>BMAW01114088.1:201839-237431 GCA_019974015.1 Nephila pilipes
TTACGTATTGCTGATGATAGAATTTTGTTCCAGTGCGCAATAAACGTGCAACTTTTGCCAACAAGTAGCGATGAATAATTGTTAGTTAATTAGATTTGTTTCCTGCCTCAATTTGAATTTTATATGTTGCATGTAACTTAAGATTTTTATCATACACCAATTAAAATATTTTTGTGATGAAAATGAATTGCTTTTTGTTTTTATAAATATGCAATATGGGTTCCATTATTATTTTTTGCTATCGGTTCTCTGAGAACTTTTACCATGTAAAAGAGTTGTATAAGTATATATATATATATATATAGATATATATATATATATCCTCTAGTTTTGATAAGTTGAACTCAGCACTATTATTTCTAACTAAATTAAAATTTCACTAACATCATAACATGATTGGAAGTACTCTGTCAACTGAAAAAAAAACAGATTTAATTATAATATTTGTCTAATAGGTTGGTATTTTATGCTATATTTTAAAATAAATTTTAAGGGAATTGTTTTACCTATGAAGAATAGTTCATAAGGAGTGGTGTTTTTTTTTTTTTTTTTTTTTGTTACACTTAATCACTAGAAGAAAATACTTTAATTTTCAAATTGTTGATCAGATTTATGTATGCGGCAGGATATTGAACTTCGAAGCTACTTCATGTTGTTTTAAGATGTGTTGCTAATGTAATTTCTTGTTATTTTGTTTGTTTTATTTGAACAAGTTTATTATTGCTTTTAAACAATATGACTTACATTTTGTGGAAAATGTTACATTCAGAAGAAAATCTTCAAATTATTCTATCTAATACAATTATAACGCAGATGCAGCTCGAAAATTCCAAATTGAAAATGTTAAAACATAGCCCAATGTCTGATATCTTGCCACAAAATGACTTAATAATCTGAGGTAAATAGAAAAAAAATTGACGTTCTCCTGGAACTGGAGGAAAACAAGTTGATAAATCTAAATCTTAAGAGATTGATAGCTACAGATTTATCCAGCGACCATATGCAAAATAAAAATTTGTCAGCTGTTATAAAATGAATTTATATGCTGATTTTACATTGTTTTAAGTGATGTAGCATTGGTGTTTATACATACATAAGTTTCCAGACAGTACCACAGCTACTGCTATGAGTGATACAGAAACCTCAGATAATAGTCACACTACAATTATTACACGAAGGAATGTTAATCACGATTCTTTTCCTGAAACACTTTCTGAATAATATACTTTTAAACGGAAAGAACAAATGAATTCTGTAAGATTTGACGAGAGAATTCTAATGTTGTTCAACAAGTTCCATTACATGCAGCAAAAGTGATAACGCAGTTACCCAATTCCACAGACTCAAACCTCAAATCTTGTGTTTGATCTGATATCGTACGCCATGAATTGCTTTTGTTCTAGAGTTGCAACAGGAGTTTAGAAGTACAGATAACTGTTTTCATGCATGGTTGCGTAATACTCATACTGTTTTCGCTGGTTGAATTTCTCTTAAAATTCCATTTCCCATAAGAACCTATATATGTCGTTTTCTAAATATTATGCACATCAGTATAGCTTTGATCTGACCTATGTGGATCCCCATTGTTGGAATTTGAAAGACTTTATGTCTAAGATAGAGGTCAGAAAATCTTTGATCTAAAGCAACATTACACTTCAATCACTCTTTACGCGTGGTTGAAAACACATTTCCTCAAAAGCGAACAGAAAGATTTAAAATAATGAGCAGCCTCCATCCACGCGTAACATAATTTTGTTTTGTCCTCAAGCAGAGTGATATGTATTTATTTTTGTTTGGCTGGCACCACTTGAAAGCACTCATTAAACAACATCATCCTTGATTCTTCCTGGGATGCTTGTACTACAACATCCCGGATGTAGATCTTTCCTGAACGAATTTTAATTTTAACAATGAAAACTCTTTATCGACTTTATTTAACAAACAACCCTGAAAAAAAAAAAAAAAAAATTTAGCCATACAAACAAGCTAACCTCATTGACAATTATAACTGCAGAGCATATATATATATATATATATACATATTATATATATATAGTATATTAGTTGTTACAATTTTATACATATATATAAAGTATATACATAGCAGCATATATATATATATATATATGAAAGAAGTATATTAAGCATACATATATATTTATATATATATTGGTATATATAAGAGAGAGAAAGATATGAGGTATATATTATATACATATTACATATATATACATGTATACATATATATATATATACATATATATATATTATGTGTTATATATATATATATATATATATATATATATATATAATATTTCAAAAAATATAACAAAGGATTTTAAATTATCTAGCCAGAGATGCTTATGGAAGCAAGAATCAAAACATAAGAACAAAATTAAATGAGAAATAAAACTGCTAAATTTTAGATTACAATAAAAATATCAGAAAATCCTGTTTTTTTTAATTGTGTGAAAACTCGAATGAAAGAAAACGAAAGTTATACAAAACATTTTATAGAGGAACATCAAATACCTGAAACAATGCCAATAAATAAAATATAAGTGGAGAAAATCCAAATCCCAAAAAAATACAAAGAAAAGCATGAAAACAAACAAAATCAAGAAAAAGGAAATGTACACATTGAGAGTAAATCTGAACCAGATTCTAATTATACTATTGGTTGCTATCGGCTTGATGTTTCAACAACTCCAAAAGAAAAAATGTTGTAAGCAAATAGTAGTTCCATTAAAAAATTTAAAAGATAATATATATATATATATATATATAGTTATATATATATATATATATATATATAGTTTCAGTATATATACATATACATATATATACATAAGCTTATATATATATATATATGCTACATATATATATAGTTTATATATACTGGAGTTACATAATATACATGGCTACATGAAATATATATACAGATATATATATATATATAAAGTCAGATATAGTGTTATGGTAAGGTACATATACATATATATATAGTTATATATATATATATAGTTATATATATATATATTAGTGTTACATAGTTTCATATATACATGTATATATAGTATAGAGTATATAGTTATACATATATATATAATATATATATATATACATAGTTTACAAGGCGGCGATTAGTCGATATCACCGCCGCCTGGCCAAAGATAAACATTACATTCTGGGAACCCATAATACAAAAATACCCGCAACTGGAGCATCGGAAACGACCCTTGTGTCTCTGTAGATTTGGTTTTATCTGTACTGAATTATAACCCTGAACCCCTTGGTCTCTAGAACCTGAACCCAACAAGCTGTTTCTTGAAAACTCAAAAACGCAATATGTCCATGCAGTCCTCTTGGTAACTGGTTAATTCTATTACACCTGGGAAAATACCAATAATGAATGTTTTCTGTGGGTTCATCATCACAGAGAAAGTAAAAAACTCAGAAGTTGAAAAAGAAGGTTATTGAGGAGGTTCAAAATATAGGTTACCCATCCTGTGGTATACCTGGCCCTGGACTTTAAATACAGCATAAAAATTTCCTTCAATTCTTTTGTCTGAATGACGTCATCTGAAACATCCTATATTTATGAATTGTAGAAAGAAAATGTTCTGAAACCATCCCTTATGGCTAAGAAAACTATTCAAAGGGTTCAGGGAAGGACCATCAACAGAAGATTCTGACCACCACTCCAGCACATCTCTGGAGTAATTCTTCTATCCTTTTTAAAGCACTTAAAATTCGAAATAGCAAATAATGACACACAATTTTATCATTTGAATAGCTTCAATATATCAATATTTAAAACCAGACAAATTCAAAGTCCATGGCGCTAAATTAAGAACTTTTGATTCTTTTATTTCATTGTATTAATTACAGCTGCCTGATTCACGTGGGGGTATTAGAAAGTATTTTACGCTCATATGTACTTCCAGGATGCTTTTAGTACTTTTTAAAGCAGCCTGGTATGTTCTTCAGGATGACTTTGAAGAGGTTTTTGTAGCAGCTATCTGTTTTATATATCTGTTCTGAATTTGGTGAATCTTTTCTTCATTCTTTTACCTTTAATAGTTGATGAGATATTACATCATTATAATTGATTCACTTGAACTTGAAAAAATCACGTTAGATATTGATTGAGTTCTTTAAAACTAACACAGACATTTTTCTTGAGGCTTGAAACACAAAGATGACATTTTCATTTTTGTTTCACATTATCGGCAACTGTGATTAATTTTACTTTCTATTTGTTAACTTTAACTATTTAAATAAAACATCAAAATGACAACTATTGATGAAGTTTCCTCAAACGCAATATTTCTCTGAATTGTTTCCCTTAACAGAAGCTATAAGGCGCCACCTTTGATAAACTTCGAACTATTAAAACAGCCTGCTGCCGCCAGCACTTAGCAAATAGACCTACTGTGTTTGTTTACACATTTCGGTAAATGTAAATGTTAGTATTATAAGGGGCTGATAGCATTTGGAGTGTAGCATTTGGGTTGATCCCAGTTGTCAAACACGGAGAAAACAATAATATTTCTCATTTTATACGCCATCGAGTAGGTCAACACCAGCAAAGATAGACGGAAAATAAATATACCTGTTTCGCCAAGAATTTGCAAACTTTGAGGAGTAGGTATTCATCGATCCAAATATATTCAACATCCATTATTACAAACTATAACCTGAAAAGTAAAAAAAAATTACCTTTTTATTAATCCATAATGAAATTACTTTTTTCGTTAAAAAATATAACCTGAAATTAACTTT
Organism: Nephila pilipes; assembly: GCA_019974015.1. Lineage (NCBI taxonomy): Eukaryota > Metazoa > Arthropoda > Arachnida > Araneae > Nephilidae > Nephila > Nephila pilipes. The sequence goes on from BMAW01114088.1 coordinate 206,625, forward strand.
TAAATCAAATTATTTTTTAAAAATTCAACAAAAAATACTAACAAAAAAATGAAGATATAATAAAATTTTTTAAAGGTGTCACCTGTGATATGTGATCCTTTTTAAAAGGATAACTTTTACGGTAGCAGCATATCTGAACTGCAATTGAAATAGACAGAATATTTTAAAATCATATATATTAAAATAATTCATTTGAAAACAGAATTGTAAAATATCCAGCCATTTTAAAATGAAAAATGTTTATTTCTAGAAAACAAAAAACTAAAATTGTCAAAATACAGAAAACAAAACTTTTGTATATTATTTTCACATTAGTATAATATCGCATTAATCAAAATAAAATATTTGATAGCTACTTATTTTTATTAATGACATGAATAACAAACTGTTATTATTCATTTGTTATGTCAACTCTCAATAACTTCTGGTTATTTAGATTTTACAAATGTTCATCAATCATTATTAATAATAAAATACTTTTCTCATAAATTTAAACATACGTCTAGGGTTCCACAAATAAAATTATCGTTTGCTCGCTAGAAATCAGCTTAAGGAGCGAACTGGAATAAAGCTACTATAGTATAGCTTTTAAATTCACACGTTGTCATTGAAATGTTTCGACTTGGCGGTGGAAGATATTTGGTGATATTTTGCAAAAGATTTCCAAAATCTTTGCCAACTGATCCATCAGCGCTTCCATATTAAATTATTGGTATTTTTCCATTTCCTGCACGCAAATCTTGGGTAAACTAATTGCAGCGATACACGGTGTACATTTAAAAAAATATATCTTTATGTTGGTCATGTAATTTTTGGCGATAAAGTCGCCAAAATGACAACCGATGGAGAAAGATTAACTGATGTACACAATTCTGGTTAAGAATCTACAAAATCCGTTCCTTATGACGTCTTACATCATAAAACGATAATTGTACCACCCCAACGTCAACTCGGTTGTATTAGTCCTAGAGATATCGTGATGAGTCAGTGTATTTTCAGTATTATATATATATAGATATTACAGTATATTATATGTGTGTGTGTGTGTGTGTGTGTGTGTGTGTGTGTGTGTGTGTGTGTGTGTGTGTGTGTGTGTGTGTGTGTGTGTGCGTGTGTGTGTGCTGTGATGTGTGTGCAGGTGGTAAATTAAATCCTTAGAAATATATAAAAATAATAATAGCAATGAAGAAAAAAGTTAATCTGAAAAACAATGTTGAAAAGTTTAAAAACGAAAAATCTAAGAACTGAAAGCAAGATGTGGGAAAAACCGATTCGTAAGAATTTAACATGAACTCCATAAATCTATAATTTAAATTACTCATAGATAAAACAGGGAAATTCTTGTGTTTGCAAAGACAAGACGCGTTTACTTTGTACGCTTAGAAAGACATTAAACACTGAAGTTATTGCGTAATCTTGGATTATTTTTTATAATCTTCTTAATTGATAGTTCTTCATTAACAAATGAACCAGAGTCCTTCCAGTGTAAATCTTTTTTAATAGTAAGAAACGTAATCGTGAATATACTATTATTTTTATTTTTTATATTTATAATGAAAGAAGCCTTATTGCTACGAAAGGCACAATAATTGAAAATTAAATTATTACCATTTGGTTTACAACAAAATTATGCTGAATATATTAAGCTAATCAAATCTGTACTGATGTGAAAAATAAATATAAATCTTTAAATTGATATTCTCGAATAAATTATTTACAAAAATAAGAAAATTTAACCTGTCAAATTATTTGTCATGTTATTTGAAAAAAAATTATCTCCGAATCGGAAGCAGTTTTTAAACACATTTTTACCTGAGATAAAGAAATTTAACTGGGTATTTTGTTTATCTTCTTGAAAAATCATTTTTATTCTCATTACTCCCATTTGTTAAATTAATTTGTGAATTAGAAATACAGTTAAGTAAATCTAATTATTCACAAATGAAAAAAAAAGTTTGAATTAATTTGAGTATGATGAGTATGATGGTGTGTGTGTTTTTAAATGTTATTAGATATATTTTAACGTCGATGATTTTTCTCACTGAATGCGTATTAACCCGAATATGAGATACTTTGACTAATAATTTCTCATTAAAATAAGTGACTCGTGCCAAATTATTTCTAGGTAATGGAAATGTAACAACTCTGCCTATTAATTTATAATAAATCAGAAATGAATAATTTAATTATATAACATTAGTTATTAATTATTTTAAATATGCTTATCAGACTGATTATATTTTCCTTTATCCTCTTTTTAGTAAAAATGAGGAATCGCATTAAAACATATCATTTTTGTTTCTAGCAATCTATATAAAATTATGGGTCAATTAAATTTGAATTACTATTGTAGATTATTTGTAACCTATTTACGTTTTACCAATTATTATTATAATATATGTAAATGAAGTCTAGACAGAAATATTATCTGTAGTAAAAAGAATGAAACAAATTAAAATTTATAGCTCAATCAGATGAGTAAATTTGTATGGTATTGTTACTCTCATATTATTACTTTTTGTATAATTATTATGTCCAATATGTACCATTGCTAGAGGATTGCAAATTGACGGTACTTATATGACAACTTTGATGATGATTTATTGTTTAAATGATAATTCCTATTTTCTTCTAAACAAGAGTGTAATTTAAATTACTCAGCTATTTTAAGCAGATATTTCTGAGATGATTTTATTCTGTAATCAACTTTTTTACATAGATAGCCAATTTGACTTTTTTTGCATTGGTATATGAAATACAATGAAATATTGATGAATGACTAAGGTTTTTCATTATAAAGGGAATGTTACTTTGAAATTAGAAGGAGCTTTTGCCTAATAGATATTTTACATGAAAACAGTTCATTCCTAAAATTTAATGTGAAATTCTTGTCATAAATGTTACAAATAATCATGTTTTTCTGAATTATTATATGGATATCTAAAAAAACTGTTTAATGAGAGTTTGTATAAGTTTTAATCGAATTTCAAAAATTAGGATTAAAAGGTAAATCTGGTTTAACTTGCAGGTTGAAATTTATCTAAAAGTTTATAAAACCATCAATGTATCTAAATAACTGGAAATTATTAAATTTTGTACATTTATGTTCTTAAAAATATAAATACATAAATGATTAAGGTGTTCTGTTAAGATACAAGGTGCTAGTAATAGTCCTGCACCACTATTAGTAGCACCTTGATGTATGCCTTTAATTTATTTAAAAAAAAATTTCCCATTGCAACTAATATAATTTTTTCTTAACAAGATATTAACAAGAAATTAAAATTTCTTATAAGAAGGAGAATTGTTAATTTTTAATTTTATAAATTTATTTTAAATGTCTGTAATTAAATCCTGAATACATATTGAATTAAACTAATCTTCAAAATGTTAACTATAAATATTGTAAAATATTCATCTTTTATATAATTAGTAATTTCATAATTATATTTTAGATAAGAGTCATTTCCAATAAGTCTGTAGTATTTTGTAAAATAATTTGTAGTATTTTCACGTCATTTACAATCAATCTGATAATAGCCATTTCAAACCAATCTGTAGTATTTTAAAATAATTTGGAGCATTTAGTTATGTTAATAGTGAAACCATTAGTTACAGATCTAAATTTATTAGGTATTTAATGAAATTTAGGTGATAAAGTATTTAACTCTATTGATTCTGTAACCAATTTTTTTGTAAAAAGCTTTAATTATTAGTTATTCATGTATCGCTATTATTAATTTAAATAAATATATTATTATTATTCGAATTACGTATATATATATATATATATATATATATGTGTGTGTGTGTGTGTGTGCGTGTGTTTACAAAAATAATTAAAATTGCAGCCAAATACACTCCCAATTGGAATTCCAATTTACTTTACGGAATTTTCTTTTGAAACCAGGACAGGGTGTGAAAGAGAACACACTTCTTATAATGCTTTTCCTAAAGTATTACACAACTTAATCATCAGATTCAGTTTCACTCTTTGCTTTATTTGATGGATCTGCAAAAGGCATTTTCTGTAATTAGGATCCATCAGTACGTGGTTCATGAGCGCAGATCATACACTAACTAATGGCAAGTAGATGAGGCGCAGTAAAGATTTCGATACATTGAATATTTATCTTTAATTTATATTCTTTTAATCCTCTCCCTTCTAAAGATTAAGTGAATTAAATACGGACGAAATATTCATTAGTAGTTGAAGCATTGAGCGTTACTGCGTTTCATTTCGTATTTAGAATTCTACTTAACTGTTGACTAAAACTCGTGAAAAATATTTTATATTCCTTTGTATAACCTTTTTACTATTTAGAGCGGGGTTTCTTTTTTCGTTCTGTTTTTAATTTTTAAAAATTAATATAAAGTTAAATGAAGAGATTTAGTTCTTATTGTTTATAGCATACGTTTGAAAAATTTCAATTCATAAAACGAATTGCTTAATTTTTATTTGTACTTTCAGACAATCTATTTTGTTTGTCTCTATATGCAGTTTCATGAGTACACTTTGTTATATTTTCAAGGAAGTTCGTGAAACTAGTCCTTTGATCATCCGAATATTGAACAAAAATACTTGAACACTTCGATTTATATATTTCATATATCTTTCATGTTACAGTATTTTTCTCAAGATCCACAATTTTGCTTAAGCGAAATATGTGATTATGAAGTTGCCCTCTGATGAGAAAGAAACCATTCTGTTTCTTATGAAATATGGTACTTAGTTAACTCAATTTATATTCTTTGAAGAAGAATTTCTTTTTTTAAATAGATTCGATTTTATTGGAATGTAATTGTTAAAACTACGCGGAAAATGTAGCGAAGCTCTATTTTTTTCCTTTAAAACATCTCTATTACAGAGTAACTTGTCTTTTATCATTAATAATGAACAATACTTGTGAATCATAAATATAATTTAACAAAAGTTTTTAATGAACTAAAAAGATCGTTAATCACTTTGCGAATTTTAATAGTAGTGCGATTTGTCAGAAACATTTTATTTTCCAAACTAAGAGTAATATATTTTCACATTTTTTTCACAGTAAACAAATACATGATGCTGAAATACTTATCATGATTTATTTTATATCGGAGGAAACTAAAATGAATATTTTTCATTTCTATAAATTTCTCAAATTTCTTCTAAATTTTTCTTCTTACTCTTTTTTTGTCGAAAACATTTATTGTGTTGCATTTTTATTGGAAAATGATTTTCAAATCTATATGTTTCAGTACTTCCACTTTTATTGTATATCATTAAATATTCTGATTTTTCCTCTTATTTGAATTATTTCAATAAGATCGTCAAATTTGTTTCGTAGTTTGCCAAAATATCTCTTTTTAAAAAATAGAAACTTCTGACATTTCTACGTAAAAGCTTTGAAATTGTGTCCAATATTTTTTCTTCGGGATGAAGATCTCTTTAAAAGTAACCTCCGACATCATCCAAATAATAGCACTTTACTCTTTCACAGCTTTCACAGAAAATAAATAATAAAAATGTAAACTTTCATTTAATTTACGATTTTCCTTTCTATTATATTTGATTTTTCAAGCATTTAATTTTGACTTTTCATGAGTACAGCTTCATTGTTTGGCCATCAATTATACGTCTAGTACTTTTTGTGAGTACTTCAGTACTCTAGTACTTTTTTAGTGCTTTAACACTTTTTTGTTCCGTACTTAACTGTTTTGTTAAGTTTTGCTATTTTCATTGTTTTATGTTTTTAGGCATACAAAAGCAATTTATACATTCCTTTTCTATTTTAAATTTCCTTTAATCTTCAAAAAATTGAATAGTAGGATTTATTTTTACAACAAAAAATCTTTTGTTTTAATTTTTGCTTTCATGCTATAATTAATTAATTTGTTTTATTATTCATTATATTTTGAATTTATTATTTTTATTACATGACAAGTAATAATCTGGCTGCATTTGCTCTATTATTATATGAATTTTCTTTTGATGTCACTGTCTTTTGACACGGCATTTTAATTTTTACAATTGATGCCAGAAGACATATGGATTTCTACTTGTATTCATAGGTCTATATTTATTTTCTATTTAGTTTCATTTCTCTTTGCAGTTTTTATACTTTTCATTTTTTTCCCATTATGTTGTTAATTCTAATCTAGAATGTTTTCTTAACTTAATTAACTTAATGTTTTACGATTTCTACATTAATTTTTTTTTTGTTTATATAACCTATTTTTTTCGGCTTTTTCTTTAAAATTAATTAATTTATTTATTTTCACATTTTATGGTTGATGTTGTATTTTAGTGTTATGTTATGTTTTATTTTTGTGATAGGTAATTTGGTTATTTTAAATAATTTTTCTTTATACTAAGCTATTATGGTATGTTTATATTTGCTACTTTTGTTGTGCTGAATACTTTTAATGATAGTAAATATGTTTTTTTTTTTTACCTTTTATGATTTATAAATTGCTTTAGCATACATTTAGTGGCTGGAAAATAGGTTATATTTATATAATCTTCCTCTGTGTTAAGCCATCATGGTATTTAACAATCGCTTAAAAGTTACCATATTTTGCTTTTATGTATATCTTATTGCGAGTTTTCATATGTTGATTTTTTGGATTGTACATGTGTGTATATCTAAGTGAATTTTACGAGTAAAGTTAAATATTCTAATTAAGTTGATATTTTTTCAAATTTTTCTGTTGTAACAATATTTGGTGGTAGTCTTATAATTTTGGTTTTTAGTTAGATTGAGCACAATTTTTGGATACCTTACTCTTGTTATTACAATAGATCATTTAGATTTTTTAGTGTACTACTCTGAATACTCCTATTTATGATGTTACGTAATTATTTTGATACTTTGGTGAGTTATATTGGTACCTTATGCGAAGATGAAGTATGGTTAATCACCCAAACAGTTATTGAAGTATGGTTTTATCACCCAAACAAATATTAACAGATGTTAATATTTGTTTGGGTGATAAAAGTAATTGCCCTTATGAGTTATATCATTTGCTTGTTAGGGTAGATTTAGAAAAAGACGATAAATTATTAAAGTTTAGAGAGAAAACATATCAAACTAAAATATTTTGACCTGTTTAGTTTAATTAACGTTACACTAGAAACAACAGGAGGACTATTGGCGTTGGATCTCGTAATTTTATGAACCTCAGTCAAGTGACAAGAATGACACCTGATCTGGAACCTTCCTCTCCTAACTTCCATCTAAGCCAGGAGGACTTTTCAGCCTCGACAGAATTTTCGGGCATCAGCCTCAGTCTTAGTGGCATGTCCTTAGTGGCATCCAGCCTCGAACCCATTTCTCAACGAAAATCACCGGCCGCGAGTCTGCGACCATGATCACTAGGGTACCTATCCAATAAAGTATTTTCTAATTAAAAATATATAGATTATATTTATCAAGGTAATAAAGTAGATAAAGGTATTTGTGATTATAGAAATAATACAGATTATTGTATCTACAATTATGATAATATATATATATATATATATATATATATATATATATATGTGTGTGTGTGTGTGTGTGTGTAAGAACATTTAAGTAATGAAAGAATATGAGTCGAATCCTAGTTCAATTGTTGTCTTTATTTGTTATTCGGTGAGAGCGAGATAGATTATAGCTTTATGGCTGTAGATACAATTCCGCAGTTTGATGAACATTACAAGAGAACAGAAGAATATGAGATTGTTATACATTTGTGAAAACGCGACGCAGAGTCAGCCGGCAGGGCCGAAGCAAAAAAAAGAACATAAGGAGGCGAAAACAAATGCGCTTTTTCGCTGTGTTTTTAATTATATATTGAGGATTTTCCATAAAAGAAGTCATAGAACACGTGTAACAGGATTAGAAATTCTAGGGAATTCCAACAAAAGACAGGGAGTCTCATAGGGATTATTTTGGCAGATTTATGACCGTGGGAAAGCGGATTAAACAACTTTTATTAGCACGTGATCTAATAAATAAAGGATAATTTGGAATTTGATCATGAAATAAAAATAAACTCTTTACTTTTGAATTAAGGAATAGGATACAAAAGGAAGTTAAAATATAAAAAGGGAAATTATTAAATTAATGTTAAATCATTATATATATATATATATATATATATATATATATATATATATATATATATATATATATATATATGTGTGTGTGTGTGTGTGTGTAATCTTATTGCTTAAAGTATGTCACAAATCTAGATGCAAAACTTGTAAGATAATGAATGAAAGTCAAGTTAATAAGAACTTTAATTACATTTTTGTAAGTAATATAATTGCATTTACATTTTAAATTGCAAAATTAATAATTAAATAAGTACATAAGTGAAACTTTTAATAATATTAATATTATAACTAATTAACCAAGTGTGTAAAAACTTTAATAACTTTCAAACTAATAATAAAATTTACATTGAGTACTTAGATTTACATGTTTTTGATAATGTAGAAGTAAGTACAGTCAAAATTGTCCCCTATATTAAAATAAGTTATCAGAAAATTATTTTATTCAAAATTATCAGTTATTATACTCATATGTTTTAAACTCTATATATCTTAATATAAGTTTCTAAATACTCGTATTAAACAAAACAATTATATATATTTTTATTTTAATAATGATAGAAAAATCTTCTAGTAGAAAACAATAATGCTTATAAGAGAAACGATAGGGGTAGAAAGGCAAAGAGAAAATTATAATTGAGAAGATGATATTGAGAAAAAATATATATCTGTTGGTTCGAATGAAAATATTGAGAAAGAATTTAGTATCAAAACTATAAAGAACGTTTTTTTTTAAAAAAAAAGGAGAATTTTATGTGTTTAGATTCTATTTGTTACCCGATAAAAACGTGTGTGTTCATTTAATTATGGATATAATTAATTTTTTTTTCTTCTTAAAACCAATTCGAAAGGTTATAATTTATAAGCTAAGAAATAAAATACTGTACAATGAAATTTAGGAATAAATCCTTTGATAAAATTAATTTTTATAATCTTAAAAATAAAAAATTTAATTCCTAGTAAATTTATAATTATTAGAAAAGTTTTTAAATATAATAATTAATGGGTGCCCTTTTTAAAATTATGATTATAAATTAAACTTAAAAAATATATTTATGTAAATATTAAATATACATATATATTACCTTTAAAGTGTTTATCAATGAGGAATACGAACATGCTAATACAGTTAATTTAGATATATTTAAAGGATAATAAGAGGGAATTAAGAGATATAATGAATAAAGGTATAATTTCAAGCCTAACATTTTAAAAAATAGTTTCTATGCTGAGATACAATTTATCTTTGAAATCAATAACTTTATTTTTTGGTATATGAATTTTTTTGGTTTCTCATTCGAAGCGGTTATAGAGTTTCTGGATTGTTTTAATAAGGATAGTAAAAAATTAATCTTTGAAAGAGCAGATATAAATGCAAATGAAAATATTTACTTGAAATATTTGCAAACTGCAATTATTAATTTACTGGACACATTTTTGTTATAGATTATTATGATAAAGTAGCTAATAATTATGCTATTATACCTAAAAAAATGAGCTTGACTTTACTAATAAGCAGCTTGAGAATAATAATTTCTTTACAGTTGTGAGCAATAGTTATTTCTAAGAGTGTTACTTCATTTGCAAAGGAATTGGTGTTAGTATAAATAATATAAAGTTACCTCACATTTTTAATATCAAAATTTCCTAAGAATCCCATTAAATTTATAGCAGTAGCTAATAGTTGGAATAACAGTATAACACTTTTATTTTTCAAATTGATATTTTGAATTTATGGTAATACCATACGAGGTAATAACATTTTTTTTTACCTGTTAGGAAAAATTGGTACAAGTAAAACATTATTTAATCATAACAAAACCTATATCAAGTCATATTCAATATTTAAACACATTACATTTCATTTTTCTATGAACATAATTGATTTTTCCAGCTTTGAGTTTTACTTTTTCATGAGCATAGTTTTAACTTTTGGCCATCAGTTATCGGCTTAGTAATTTTTGTTGTACATTTGACTCTTACTTAATTGTTTTGTATTATATTATGGTTTCTTTTAATTTATGCTTTTATGCATATAAAAGTAATTTACATATTTCTTTTCTTTTCTATTTTATTTTTCTTTAATCTTTAAAAAATTTAGAAGTATGATTCATTTTTGTCAAACAATTCCCCCCCCCCTAATTTTTTGTTTTAGTTTCTATATTATTGATGATTAATTCTTTACTATTTCAAGTTGCTATTTTCGTTACATACACACATGCGCGCACACACACATGCATATATATATATATATATATATATATATGTGTGTGTGTGTGTGTGTGTGTGTGTGTACTGAGATTTTTTACTTTACTTTCTTAATTATTTTCCTTTAAGTTATGCTATTTAAGTCTAATTATTCTGTTTAGGTTTAATTTTTAATTATTTATAAGTTTAATATATGTACTTGCATATTTTTTTTTATTTAATTTTATATTTTCAGTAATTTAAAGACTTGTTACCTTATTATATATATGCATAAATAAATCATACTGCAACAAATTACTTATCTCAAAAATATTATTGCTAAAAACCTTACTTTGATTGAATTGTTTTCATTTGTTTCGGGAGATTCTTCCAAACATTACTGTGGAGAAAATGAAAGTAAGGGGAAAGTAATCTCATTATTTTATCCCAATAAAAGTAATTGATTAAGAGTTTCAGAAGGAACCGAATCACAAACCAGTAATTGAATACATTATATATATCATTCCGCGACCCTAAATATTCCTCAATAATACAAAAGAGAGATTATTAGTGTGTACTTTCCCTACTGCACAAAAAAGTGATACGAAAAGAATTGCTAATATTATGTGATCGAGTTTCGTCGATTATGTATTAGATAATTATATGATCTATTATGTAATAAATATATCCCTTACTTGTTCAGAAAGAAATGTTTTTATACCCATGAGTATACAATTAAGACACGAGGTAAAAATTGATGCAGAAATATCTGATACTTACGAATCAGTTTCTACTTGGAAATATTATTTTGTCATACATTGTGAAGTTTTTACTTTAGTTACATGTTTAAGTTAAGTACTTGTTTGTAAAATTTGTGTAATTGTTTTCCATATTTTGGTAAGTATTATATTTTTGGATATGTATTGCACAATCACATACTAGAATATTTCTTGGAAATGTATTACAGTATGTGATTCCTTATAAGAAATTATTTTTATGAATAAAATACAAGGCTTGCTCTTTGGCTAACACTAAATGCAGGTTTAAATAGTTTCATTTACACTTCGATTAAAGCAATACTAATATTTTGTACAAAATATGTAACATTACTTTAAATTTTAAAAATTAATAATATTTAGCTTAAGTGATAAAACTGTAACAATACTGGAACATTTGTACTTATTACATCACTACTGGGATGATCGATGTGATTTCTCACAACTTGTGTTTTACAACTCTTTCAGACTACTCCCTTAAGGTTACAATGGTAGAGAAATAAGGGGGGAAATATATTCACAGTTAAATATTGCAGAAATTTTGCTTGCTTGTACCTTCTGTAACTGCTTAAAGATAAGTATCTGTGAGTTAAATGGTTACTAGATTTCTGTACTATTTTCAATCTTTTTCCATTTCTTCAGTAAAAGAGTGTGCAATAAAAGTATTGTAAGATAAACTTAATTTTTGTTTTTGAGTCAAGTCTAAATGGCGATTTATCTAGACATTCCATTCACAGATATGCGGAGCTGCAAAGAAATAAAATGGTCAAAAAAGCTCAAAAAATAAGTCTATCAACGATATTTTTTGTTTAGTTATAGTCAGCCGTTAGTGCCTAGAGCGATTTATCTTTTTAATAAGAATTAGAAATTCACCAAACAGATAAGGAAAAAAATTATTAATATGGTAAAAAAAAAATCCCTTTATATTGTGTGGGCTTCTATTTTTCTTTTTTTTTTTTTTCTTTTCGTTTTTCCTTAAAACTGGGGTTGAATGACAAGTAGATATTAGATGTTTAAAAAATAAAAGTATTTTTTTAAAGGATATTTAAAAATAGGTAGAAATTATGAATAAAAATCCTAGGCAAGCAAATTAGTAGTCGCCTGTTGCATGAAATTTATTATATTAGTATATATGAAAATACATGGAAAAGTTGCTTCAGCGTTTCTATTAGCTTGGAATTGTTACCTTTTTTATTTTGAATTTTCGGAAACTTATTCATATTAATTCATACGCATTATCATTTTAGAAGAATACATTTCCCTCATATTGGAACAGTTTATCTTCCATGGGATATATATGCAACTATATCAATTTTTTTACTATACTTAATCAATGTCATCTGAATTCGTTGAATTAAAAGAGCGTTAAGTACTTAATTTGATGGGAAATGTATTGAAATATCGCATTAAGTTTATATTTACATGAGATTATGAAAATTTATCTGACATAAAATGTAAAATAAATTCTTCCATCAAGAAGTCATTTTTATCATCTAGTAGAAATGTCCGATATTTATGAAAAATGGAGAGCTAATTTGAAAACTCCCCCAAATGTATTTACTTGTATACTGTTTCCTTTTTGTTTTATACTTATTAAAAGAAGTCAAATTTTTATCTGTTCTTCTCAACATCAACGGAGTTCTTTAATCCATCAAAGCACGAATAGTTATTCATGATGCTAAAGTGATTTTATATAATTTTAAATTGAATATTGAAATAAAATTCTGTCTTCATTTGTTAAAATATTTTAAGAATAATGATACCTGAGACCTTTTACAGCTTAAAAATTATAAGAAACTAAATTTTTTAATTCCAATTGTTTTCTAATAACTTTTAAATATCAGAGTTCTTGATTATTTATAGAAATAGGCGTTCTTGTTACGATTTTCTAGATACAAACATATTAGAAATAAGTTTAGAAAATTATAATGTTCACTCTTTCAGAAAATGTTTTTTTTGGAATCAAATATTTGTTCAAATACAAAACGATATTCCTATCTAGAGGGTTAATTTTCAAAGAAATAATTTATGAAAGAGAAGCGTGTACGTCATTTCAATTTTGTTGAAAGTCAGTTTCCTTCAAATTCAATGGCTTAAGCCTCAGACCAAGTATAAAAACGATGAGTATAACCAATTAATACTAAAGGCGCTAGATTGATAAACAAATAATGGTACAAACATTACTACTCACATGCACAAAACAATACCTATTACGTCGAAATACGTCACTGGTAAATTAAATAGAGCATTTAAAAAAAGACTACAGATTAGATATAAACACATTGTGATTTAGGTTGTGTGAAGTATTTTTTCAACTGAATGGCGAGTCAAATTAAAAGGTTGTTGAATTCGAGCTGCATTAGAATGCTACTGCTGTATTGATTTTTTATACTCAAATAATTTTTTTGCAACAATTTTCAGATGATTCAAAATTGTACGTGACAGCTTTATTTTATGCACCTTATATCATGTAACATCTTTTGTCCAGTAATTTAAGAAACTGCTACGACAAATTCGAATTTTTATTGCTTACCAAAAGTTATGGAATTAAAATAGTATTTTAAAGTTGTAGTTTCTTAGAGAAGCCATACTATAAGAACATATAAATTATGATTCAGTTCGAAGTGTTCTTTATTTGAAATGGTTTTAGAAACAGTAGCTTAAATATTTATAAAAAAAAATGGAATTCGTCTTGCTTTCTAATTTTTTTGTAAAATTTCTATCTTTACAAATTAATAAATAAACTTGTCTTGAATAATAGATTCAATAAATCCTTCCCAAATTCTAATCAATAAATGGCAGAATGATTTCCCGCTTTTTTTAAAGTAGAAAAACAGAATTAGTGCGGTTTTTTTAAAACATTCTCGGAAGTTTCTTAATTACTGTAGTAGCTAGATAAAACTAATATTATTACTAAGATCTTGTGAAAATAACTATTTAATGAAAGTTATGAAGCTCTTGAAGGAAATTTAACCTTATTATAATATTTACTTTCTAAAAACAATTTTTTCCTTTCAGGGTGTCATTACTGTTTTTACATTATTAAGCAATCTTAAATAAAAAAATATACTCTAAATAACCTGATTTCAATCTTCATTAGAATTAAATCATTAGTTCGAAAATAATAGTTAAAAACAGAGGAGCCACACATATTTCAGATTACGTTGTACAAATAATTCATAAGCAAAATAATTAACATACTTTAATGAGTACGTATATATACGTACTTCTACCTTCTGCAATAGAAGGTAGAAGTGACGATAAGTAATAAAACTCACGCTTTATTTTTTTTTTCATTACAGTGCTATCAAGTGGTCTCCTCTTGCTCTCCACATATGCATAGTACAATGAAAATTGCTTGTATACATGTTTTCTATCACCATTATATTTTGTCCTTGAGTTTCGTAACACCCTATCTATACTGCCAGCGTACTCCAGTTTATAAATAACTTTTTGAATATATATTTTTTTTCAAAACATAACACTTAATGAAGTGTTTTAAACATTGTTTTAACATAAAAGGACCAATTTTCAACTCCATAATTTATAAAGCTCTAAAGAGAATGTTTCAGTAGTTGAAATTTAGGCTGATTTCAGGATGGTGAATGAGTTCTGCGTACCCACAAGACATTCATTTTGAAGACATTTTTTTGAAGTTAATTAACAAGAAATATTTCTTGATTAATTTATCCATAAATATTATAATTAACTGTTTTAGAAATATTAAAATCGACATCCTTTTCATTCAATGCGATGAGAATTATAGATGTTTTTAAGATGCCCTTCATTTGAATGTTTCACGTATGAGTAAATTATAAAATTCAGGAACTATTCTAATTCTTAAACACGTGGAAATAAATGGGAAATCAAACAATTATTTTCTCTTCCGTAACAAAACAAATTTGTATTAAATATAAAGAACAAACCAATTTTTCTTAAAATGCAGACCAAAGCCAAAACCGGAGAAAGTTTAGTAGGCCCTCATCAAAGACTTATTCATTTAGTTCTCGGATCACGACAGAAAATAAAAATGCATCTAAAATTCTTAAAACTTAAATAAGATTTTCTTAAAAATACCTGAAATTTTGCTCCATATATTTTAAAGCCTCACTATAATTATATTTCTCTACCTATGCACCAAGATGAAAAAACCGTCTGCCCACACGTCTGAGATTCTTTTGCAATTTTTAGTATTTTTTTGTTGCATATTGTTAATCAGACTGCTTGAACATAACCTGTCTAGACCTCTTAGGTTACTGCAACGTTTTGAATCTAATATTTTTCAAAGATATCTACCAATATCATTTTTATAACATTGTGCACAAGTTTTAATACTTTTTAAAAAAAATCTCCATTTTCATAATTTCAAATAAAAATACTAGTATTTAAAATTTTACAAAAACATTTTGAGCACAAATACAAAGTATCTAACTTTTCGTTTGCTAAAGCATGAATATTAAAACATAACTGAGGTGATATGATTATGTTCAAGTTTAAAATAAGAAGCTATGAATTAAGATAACTTCTTTCAACTAAGTTTAAAATTTCAAGATATTTATAATAATTTAGCTATTTTCATATTTAAAACAGGCATCATTATTAAATTCACCCAGTTTACTACTATCAATTCAGATTTCCAAGATAAGGAAGGTGATAATTTAGTTTGAAGGAAATACGCTTATGTGATAAGATCGGATTATTTTGGATACTGCCATCCGTTGCTGAGAAACAGGGAATTAATTAGGAAATCATGTTAAATTCAAATGTTATTCGAAAATTGCATTCTAGCACCTTCGCGGTTGTAATTCACTTAACTAGCTTGTAAACAGAATTAGGATTATATGTTCCAATTGGCTGGCAGTTTAACTAAAAATAAATTATGGAGTTAATGGGTTAATGATGATATTATGATACCTTCAAAATTGAAAGCTGGAATAGTATGGAACGCGAATTAGTGTGGAATAACACCGTGTAACAAATCTTTAATTAAAAGTTCAAGTAAATAAAGTAATAAGACATGCACGTGAATCGAAATTGAACCTTTTTTTTTTACCAAGAAGAATATTCTTATGTCATTTATGTTTAATTAATACAGTCCATAAAATGGTACTACTAATATAATTTAAATATTTTAATTGTTTCATAGAAGAAAAATTTATCACTCGTATAAATATATTTTAAAATTATAGTTAAGCATCTCATTAAATTTCAGAACGAAATCATTCTACTAATCATTAAAAATATATTGAAAAACTTAAGAAAATTCAGCAAAATTATTAATAATTAAAATAAAAACCAATTAAATACGGAATTCAGAAGGTCAACTAAAATGTTAACATATAAAAATATTTTATAATAGAATTTCATCATAATTTATTTTTAATTTGCCTCTTAACAATAAGTTGTCTTGGCAATGTCCTTTTACAAGTTAAAAAGAAATTTATGAAATATAGTGCAATTTTTAAGTAATTTTACATTCTTGCATTATGATAATATATGCATATATCCAAAATGTAAACTTAATTATACTGCTTCAGCCTTAAATATTTAAGAAGAGAATCATATTCGATTCAAAACTTATAATAAGATCGAAAATCCCATGCATTTATAGTTTAGATTATTTTGCCCAATTATTAATAATAATTTGGACTTTATCATGTTCGAAAGCAAAGTAAATCAAACATCACATTCAAAATAATTAATAGCATGTAATATCATCAAATGCTTAGGAATTATTTAAAAATTATAGCCATTAATTTCAATTCCTTTAAATTTAATTTAAAACTCAAATAAGGAGTTCTTCAAGAGTATATTGAGTCCCCTTTTATTTTATAAGTCTCTCTACAATAACTCTTTTGGAAAACAAAAAATAAGTTCATATTATTCTTTGACATATCAACGCAAACATTTCATGGAATTTGAAATATTTTTCGCTTTAAATTGCACGAAATATTTTCTTCTAAGTACTCTTTGTGCTTGATTAAAATTATAAATTCATCATTGTATACCTTATTCAAATTTTCGATATGAAATAAAAATAATTAAGTAATATATAATGCATAATTTTTTTCTTTTAATATAATCAGGAAGATTTAATAAATCTATAATAACTGAATAAAATGTTATTGAGATTAATGTTGACTGAGATTCTTCATAAGTTTGAAGTCATATCATATAAAGAGCAATTTGAAGATTACAAATGTCACAAATAAGAAATGTAAAATTAGAAGAGAATGTATTTACAGCAATTCTCTTAGTTTTACTATTGAAATCGTAAGGCTAATTACTTTTAAATAGTTTTGGTTGAAAGCAATTCGTTTCACTACTTATTCTCTCATCAAATGAAAATTAATTTCAAAATATGATGTGTAGTATTATACATGCTTCTTTTTATTCTTCCAACCTAATTGTGGTCGCGCTTGCCTAGTAGTCATGGTCAGGGACTTGCACTCGGCATTGTTTTCGTCAATTCATTAGTTTGAACTCTGGATTCACGAAAGACCTGCCTTTCACAGAGGCTGATGCATTTTAATTTTAGTAGAGTTCGCGAGTGCCCCGAGATCTCACGTGGTGTGGAAGTTTGGAGAGGGAAGGACCAGCTGAGATGTCTTCCTTGTCGCTTGACGATATTTAAATGACGAGGTCTCTTGAACCTTAGGATCCGTAATCAATAGCCCTAGCATTACTGCTAAGTGCAATATTGATAAACAATCACTCCTATTCCAACCTAATACTATTTCTGTTTTATGAGCTATTTTCTACTTTTTATAACTATTCCATATTTTTAATGCTTATCTAAAGCATTTGCCTCACAGGTGGAATTTATTTATTTTTGGGTTGTATTATTTTAAAATAAGAGTCGTGATGTTATAGAAATAATAATGGAATACATATTTGCTACTCTACAAGACTTTTCCTTTTATAAAGTCGTTATTTTTTGTTTCTACTCATTTTTTGCTTTCTTGTTTAATTTTGTTTTTTTTAAAACAGTTTACATCTCTAGTGTGAAAAAGAAATGAGATTTTTAAAATTTAATAAATTAATTAGAAATTAATTTCTAAAAATTGATAAATAAATTAATCAAAAGAAGTAAATAAACAAATAAAGCTAAGGAATGTAATTATTAAATTAATGTGTAAGATAAATAAAAACAATTGAATAATAATACATTTGAATAAAGATAAAATTAATTAAATAAATAAATAAAGCTTGAATATAAAAGAAATAAAGTAAAGTATTTAAAAAACAAAACGATCTATAAAAATTCTGAATACTTAGGAATACTTAAAAATAGTAAAAATAATTGGGTTATTTTTCCTAAAAAGGATAGAAATTTTAAACATCATCATCATTTCTTATTTAATAATCATAATGGCATCATCATCATCATTATTTCACATTAATCATTTCTTACTTAGACTAAAATAAGACATATAATATACGATAGTATATTACATAAAAGCCTTTCAATCGACAGTTTTGTTAGCATATATGAGTTAATCAGAAGCCAATGTGGTAATGTCCTGATAACCAAAAATTGTGAAAATTAAGGACTTTTAAACTACATTACTGTTTAAATTTTTTTAATTAATTAATGTGACTAGAAACTTATCTGAAGTTTTTTTTCAAAGGGATAGGCTCTGAGAGAAAACAAGATGTGCAAAGAAAAACGTAAATATTTATTGGAATAATAAGAAATATTAAGAACTTTAAGCATTCACATTATAGATGAAAAAGATAAAAAAAATATGTAAAAATAATAATATAATATTTATTCTGTCATTAGTTTTGGGGTTATTCATTATAACATAGATTTTCTTCTTCTGAGTTATCTAAATCTAATTTTAATATACATGTATTATTTTTAATGTCCGGTAAAAATCGTGTTTTATAGAAGGTATAGGTATATTTTAAGGAATTATCGTGTCTTTTTTTGTTTCTTATGGAATTGTATGTCCTTCAAGATTCAATAATGGTTGACTTAATTTTTTAAGAATGTTGGAAACCCATTTATTTTATGTCAATTATGTGTAAGGCATCACAATTGTTAAATTACATTTGAATTTATTGTTGTTGGATTCGTACTTTCCAGTTTTATTCACCACATACTAAGTCAATTGATTGTTATTCACTTGTCTGTTTTTTTCTTTTGATGATAACATCTTCACATAAATATGTAGAAAAGAAATTTTTTAATTCCTCTAGACAGGTTGAAAAATCTTTTTCTTATATTTTGAATTTTATGATACCAGACACTAAGATTATAAATATATATTTAATGTATTTCCTTGAGCTTCTGTAACGACAAAATCAGAGTCACATGAAAGATAAATATGACATTTAAATAAAACAATATCTCTATTCTTCTTTTATGTTTTCGCTTTGAATCAATTTCAGATACCTGAATATAGTTTTAATTCTTCAATCCTGTTTTGTACACGAATCTTAATACATTATAATTACTTCAAAATTAATTTAGTTTCCGTTTTAAAGCTTATGTAAAAATATTGAAAACTTGAACTTATTCACTATGGTTTCTTAAATAATTTTGAAACACATTCAGAAGCTTTATAAAAGGCTTTCTGACTGAGAAAAAAAAACTTATGCGTTTTTTTAACTAAGAAGCCTGAAAGAAAATTTAAGTATAGAACTTGCATATAATTTTATCTATATAATTAATGATCAGTAATTGTGAGGAAGTGATTTCTTATCTATAAAGTAAATGGTATTTTCAAGAAAAATGCTATTGATCCTCCAAAGAGTTGTAAAGAATTTTCGAATTTTTTAAAATTAGAAAACTTTGCATTTCAATTAAATATTATAAATAAATTATTAACACTGAAATTAATATAACTGCTTGAAATGAAAAATAAATTATTCTCTGGTATTTTATTGAAAATGTTTAAAAATTAAACCAGTAAATTATCCATATATTTATCAATTTATTAAATTCTCCAAAATGAAGGGAAATTACCATATAAATATGTTATTAGAACTATTGATATATCATTAAGATTCTCTGAGTACAACAGTAATAATATCATAAAATAATACACTAAGAAAATATGAGCATCTGGTACAATATTCTGAACTTACTATCAGTTTTTGATCAAAAATATAAACATGTTTTTAGTGTGTTCAAATATCATTTAATCTAATCCTTTTATGAACTGGCTACATATAAACATTTGTTCTTCAGTTTAAATTTTTTAAAAATGTCATAAAAAATTCTTAATAATCGTAATTAAAAACCAATCGAATAAATTTCATTTTTGTTATCATTACTTAAACTATAGAATCAAAATTCATTTACCATTTTATGAAAGGTCAAAGAATTTTGAAGTTATGTTCAAAGTAATTAATGTTTTTTGGTTATCAAAATTAATAAATATGCAGGAAAATTTATTTTAGTGTATTATTTTTTTCCTGGTGCAAATTATTTTTTCCCACATATTTTCACATTTAAAGGGCAAAAATAAAAATAACTTGCATAGACAATTTAATAAAATCTTTTTATAGCCTTCATAGCAATAATCAAACGCAGAATCATTTTAATTCACTTAAGCTTTGGAATGTAAATATTAATATCATTCTATATACAAAAGAAGGAAAAAAAACCAGACTTATGGACACAAATTATGTTAAACAATAATAGGGAACAACTTAAAGATACTTAAGACCAAGATTAAAGAGTTGTTTAATCAGCTTTTATTCAAAGGTCATAAGTTTATGTTATTTCCTCGTTTTGAAATCGAATGCCTTTAAAACAATAGCATTTCGAATGAATGAGGAATAATTTTAAATGAATATACATAAATTTATAAATAAGCCATTATATTATTCTGATTTACAAACTAAAGTTTTTTACAGATAAATTGAATCAAATATTAGAAAGTGATGTATTCAAATTATCCATTTTCAAAGAATTTTTATTGAAAATCCTTCTAAGAGAATAACAAATAAATTGATGCCAGAACGTTAAAATAATTTATCGCAACTTCATTTAAATTTTTTTTCTTACTTGTGAAAAGATTAAAACTTTTATGAAATGTGATGAATTCATTTCAAACAAAGACATTTTGAGAAACATTTAAGTGCTTTTCTATTCCAAGAAATTAGAGAAATTGTGATTTATATAAGTACATTAAAATGTCTACTGAATAATATGAGCAATGCGACTTCTAGATGAATGCTTTGTTATTTAAATTTCGTCTTACTTAATTTGAAACATGATATGTGTATTATACTAATTCTTAGTATTTACATTTTAGTTTGTTTACCAATATCCAATCTCCTCTACTTAAAAATGTTTTGTTAACTTTGTACAATTCTGAATGTTTTTTTTTAAATTCTAGTCGTTTCATTATTAATAAAGGAATGCTTAGAGTTGAGGAGTTAAAAATTTTGTAACAAATATATATATATATATATATATATATATATATATATGTGTGTGTGTGTGTGTGTGTGTGTAAAGATTCAAAGTAACGACTACTTATTACACACACACGGTTTATTTTCTAACATAGGACAGAACATAAAAACACAAAACAAATTAATTAAACTCGCGTAATCATAAATATAACGTCCAACGCAATTTCCTTGAACCATCTTGTTCAGCGTCTCAATCCCTCTCTCTAAACCTCTCTTCTAACTCTTCCGAATCTCTCTCGAAGTGCTAGGCGGCGCTCTGAGAACATCAAAACTGTCGTCAGAGATGGTATATCGGCAGATCTTAGATCTGCCGATATACCATCATTTTATGAAAATGTATAAATAAAAATGATATAAAATATCATTTTATGAAAATGTACAAAGAATTGTCTGAAAAGCATAGAATTGAAAAACTTAACAATTTTAATGAAATGGAGCATAACATTCTGATATTCTAAATCGTGGTTCTGACAGATTTGTAGGTTAAACATTGGTTGATAATCATCAAACAACTCATGCAGAAATATTATAAATCGATATAGAAATTTTATAAATTTAAAGCAAATGGAAGCTTCAAAATGCAAAAGAAAATACAAAATATGAAATACGAAATAATATGAATGGATGAAAATACAAATTTAACAAGCAAAGCAATAAATCAAAGGATTGAAAGAGATTACAAACACTTACTTGAAAGCGCATGTAAAAGAATGACATTCACAACAAGTCTGTATTTTAATGAAACCTAAGTGGATGATTTGTATCTTAACTTTAAACTTGTAGATTAAAAATAATGTTTTCTATCATAAAAAAATAGTACCAACGTCAGATTTCGAAAACGCTTTTAAAAAGAAAATAAATAAATCAAAAAGAGGAATAAAGAGGGAAAAAAACAAAATTTAAAACAGGGGAAAAACCTTAAATTTATGATTGTTTTATTTTAAACTACTCTTGATAAAATTCAAAAGAAATTTTGCTTGCAAACATGGCTATTGAAATTTAACAAAGTAAAAATAAATAGCCTGTAATTTGGTCACAAGTGTAAAACTAAGCAATATATGGTTTTAAATTATGTCTCGAAAAATATTTAAGCTTAATGAACTCCCCTATTACGGTACTTAATACACACATATGTATATATATATATATATATATATATATATATATATATGCGCACGTGTGTGTGTAATAAATTCATTTTGCTTAAATATATAGATGATCTTATAATTTTTCAAAATAAATTTAACCCAGAAATGACACTGAATTTATCATAAATTTTAACATTTTTAAGTAAATCCCATTAAAACAAATACAAATCTTTTGAAACATATTTTTTAGATATTAAATTATAAATTGTTTATAATAGGTATTTTATTATAATACATTTGACAGGAGAGAAAATTACTTTTTCCCAGTTAATAAAGATCATTTTTTTGTTAGCAGTTTAAGCTCTGATTATTCAGAAATATACTATAATACTACTTTTATATAGAAAATTTAAATTAGCTTATAAGAATCTAAATTTTCGAAATAAATTAAATAAATTCTGTGTCACTCGTGTAAAGCCAGATAACCCTATTAACTTTTTAAAAGAAATTTAAAATATAAAAACTGCAAAACATAGTTATCTTTTAAATTATGATAGAGTTTTGTATTATAAAATTGTTTCTCTGCCCTTGTTTATTTTTTTTTTTTTTTCTTAATTTTTGAAAAAAAAAAATTCTTTTTTAAAATAGTGTTTTTACTCATTTTTAATGTATTATTTTTTTTATAAATTTCACTACTTTTTTTTTAAATTATTGTTAGTTTATATTTTTTACTCTGCACGATTTTTTTCACTCTGCACGAAATATTTGTAAATATCTTCTAGCATTCAAATAGTTATGATACTATTTGGTAGATGGCGTTGCTGTCATTTGCCGATTAATTTCGTCCTTAGTACAGGAATCAAGCTAGCCATGTTTGCTCCTTGTATGCCCGTTTTTCTGCTGAAGTAAAGTTTTTTAATTATTTCATAATGTGGTCTGTTTTGATTTTATTGCATAATAATTTTGTTTTCTTTTTATTTGTCTTATAATGTAAATCTTTTTCGATATTTCTGTGATTGCTAGTTCATTTGCTTTTTAAATGATTCTACAAATAGTTCTTTTTTTTTTTTTTTGTCTATCTCCTGTTCAATTGTATCTTTAATTTCATCAACTTTTTTTTTTATAATATAATGTTAATTGTGAGAGTTTTGCAATTAATTCTGGAATAATCCAGCATTTAACTGTCTGAAGTCTGTATCAACATTAACTATATTATGTTCCTTTCTTCTTCACTTTTCAGATTTTTCAATTCCTTATCTCTTTTACTGATATTTTTGGTCTCTTTCATATTGATATTCTACGATTTACTCATTTGTTTCTGGAAATTTATCTGTAAAATATAATGCTTTTTTTTATAGGTAAATTTATATTTTTATTCATTTTTCTTTGTTTGCAGTGTTTTATTAGTACGTTTATGTATAGTATATATATATATATATATATGTGTGTGTGTGTGTGTGTATGTGTAATGATTTAACTTTAATTTATTCATTTCTCTTAATAATAATTTAGTTTTCTATTCTGTCCCATCGCCCCCTAATTCTAATATAAAGAATTCATTTTTATTTCCTGATCCAATTCCAAATTATCCTTTTATTTATTTGATCAAGCGCTTATAATATTCGTTTAATCCACTTTCCCATGATCATAAATCTATCAGAAATAATCCCTACTATATTCTCTGTCTCTTGCGTAAATCTTTGAGAATCCCTACGTCTAGAACTATGAGATCATATCACATGACAAAACGTCCCTAGAAAAGTTTTATTATATTACTTGTTGCACAGCGAAAAAGCGCCTCTCTCTTCTGACCTCTTCTGTAATCTTCATAGGTCTTCCACTTCGGCTTTGGTGGCCGAAGCCGGGCTAAGTTCATCTGAACGTAACGCTTTCTCTGTTAGAATGAATAAATAATCTTATTATGAAAAAAAGGACTGTTCATTTTGACCATGCATTCGGAATGTTTTATTAATATTAGAAGAAACTTTTAATATACATATAATCCCTTCCACATCTATAATCTTTTTATTATCAAAAGAAATATTCCACAGCGAATTTAATATCAATATTTCGAGCAGCTCGGAAATTAAATCTAAATTTTTAAAACTGTAAAAAACATGACAAGGAGCTCAAATAGACGTAACACATAAAGTAAATATTTGACTTTCTTTTCCAATAATTAATCCCATGATACGAAGACAGGTAGTTTCAAACATCATTCATAGGACTTGTCAAGTTCTTTCAAACACAACAGCAGCAAATTTTACTCATTTCGCCTATCTACACATATTCTTCTCTTATAAATGGATTATTAGTAAGCGGAAACCAATAAACCCTGCAGCATTGTTTTCCCTGCACCGGGGTGTACGACCGATTGGAATGCCACTTGAAACGTCTCCAAATATTTGCAGTCCCTAAGGAAGAGATGAGGAATCTGCAAAGGAAAGCTTCCCTGTCTATTCACCGTTTTATTTGCTATAGAATGGCTTGGTCGTGTCAAACCGGGAATAAAATAGTCACAATGTGTTGAGCGTTCGAAATATTTAGAATAATTTTTAGATCACTTTGTATCCGTCGAAGATTGTTTTAATGTTGTTCTCTTTTGGGAATTTGATGTCAAATCTAATGAGATTTGAATTTCATTGAAGCTTATTGAGGATATTTATCAAAGTAAACAAGGGATTTAATTTTTTTTATATAAACGAAATACATTTGTGAGTTAAAAGTTGCAAGGAAAAATTATTAGCAAAATGAAATAGATATTTTAGTTCTATACTCTAACAATCGATGCCATACTTTAATCATTTAAAAATAGCCGAATATTTAATTCAATAGCATCATGCATATATTTTAATCAACATACGGATAATATTTCTCTCAGAATATTGTTCAATTCAAAAAAACATTTTTTTTGATTAAGTTCATAAAAAAGGAATTGTAATCACACAAAAATAAGGCTGCGGTAGCCTAGCGGTCATGGTTTCGGATTCGTGACCGGCGATTTTCGTTCAGTCGTGGGTTCAAATCTTTGGCGCCCCCGAAGACCCGCCTTGTTGCCGGGGCTGATGCACGTTAAATCTGTTGGGGGCCAAAAGTCATCCCGTTGGCGTGGTGTGGAAGTTAGGAGAGAGGGTGCCAGCTCACGTATCGTCCTCGTCACTCGACCGTTGTTCAAATTTACGAGGTCCGTCACCACTAGCCCTCATGTTGCTTCTAGTGCGACGTTAACTAAAACTAAAAAAAAAACACACAAATAAAAAACAATACATATTGTTGCTTACTATCAGTAGAGTAAACAACAATATGTATTATTACTTGTAATATGTATTTTTATTGCTTGTAATTTCATTGTTTCAAAAAATGAAACAATTATAAGCACCATCAATAGTCATAGATATCTTAACTGAACATCTGTCAACTTTGCAGTATCACAATCATAACTAAAATGTGTTAGTAAACATGTAGATTACTGTGTTAAATTGAATAAAATGTTACAAACTATGGAAATAAAAACAAGTTGTTATATGTGAGTTATAAATTCTGAATTTGAAATTTTAGTTAAAAGTTCAACGCGCCTTTTCATTAGCACTAATTACAAATGATGTTTATTAATAATGAATAGATTACATATATTATTAATTATTAATTCCTATATTTCCATCTTATGATCTATACAATTACAGCTATTTGCTTAAATTATGAATGTTACACTGATTAAAAGCTTGTAATTTAAACATTGTGTATGGAAGAATTATTACAATATGTTTCTAAAAAATAAAAAGGAATTGAAAAATCATATACATGACTAGTAAACATAAGTTCTATTTGAACCATCTTATCTCATTTTAATATTTGAAATATTTAAATACGTATATTAAAATAAACAAATAAATAATCTATTATATCTTTGTTCACATTTATGAAACAAGTATACTACAATTTAGAAGATGACATTTTAAATAAAGTTTTGACTTTTCTAGTAGGAATTTGATTTGAAAATTTAATTTGTCTCTTTAGGCTTCATTTAATTTGAAAGTAAGTACAAAAAACTTGCAATGAGGGCAGTAATTTCAAGATCTCAAATGTTACAACGAATTTTGCGATGACTAAAATTTATTGGAAGTTGTTAATTATTTACTGTAAATTGCCGATTGATAGGATTTTAAATTTTATTTAAAATAGATGAAATATGTTTTTTGTTTTTAAGAATCCATATCTGATCATTTAATTTATGTTATTTGAATATATATCAGAAACTTAAGAAACCCTAACCATAAATTAATTTAAAGTTGTCTGATAAATTTGTTACGCAAATTAATATATTTGATTATATCAGTTATATTAACGAAATTTAACAGGACGTAAGAAGTTATATTTAACTCCATTTACTCGAAATTAAAATAGAATAGATATTGAGCAATTATTTATCTATATATGTATTATTCACTACTTTGAACTTGTATTCGAGTAGAAATCAGGTTACTACAGAAATAGCAGAATGTATTGATCTCCTATAGAAAATAAATAACTTGGCTTAACTCTAGTGATAAAACTTGCCCATGGCTTACAACATGAGGAGGAAAGGAAATGAATATTTTCTTTCTTTCTCAAATATATCTCAAACACATACATTCTGGTACATTTATCTCGATGTTTAGGAATATATATATATATATATCCTATTCCTGTGATTCCTTATGTCGAAAGTTATAAATCGTCTTATTTTAAATTTCGTTTTTCAATTCGAAGCGAATTTAAATCTTTTTAAATTTCGTTTTTCAATTCGAAGCGAATTTAAATCTGCACATTCAATCATATGCTTTTAGTGATAAAATGTCATATTATGTGCCATAAATACCATTCTAACTTATCATCTGTAAAAGCATTGTGTACTAGAGATTCTGTGTAAAGTAATCGCTTGAATAAGTTTGATATGTATGAGTTTTGAGGACACATTTTCTTTAGTAATTCTTTATTCAAAGTTACGTTCCATTTGTTACGTTCGTTCACACTGAACTTTAAGAGAAAGAGAAAAGGTTTTTGTAAAAAAGGAAAAAAAAAAGCTTAAAAACAAAAATAGATAATACATATAGGGGTAAGATAAGAAGATTTAATATACAGAATGATTCACAAAATAATGTATTAAGTGATAGTGGTTCTTCGTATAGGTATGGTTTGAAAAAATAGTACACTAATGTTAAAAAGATATTTTTCTGTTGTAGTCTTTTATATTTGTATTTAGCTTTTGATGATTCTGTTTAATGGAATGTAAAGGACGTGAATTTACATCGAAATATATAAAAAGCATGGTTGGTAGCCTTTACGTATTTAACGGGGCGTAACAAGCTTCGTAAGTCACCGAGGAAATACAATTTAATTTTTGAAAAAGAAAAATTAAAATGCTAGTTTAAATTTTAATAAAAAAATATAGAAATAGATAGATGAATCAATTATGTTTTGTGTGTATGAAATATTTGTACTTGTTATAAGTCAATTATCATACATGATGCTAGTAAAAATTAGAAATGGAAATTACTTAAACAAAATAACACAAAAATTAATTTAATAAAATTATAAGCAATTATTTTATGTGTGAAAAATTTAATGCGATATTTTTCTGTTAATTTACTGTAATAAATTTGTAACTCGCATTAACTGTGTTTAAATCATTATCTGAATCTGTTCCAGTAAAAACAACTTCCATTATCATTACTTGTATTATAATTTTTCTATGATTTTAATAACAGTGAAGAAGTTATTTTCCAAAACTTAAAATAACATTAGAAAAACAAATATTAAATTATAATCATAGCAAATAACTAATGTAAATAATTCCAGTAATACTAAGAAACTCTTAAAATTTGAAGTATTTTTTGTTAATAATGATAATCAAATTCATGTAGTATTATACTAAATTACAAAAACATATAGTCGAAAACTTTCTTAGAAAAAATATAGATACGAATATATATAATAAAATGGTCTACTAGTATACAGTAAGCATTCTACCCATTAATAATTGGAGAGTATTGAACAATAATGAAATATAGAAATTTTGTCTTAAAATGTATGATTAAATTAGAACATACGCGAAATTAGCAACCTTTAACAAATCCGGCATAAAATATCTAATATTAAATGTTATTTTTACTGTAGTACTTTTGGTGATTGTAGTTATTTATAATACTTTCGTTTTTTCCATACGTATAACTTTCGTACACATGAATATTAAGAATATATATTTTTTCTTAAATAATGCTTAATTCAAATTTAAGTTTTGTTTTTCATATTGACATTATTTCATTAGGATTTAAAGAAAGAAATTTAAGCTGTATGTCTTAAAATATTTTGATAACTGCAAAGTATTTGAAAGGAGCAAAGCAAAAAGTATATAGTATTCGAGGAATTACTTTAAAAGCAATATTTTTTCAAACTAAAAACTTTCTGAAAAGGAATAGAGTATTTTGAAAGAAAAATAAATTAAATTTAAAATATGATTTATTTGACATATAAGTAAATGGTAAAATTCAATGTTTTAACATTTTAAAAATTGCAGATTAGTTATATAATTTTAGCAAATTTACATATTGAATTAACATAATTTTAATGCAACTCTAATAAATATCTCTGACGTCTGAAAAATTAACGAAAACTTAAAATTTTCCAATTTTTTTCGTTTGTTGCTAGATAAAATATAATTCATGCATAAATCAAGAGTTATATAAGATTTAAGTAGTAAGTATCTTTCAATAAATTTATTCGAAAATTCTGCCGTCAATGTTGCTCTGGGAATATGGAATATGCACAACAGAAAGATTACTTTTCGAATTATCGGTTTTCATTCCCTTCTGGGAGTCTGATGACATTAGATCACATACTTTGGAAACTACAGCTTAATAAATATGATTAAACGAACTTACGTAATAAAGTTTGAATGTGAGAGACTGAAGGATTATATTGGAAATATTCAGAATATTGTGAGATTCTTGTAATATTTAAAATATTTGCAATATAATTATGAATTGTAGATACTGTGTTATTGTATGTAGGTTTTTTAAAAAATCAACATTAGGAATTCCTGAATTTGATTTAATATCCTTACGAAACAAAAATATATTTTTTTATCTCCCTTCAATATTTTTGTATAACTATTGTAAGGTTCATGACAATAAATAGTCAAATAAAATCTAAATGCATTCTTTTATTTTGTTCCTTTCCACGTCAAATATTTTTCGAGTACAATAAATACTTAAATGTAAACAAATAAAGGCATTATGAAATTTAGAAAAGTAAAACTTTTTAAATTCATTGTGTAATGTTAATTTTCCTTGTTGTTTAGGGTATATTTAGATATACAAATTACCACAAACAATCTTTCCAATGCTTGCCAATTCGTTTTGTTAAATTTTTCTTTCTTCTAATCAACCCAATCACAAGTCTTCACATATCAATCAAATTTTCATTTTTTTTTATTTTTCAAGTACCCGCGGCTTACATAAGCTTCCCCCTTCCATTAGTAATTCACGATGTATAATTTTTACGTCTACTTTTGTAGAATAGTGATAAAAGTGCATAATCAAGGATAAGTTCTGAATACATTATAGCGAAACTTAATAGTTGAATAGAAGCTCAAAGAAGTGAAGATAGGAACTTTTACAATCTATGTAACAATTCGCTGAGATGTAAAGTATTGTACATCTCACTTCCTTTCATTTCATTGCAAGACTTTCTTTAAAAACTTTTATTTTCAACCTTCTTAATTTTATTTTGGCAGGATTCGGTTTTTTCCTAAATTGCTTCTTTTTCACAATTGAAGAAGAGACTGCCTTTTAAATGCAAAATACGAATTAAAAAGAATGTTACAGATTCTATGTATCTTCCCTAAGTATCATTTATATTACTTTATTTCATTTTTTCAAGGTAAAACCTATTATAAGTAATTACATTTTCAGTCAATTTTATTTCTGTAGTATACTTTCACTGCAAATGCATGGTTAAATTAGCTTAAGTTTTCTTCAAACAACTTTTAATTTTATATTTAAATGTTTTTATTTTTAGAATTTTATTCTTTATATTAGGAGTAACGGGAAAAATAGGAGTTGTTATGGATATTTTTGGATGTTGAATTTATGAAACATGAAACAATTTTAGAATTCTTTGATTTTTTACACTCAGATGGTTAATTTTAGCCATTACAAAACATATTTTTTTAGACTTAGTAGACTTCAATGCATAGTATACC
>BMAW01114096.1:5427-22878 GCA_019974015.1 Nephila pilipes
TTGCGTACTCATACGCACGAAAGGCCTCATGTCTGCGAAATATGCGATAAAGGGTTTTCTGAAAAGTCTAACTTAAATACGCATTTACGTGTTCATACCAAAGAAAAGCCATATGTTTGTGAAATTTGCCAGAAATCTTACTCTAATAATAATAGCTTGAAAATACATTTGCGTACTCATACACACGAAAGGCCTCATGTCTGTGAAATATGCGAGAAAGGGTTTTCTGAAAAGTTTAATTTAAAAAACCATTTGCGTATTCATACCAAGGAAAAACCTTACGTTTGTGAACTTTGCAAGAAATCTTTCGGATTAAAAAGTGCTTTAAAACGACATTTTCGTATCCATACAAAGGAAAAACCATATGTTTGTGATATTTGTCAAAAGGCCTTTTCTCATGCTAAGAGTCTGAAATTGCATTTCTTTATACACAAAAAGAATAATCGAGCTTTTGTGAAATTTGCAGCATAATTTTAGTTCTTAGAAAAAGAGATAAATTCATGAAATTAAACAGTGTACATGAAAATTAAACGGGGGGAAATGAAAACTTTTGTTTGCATGCATCTGCAGTAAATTTTCTGCAGTCTGGTGTATATAGTTAGCTAAATTTATATTTTTGAGATTTGACGAAAATGTGTCATTCGTGCGTTTTTATTTTGTTTGTTTTTGTTGCAATTCGACACTATTTGAAATTCCTTTTTATATGATTTCTAAAAAAATTAGATCGTTATAAGGAAAGAATTAAATAATTTTTTGTAATAATTTTATATGCTTATTTCCTTTTTTCATATTTCGCATTACGACTTCATTTGATATTTTTGAAACATTACGACAAGAAGTCAATTGTATGCATTTCAATTCTTTCTATAAGTTGTATATAATTTCACAATATTTTTAACATCTTTTGATTGTTTTTAAATGAAATCAAATTATTGGGGTTAGACTAGATGTTTTTTTATATTGTATTTATTTAATTCAGTTGTGTTGTCATTTACGTAATCTAAATCATTTTATTTCTAAAAAATTATTTTTCACAAAAAATATAGATTTAAAATTTTTTTAAAAACATTTTTAAGTAATATGTTCTTAATAATACATTTTTATCCATTTTTAGACTAAGCATTTATTCAAACCTAAATTTCAAAGAAACATTGAAATGTATTTCAATATCAGCATTATTATTATTCATTCCGAATATTTTTTATATTATGTACACATAGCCCAAAGTTTCATACTAATACTGATTTATTCTAATCCATAATATTTGACTGCTGTATATTGTAACGTTAAATAATTTTTCTTACATAAGTATATCGTGTTAGTCTTTTATGAAATGTAGAAACTAAGAAATAAAGCATTACATATATAAGAGCTACGTTTCGATGTGAAATTTTTTGAACAGTTTATTGTTATAATTCTTTTTAAATTTTATAACAATGAATCAAACATTTGTCGTTGATAAATACCGAATTTTCCTTTGGAGAAGATGCACATTTTATTTCGAAATTTTATCTTAAAATAGAATGAATCTTTTGTAGTAAAGGTTTAGATTATTTCTTCTTTTCGGGGTATATAACCAGTCAATTGAAATGTCCGAGTCCTACCGTAGTAAAACACTTGAACTGTATTTTTTCCCTTCAAAAAGCAATATTTTATCAACACGCGAAATTCCTTTTTTTCCATTTTTTTTCACAATAACAAAAATTGCTTCACTTAAAATGCTATAATTCACAAACTAATTATCCGACAGCTGTCAAATTAATACACGCATCTTTTGAGGGTTAGGGTTAACTAAAAAACATATGGATTTAATTCTAGTAGCGCCATCTATGTGTCAGGCAGGGGAACTTTCAATTGACCTGTTATATTACGAAATTTAGGATAGACGTTGCCAGCCGAGGTGTCGTCCAGGTCACTTGAACGATGTTCAAAATTACGAGGTCCGTCGCCAATAGTCTTTGTGGCTCCTAATGTGACGTTATTTAAACCAATGAAATGACCAGTTGCCTCTGGATTAATTTTGCTACCTCACAATTCGTGGCCACATTCGATGGCTTTCTTACAGAACACGTTGGCGAAGGTACTTGGCCCAGTAACGGATCACTTATCCAATAATATTGTAATTTATATACCAGTGTATTGTAAATGTTATCCTTAATTTATTACCGGTAACTCTGCATTGCTTGTTTTGATTATTCGGTATATTATGAACATAATTATAACATACATATTTTTCGACAAGTGCAAATACGTTATACTCAAACATGAAAGATAAACTCAACTTATTGTTTGAAATGAAAACGAAAATACAACTTTATAAGAAATTGCCAGCATAAAATGTTTGAAAAAAGAAACATTATGAAAATCGCTTAACTGTGTGAAATTGTAAATTTCTACAGAAAATACAAGAAAATACATTAAATAATACATAAATCCATAATAATTATTAAGACAAGAGTAAAATCTAAAATCCTTTACCACGGAGGAAGTATTTTGTAAAAAAAAATATTCAAAATATCATTACGAGGATAAACTTTTGGACATATTTCTGTTGAGACTTACAAATATCAAAATCAATGCCATAATAGATGAATTTTTATTTTATAATTATATATTGTATGATTTTTTTCCACTGAAAAAAGCATTGAAGGATCTTGGTCTAGGTTCCAGACGCATTACATTCTCATTCAAAATGTTAGGGAAACCAGAAAGGATTGTCTTTTTCTACATTGAATTAAAAAAAAAAAGATATATTTTTACGAAATTTTAATTTTTATTTATTAATGCAATTATCCTAGTTATCAGCATCCTCTTGCCATGTAGTTTGCAAATTTTTAATGCCGGATCATTAAACATTAATCGGTTTTTAAGCTAAATGTTTGGAGATGGTCATATATTTGAACATCATTCGGATTTTCAAATTTTTTTGCCACTTAGATAATGTTGTAGGGATCAGAATAAGTGTAAATCCAATGGTGAAATATCCAGTGAATATGGTGGGGAGGCAATACCTCCCATCCCAATCCATCAATTTTTTCCAGGGTTCATCTTACGGAGGGCGGTCTGGTAATATCATGTAGCAGAATAACACCTTTTCTGTGGACAATCTCTGTGCAGTTTTGAATTAAAAATTTATTTACTCGATCCAATTGTTCACTTCAAAAGTGTGCACTCTCAAAGTTTTATGCACTTCAAAATGAACGATTCCTTGAATACTGCACCAAACGTAGAAAAGTTCCTCTTCTATACTTCTTGGAGATTCATTTGATGAGAGCTACTATTTTGATTTTTGTATTATCTCAGAGGATCCATTTTTAATCTCCTGTGATCAAGTGAATAAAAAAAAGTTTCTGTATTGTGCCGCTGAAGCAATAAGTAGCATGTGATGGATCGGTTGGCTTTGTTTTCTTACAGCAGTTTATCCGGCACCAAAACACCTGCTCTGATTTCCTTACCAATCTAATGCAAATGTTCCTGGATGGTCAACCAAGGTCGGTTAAGATTGTTTGACCCCTAATCGATTGTCTGCCACGCATTTGCTTCCACTCCCCCCCCTAATCATATCATTGCCTAAAGTTGTTGATTTTCCTGATCGGTACGAGTGGGAAAGATTGAAATTTCAGGATTTGAACTTAGAAAGTTAACTTTGGTATTTAAGACTGTCGAAGGCTTTTGGATAAACATTGAAAAAGGAATTTTGTAGATACCGTTCCGTTACACTTGAGAAATCCCTCTAGCATTAAAATGTTTTTAGGAAGTATTTGAAGTACACAATTAGCTGATAAATGATGAATGAATATAGACATTCTCAAAAAAGACGTCACTTTTCAGTTCCGCTGAAACTTCTCCGAGTATTGGAGTAATCATCGTAAAGTATATAACTTTGGAGATGACTTTTGAAATAAATAAAAACATTTTACCTCCCGTTTCGATTCCATTTGATCAACCCTCACAGTATAATAATTCAGATTTCGAGTTCCTAATTGAGTTACGCTCTAATATTTGCGATGTAATTGAGCATTCCTTCGCACCAATAAATTAAATAGTTTTAAGATACTTCTGTTACAATCATATTTGTACTTTCAGAATTTTCAAAAGAAATTTTTTTTAGTTTTGTTTAGTTTTTATTAAGGTCGTTCTAGAAGCTACAGGAGAGCTTTTGATAGAGGACCTCGCAAATTTGAACTTCGGTCAAGTGACGAGAACGAAACCTGAGCTGCCATCACTTCTCCTAATTTTCACATTACGTCTTTCGACCCCGACAGATTTAATGCGCATCAGCTCCGGGTATACGGCAAGTGTTTAGTGGCCAAAATTCGAACCCGCGATTAAACGAAATCATCTTGCGACGAATCCAAAACCATGACCCCTAGGCTACAGTGGCCACATTTTCAAAAGAGAGTGTACCAAAACTTTTTCTCAGATATCTAGTTCTAAAACGTTTCAAAGCGTAATCATTCTCTCTACTTACTACAATAATTACTTCTTAGTGCATATTATAATGTTAAGATACATTGCATTTGATTGATTGTTTATTTCTTTCGCACAGAGATACAACACGAGTTTTACTGGCGTCGACTTCGCAGTTTTGGACTCCGATCAAGTGACGAACATGACGCCTGAGCTGGAGCCTCCCTCTCTTAATTTCCACACAACGCAAACGGGAGAACTCAGAGAAATGGATCGCATTTTCCTTGCATCTGTCCCTCTACACGGTGGGACTTTAATTGCTTCAGAACTCAAACGTGTGGCTCGTCAGGAACAACGCAGGCCGACATATTACAATAAAGAAAATTAAATTTTTAAATATAAAGTATATGGTCAAATATTTGTCGATTGATAGATTATGAATGTAGTATTTAATAGCAACTCGAGGTCTATGAACCTCGGATTTCAAAATTCTGAGCTTCAATAAAACGACTTGCATA
Source organism: Nephila pilipes (assembly GCA_019974015.1). NCBI lineage: Eukaryota > Metazoa > Arthropoda > Arachnida > Araneae > Nephilidae > Nephila > Nephila pilipes. Next base: position 10,356 of record BMAW01114096.1, read on the forward strand.
TCACCTAACCTACTAAGTTAAAAACTAAAATTAAATATGAAACCAGTGCCAGTGAGATTCGTCGCTTCTACTCAGTGTGACTTGTTGAGAGTCTTTTATGAGCAATCAAAAATTTGTTAGAGGTATAGTTTGGTTTTATTAACGTCGCACTATAAGCAATACGAGAGCAATTGGCGACGGACCTCGTAATTTTGAACCTTGTTCAAGTGAAGAGTGTGATAACTGAAATGGCATTTCCCTCTATTTACTTCCATACCACGCCAATTGGAGGACTTTGGGAACCGACAGATTTAACGTGCATCAGTCCCGGCTACACGATGGGTCCTTTGCGGCGAAGACTCGTATCCACGACTGAACGAAACGGCCAGCCACAAGTCAGAAACCATCACCACTTGACTACGCGACCACATTTATTAGAGGAGGGAGTGAAGTGAAATGCTTACAAAGCTAGAAAGAGTCACTGAGGAATTGATTTAGGAATTTCCATTCACTGAGGATTGAGGAATTTCCATTCACTGAGGATTGAGGAATTTCCATTCACTGAGGAACTGATTTTTAAACTGAACTTACGCAATACAACGTGCTTTTAAATTTGTCTATGACTACATAGAACAAAATAAATTTTTAAGGCGGCATGTGGTACCGACCATTTGGTTGTTTCATACGCATATTTGTGTTTAAAATATGGGTTTGTGAAAAGAACTTGAGCTCTGAGTGTGGGATTCTTGGACATTTCTATTGTATTAAAGACTTTTTTGGATAATTTGATGATAAAACTCTTAAGGGATTCGATATTAAGATATTTGTGCAGAACTGAATTTCTAACATACCAAGATGCATTGGTAATGATACTGGGAGATTTCTTTTGAATTCTATTAAATATGTACTATTCACCAAGCCTACCACATCTCTCTTCCCATTTTCACATCACGCCTAAAGAACACAAGAAGCATCAACATATTCCAAAAGCACCAGATCCACTCAAGACTCGATTCTGCATCAAGACTCGAATTCACCATCAGACGGACGCATTAGTGGCTGCCGATTAGCGAAAATGTCTAAATCGGTCACTTAGACGAATCGGATTCAAAAATATTCCGATACAAGTAGGACAGGTATACTTCCCTTCCTCTAATGTGGTCTTTTCAAATCTTTATATTAAAATAAGAATCTATCACTTTTTAAAGTATGTTACGATAGTTAACTTAAATAAAATTAAAGATAAACAAAATTTTCGGAATTTTATTAAACTATAAAACAGATGCAATACTCGTATCCAAGGAGTTTTGGATCCATATTTCATCACAAATGCTTTGTGCCTCCCAACCGGATCACGGTGTTTAACTGAGACGATAGGAAGTTTTTCATTTCCTCAACATTCATCTTAGAATGGATTAGAAGTTTTTTGGTTAAACCTTACACAAATGTATCATAACATCAAAGTATGGCATGAATTTTTTTCTCTCAAAAACATTGTACCCGAACAATATTTCATTCATTTATAGACATACTCATATGACGAGGAGAACACTTGAATCGGCACCCCTCTAGCATACCACCGAAAAATCAGATCTTAAGACTTAAATGGATTTAACGATTAACCACCGCTATTACTTTGCACGAAGGTGCTCGGGATGGAATTTATTGTGTAAACATGTTTTCGGGGATCACATCCTTTTTGTTGCTGTATATCCCATAATACTAAGTAAACCAAGACATTTTTCAGCAGTGAAGTACTTGGTGCTCATTTTACAATGTAATATGTTTCGCTCGTTGAAAACATCCAACCAAAATCATCATTCAAACTGTCAACACACCAGTCACCTGATTAGTTTTGTGGAGTCTTTGCTACTTCAAATCTCTTTCGAGGTCTCTTGTTGGAAGTATTACTTAGTTGTATATTGGCAAGTTATACGAGGTGTGTCTAATTATAAGTCCTCTCCTTTGTGTCAACACGCAAATGCGTTTTAATATACTCTTTGGATTAAATACCGACTTCTTATTTCGCAGGTGAGAATTTTTTCGTTGGAGTAAATACGTAAATGTTCCTCTAAATTATGATGTTGAGAAAAGCTTTTATTTCAATCATTTCACAAGTACTTTCTCTTATTTTTATGAATATGTAAATGAACTTTTAAATCACACTTTCAGCAAAATAGCTTGTTGCAAACTTCTCAAGAGTATTATTGGTGCTTTGCATAGCTACATGGATGTCGTTTTACGCTGTTATTTCAAGAGAATGATTTTTTACATTCATTGCAAGTATGCAGTTTTCCCTCCAAATCATTTCTTAAATGCATATATAAGTTCCTTAGGAAAGAGAACACCTCATGACACAAACGACATTCATACATATTATTTACATTACGGTTAAGTCAAACTAATTTTGAAGGTTCAGGCTGAGTTAAGCCTCTCACTATCTTTTTTAAATAGATTTCAGCGTGAAATGAAAAGGAAGGTTACTGAAAAGTCTTTCGCTCATTTTGTATTTCTCACTGCATTAACAATATAAATGTTTTTAAGCAGTTCTATTCATTTCTTAAATAGATTGATTGATTGGTTTTAGTAAGGTCACACTAGAAGCAACACGAGGGCAATAATCAAAAGAAATGCTCAATTTTGACATTTAGTCAAATGACGAGGACAGCGCGAGAGCGGGTACCTATCACATTTAATGTCCACTCTACGTCATAGGAACGACATACAGTCTCGACCGATTTAACTAGAGTCAGCCACGGCTGCACGGTAGGTTTATTTGTTTCTTCAGGTCTCCAAACAATCAAAGGATAAAGACAACGCCAACCGCGAATCACCATCAAGAACAGTAACTTCCTTCGAATTTCATGGTTTTACAAGTACTTTGATTCAGATTGAAACACTTTTCGAACCTTTACCATGACTAAACAATAATCCTTCAATGTCTTTATTGGAGGACGAAATTCATACAAACTATATATATGAAATAAAAGTTCTTTTTAATGTCGTATTGTATTGGCACGATGTGAGGCAGATGCTGATTAAGATCTAATGTTTGTTATAAATAGTTGTTATAAATAATTATTTTTCTTAACGTCGTGCTAGAAGCAACACGAGGGCTATTGGATACGAACCATTTAATTTTAAACATGAGTGATGAGGTCGAAATTATAGCTGGTACGTTCCTCATCTAACTTCCACGCTATGCGAACGGGACAACATTGGGTCTCGGAAAATATAACGAACCTCAGCACCAGATACATTTCGAGTCTACAGTTGCATCAGGGCTCTAACCTAGGACCAGATGGAAACAACATCGTTCACCTTAATGAAGTTCCCTTTTATGAACAGTTTGCAGATTAGGCCACCCACTCGTCTTAGATGTATTTTCACTGAGACTTTAAAACCTCTCGACCCTTGATCATGACTTTACTCTCTAAATTAAACAGTAAGACGTCTTTTTCGGAGGACAGAAATCATACGAAATATATAGATATAATAAATTCATAGTAATAATAACATTGTATTGACATCCTGTGAGGGAGACGTTAGCATATTAATTCTCTTTAATGAGATTTAATGTTTTTTTGAATAGTTTTCTTCCGTGTAAAACTATTTTACATTCCACACTTGTCACCTTAATTGTTTTTAAGGGATTGTTGGTAATTATAATGCACATATTGGCTAATATTTTCCTGTTGAAAACAATGCAGGTCCCGGTTGGACGATTTTATTATTGTTAACTCAAAGATCTCTGAATTCTTAAGTACTTCTTACACATTGATTGATTGATTTATGAGGCATGGAAAGGGACAAAGGTTTCTAATACATTATACAAATATTTGATACCAAATCATAGGTATTATATGGCTTGTAGATAACTGTCAGTCTTATATTTACTTGATATTTTTCGAATTTTTATTATTAAAAAATATTTTCCGTACACTGACTTCATTAAAACATTTCCTGGGAAGAATACCAAGATGAAAGATGAATGCCATATTTAAGGATTTTTTAAAATAAAAATGGAACATCTCATGTCAGAAGAAAGAGAAAATTATTGAAATCTGTAGAGTAGATAATAAAAGAATGATGTGACTTTAAGAATGCTACGTTCTTTCCCTCTATGTCACTATTAGAAAAGACGTTTTTTTCGATAATTGGTATATTAAATTAGGATTTCGCAGTCTTCACGGTGCCGATCAGTATGTTTTGTAATATCTGTTACCTTTTCTTTGTCATATCCTATAAGTAGAAAACAACAAAACAAGAAACTCACACAATGCAGCAAAACACTGCGAAAAAAGTGCTTGATTACCTTGAAAGATAAAGACGCCTCTAGGAATTTCAGTAATTACATATAATAAATGTTTATAAATTACATTTTTTACTATAGTAACATAAAATTCATGGTACCCGTACCTCAGTATAGAAGCTTCGTTTAATAATACACAAATTTAAAGATATCACTTTCATCATTTCGACATGTAATATAAGCAAATGCGGGGTGTTTATTTCAGCATCTCACTGTAACTTTAAAGTTGTGTTTTTCGCCTTGGATACACAGTGGTCATGTTTGTGAAGTGGAAACCTAAGTTCATTCCCCTAATGTTTATTAAATATTTCGAGACTTTTACTCCTTCTTTTGATGAGTTCTGGAAGTTCGAATGTGGTTGGTGCCAACTCAGATGTCGTTTTTGTCACTTGATCGAAGTGGCCGTGGTAATTTTGCTTCAAAGTCTGTTGTTCATTAAACGTCAATCAGGAAATTAATCTCTCTTCTTTCTGCATGTTGGGCTTATCAAATGATATAAATGATAATGATACGTAAGAATTTTTTGCTCTATGCCCCATAAACTCAAAAAATCAATAAGCGTAACCTTTCTTAAGGGCGGCAGGTTTGATAGTGAAAATTTGATACGTTATACTATTTCTTGTATATTAATTAATTAAAATAAATTATTTAATACGCATACTTAAGAGAAGAAGCTTGTTTTAATCATAGAAAGATATGAGAATATTACGTTTCTCGTAACGACATGCCATCATAATTTTAAACTGTAGTTCTCTCATTAGAAGGAGGAAACATGAACCCTATTATTTCATTCTCCAATCATCTTTGTTTTTCCACATGGTGTCTTAAAACTTCACATTTTATCTTAACTTATAGCTGATACCGCCGTAAATATGAGCAATCAAAGGCTTATTTTGAAGCGGTTAAGCGCAGATGATGCTCTTTGCCTCAACTAGGAAGTGTTTCCACTTCTTGCTGCACGCGGAATGGATCAAGTGATATGATTCGAATCATTTTTTCACAACGTTTAAAGAGATTCTATAGGCAAACTCACATTTTTATTGGAAAAATGGATCAGTAAAATTTTTTTTTGCCTTATCGTCGCTACAGGCTATGCTTCTGCTTTGGAAGGAATGATACATTAAATTCATTGCGATTTGACCGTAAAATACCTCCCTAATTTGCAGAATGTTTTTGAATCGAATCTGGATGATTCTTGATCCAGTCGAACATGACTGGCCATGAAGTTCTCGTGTTTGCCTTCCAACCCTCAATACGAATTGAATTTTAATTTATTTTTGGTAAAGTCGCAATAAAAAGGAAGGCGAAGTTGATGCACTTCCGGATGCACTTGAAGTAACGAGATCGACATATGAAGCAGCACCCAACTCTTAAAACGTTAACATCAACTACTCCGATGTAATTACATTAAACCTCGAATGATTATAACTGCTTCTTCCCTGCCAGATTAAGAGACTATAGTGGAACCCATGTTCGATTGCAGCACTAAATGAAAATAATGCTCTCCATAATCTCTAGTCGACGAATAGTCTTCTAATGTGACATCTCTCAGACAACAGAGATAGGACTTTACAGAGGATATACAGTGTAGTCAGAAATGAGAAATGTAACACTTTTCGAAAATTTCAGAACAGATTGAGACATAAATATTTAATGTTGTATAGTAGTTTAAATACGTACATTCATTCAAAATGTTTATTAGAACTACATCCATGTTCTTTCTGTTATAACTTTACAGTTTTGCACTTGACTGCAAAGAAATTCGAAATCTTAATTAGTAAATTCTACGCAAAATGGTACTGAGAAATGTACAAGATAAAAATTAAGGTGTTATTTATTATTGACCCTTCACTTCTTAAAGTGTTAAATAATTAACTATCTTATTAAAACAAAATGTTAATAAATCTATTTTATGACCAATACATAATTCGAAGATGTATTTAACGATAAAAAAGTTGCAATGTTCTTGCTTCAATGTTAATCCATCTCTTGAATTTCAGGTCATATTTCCCCTAAATAGTTATTTAGAATACTGTGAGTAAACGAGATTATGGGAAGTTTTTTTATCATTTATTCTGTTATTACTTCACTCTCCCGTGTCTATAAGGATTGACTAAGAATTTTTTGGAAGAATATTGCACAAACACTTGATACTATCTAGGCATCATACAAATGAACTTAAGTTCTTGATAGCCTCGTACCAGAATTACTCAAATGGATTTTATTAGAGATCTTATTCTTTTTGAGGCATAATCAAATGAGAAGGATGACATATAAATCAGAAACTCTCTTGAGTACCTTAACTATATGCATATTTTAAAACATAGGATGAGTGAAAAAACGATCCCCCATTATCTCGCATTAAGGGGAATCTGAAATGAGTTCATTATTTTAACACATTTAGAGCAATGAGATAAGCAGCAGTATTGTCTTGGAACTTATTATACAAGTTGAAAACGACCAATTAATATCTCGCCATTTGAAATTGTCAATTCATAAGTCATGTTTTAGATTGATTTTTTTGTTATTGAGCGGCGGGAACTTTTTGAGGGAACATTAAACTAATCCGGAAATATTTCTAGAAACTCTTTTTGTATTAACTCATGATATAGTTTTATTTAACAACTTTAAAAATTAAAAAACTTATTTTATTGCAACAATATTTCATTAAGAATTAAAATTATGGTTTATTAAAATTAAGTAATTCACTCTTTATGAGTCTTTTATTTTTTGCAAAGTATATTAACTTGAAAATTAGTTACTATACTTAATCAAAAGAATAACTAAGGCATGAAAACATTTTTTTTTCTGAATTTTTAATATTTAAATCAAAATTAAGAATCGATTGAAAAAAAAAAATCGAAATGATATGCTCAATCAATTTAAACAATAGTTATTCTATACAGTGTGCAGTAATCAATAATAAGTTACACATTCAGTAATAAATAATCTCGAACCTGGTCATTTATGCCTTTAAATATCGACCGTGTAGCCAGAGCTGATGCACTTTACATCTGTAGAGGATACACTTTCTTTAGTTGGCATGGTGTGGAAGTTAGGAGAGGGGAGGACCAGTTGTGGTGTAGTTCATAAATAATTTTATATAATAAAACTTCGTTTATAAATAATTATCAATTGTTTTCATTAATAACATCTATTGGAAATACTTAAACGTGTTCACCGTTTCCATACTGCTTTTGATCAGGTTTGCATAACCATCAAATGTCTCTTTGTGATGGAAATGCAAAGAAGCTATAAGACGATTTACAGAAACAATAAACATTACTTAAAATCTCGAAAGAATAAGTGAATGCAATACAACGATATTATATATTATAACATAGATATTATAACAACAAAAGTAGTTCACTTAAATTAATTTTTCTGGCATTTAGAATTATATGTATTTATTGGAATACAGGCATTTAAAAAGAAGATTAAATGCATGCAATTACCTCCAAATGAAAGGTACCTCTTTTGATGAAAAATTCTGTTTGAATTAAAGACATTCTTTAATAATTTTATAATTTATCTTAGAGTACGTTAAATTAATTAATATCGTTGTAAAAATTTAATTTAGATATTAAAATTACAATTATAATTTTAAATAGATATTAAAATTAAAATGTACGATTTTGAAAAGAAATGAGATAGCCACAAAAGGTGCGCAATGTTATAAATATTATTAATTTTAAGAAATAAAGTGAATTTTAAGAAATAAAGTGAACGATGAAATATCGGGAAATGAAAAAGTAATAACCTTTTCCGGTATGAAAATTAAATTAAAAGGAATCTTATTAAATAGAATGCATTGAAAATTATTGTAATAAAATTTAACCAAAGATAAATTATTAAACTGAAAAGTTAAATATAATGAAAATTGAAAAGTTATCTGGTACTCAAAAACGACATGTCTAAAACAATAACTCGTTAGGTGGCTTATAATATTTTTTTTCCAAATAATTATGAATCAAGAATCAATTTTAAATTATTATGGAACTAAAATTTAAGCAAATTAATTGTGTATTTTGCGAAATCTTGTTCTACAATTTGTTTCCTTTCATTCCATTAAAGATGTAAGAATCAATTGTAATCTATAAGCACATAGAAAGACCTATATTTTACGAAAAGTTTGAAAAATTCAATTTAAGGTCTATGTTTTAAATATTTCAATCAAATAAAATGGGGATGAAAGTCCAAATATAGTTTAAAATATCCAAATTACAAGATTTTTTACCCAAGGATCTTTGGTGTGTGATATAAATTAAAAAATAAAAGGTACTTATTCTAAATGCTATTAGAGTTAAAAAACGAATTAGATATTTCAGAAATGTCAAATCCAACAAGAACCTCAATAATCAGAACGGAATCTTACACTTCATCATACTACAACGTATATCCGCCTATGGTAAGAACCTATTCTGCATCATGTCTGTACAAAGCGCTATTATTTAAGATTACGGTGAAATGAAACGCAAGATCTCGAGCATAGTTTCCTTTTGTTCAAGTAACACATCCAATTAAATCTCATGCATAGTTTGGACAAAACTAAAAGATAATAAAATTTACAGAAGGAGATAGGAGTAACCAAATCCGTCTCAGCAATTACGTAAAATCCAGTAGACCATGAAGTTGATATTTAGACGATAGACACATCTGCGTTTGAAAGAGTGAAGTGCAAATTTCTGGAAAAACAACTGAGATGTAAGGTATAAAGTGCAAAATTTTATTTTAGAAGAGGCTTGGAAAAAAGTTTCACATACAAACAAATGTCGTACGAAAGAACAAGCTTTATTTATAATTCTTCATGCAAGAAGTGATTTTTCATTTCATAAAAGAATTCCGTCATTTACATAAATAAGAATAAAAACGATAACATTTTACATTAAAGTAGTTATATTTCATAAAAAAAAGTAATCAATATCTTTACGAAATTTTGTCTATGTCCATAATTTTAAAAAATGTATGTGTAAATAATAACAATGGTATTTAGTTAAGATAGTCTTACATATTTTGTGAAGTTTAGGCTTGACCCCAGTCTGAAACCATGTACAAATGCATTATCAAGAGTATTTTTAACACAGCTGGATGAATTACAAACAATTTAAATCTATTTAACTCTCTCGGTATAATAATTCTTATTTTATTTAGGCAAAATAACAAAATGACTTTCAAATAGTGCAAAATATCCAAAAATAAAAGTATTATAAACGCGAACTAAACACACATTTTCGTAAACTCTGTTTAGTGTAAAACAGAAAGAGGATATAGTGTAAAAGAAAATATGCTATTCGGAAACAAATGTTTACGAACATCACTGTTTAATTTTCAGGTTCACAGGTTATTTTCAATCTTATATCTCTTCTACTTAACAACTAAAATTATCCGGCAAATTTCACAACTGTTCGATTATTCCTTTTGGTGCAGAAATAAATGCAATTTCAGGCTATTAGAGTGAGAAAAAGCATTTTGACATATTTCGCATACGTAAGGCTTCTCCTTTGTGTGAATACGCAAATGAGATTTTAAATTGTCCATATGAGAAAATCCTTTCTTACATATTTCGCAAACAAAAGGCCTTTCTTTGGTGTGAGTAAGCAAATGCTTTTTTAAACTACTGTTTACAGAAAATCCTTTTTCACATATTTCACACATATAAGGCTTTTCCTTGGAATGAGAACGGAAATGCGTTTTTAAATTACCCTTTTGAGAAAATCCTTTCTCGCATATTTCACAGATATAAGGCTTTTCGTTGGTGTGAGTACGCAAATGGATTTTCATAATACTTTTATCAGTGAAACACTTTTGGCAAATTTCACAAACATAGGGCTTTTCCTGAGTATGAACATGCATGTGCCTTTCCAATAGAAACTTTCGAGGAAACGCCATTTTGCATATTTCGCAGACATACGGATTTTCGTGGGTGTGGATTCGCAAATGTAATTTTAAAGAATTTTTTGAACAGTAAGGCTTCTGGCAAATTTCACAAACGTAAGGCTTCTCCTTTGTATGAACACGCAAATGCCTTTTTAAATTACTCTTTTTATTAAATGCCGTCTTGCATATTTCGCAGTTGTAAGGCTTTTCGTTGGTGTGAATACGTAAATGTATATCAAATTTAGAACGATGAATAAAAGACCGATTGCAAAAATGGCAAGAATACTTTCTCTCATTTGTATGAAAGCGTAAATGAAGTATTAAATCACTATTTCGGCAAAATGTCTTGTTGCAAACTTCGCAAGAGTACGATTGATCCTTTGCATGACTACATAGATGTCGTTTTAAACTACTTATACATGAGAATGATTCATTACATGTATGCAATTTTCCCTCCAAATGATTTCTTAAATGCATTTGCAAGTTCCTTTTGGAAGAGAACACCTTATGACACATACAACATTCATGCATTTTATTTACACTACGGTTAAGTAAACACGATTTTGGAGTGTCCCACCGAGTTAAAGTTTTATCACACTTTCTTCAAATAGATTTCAACAACGTGAATAAAAATTGCTGAAATGTTTTTACATGCAGATGCCTTGAAAATTCGCAAAGCATTCTATATAAGAAGGAAATTTAAGTAACGCTCTGATTGTTTGGATTGAATTATGTGATAACTGGATCTACTAAAGATTATAATACAATAGAACGTTATTATTTGAGCGAACAAATTAATAATTAATGTTATCGTTCATCCGATAATAAATTCATCGAATATAAATTAATATTCATCAGCCATCCGATACAGAGACTTTTGTTTCCGATAAAAAAATTGTCAAGATTGGTTGAAATAGAAATTGCGTTGAAGTAAATATAGTATATTGAAACACCAGTTAACATTCCTATCAAACGTTTCAAAACAGAAATGGAGTATTTTTTACAAAAAATGCAATAGATTTGAAATGTTAGACAAATAGCATTAGTATGATGATATATCTTCCATGCAAAGACTGTAGAAATGTATGCCCTATTGTTTAATTCATATTATGCTGCAGAAAGTCCTAATTGCATCAAGACACTTGGCCTCACTACATCTTTTGGTTTCTTCCCTTGCCTTATAAAATAAATGTTTTTTTACATACAATTTAGAATAAATGAAATTAATTATACCCTTACCTCTTCCCGAAACTTTGAAATAATTATATCAGACATCGAATATGAATCTCATAATTTAGAAGTTTCGTAAATTTGATGGTTGGTGATTGGTTGCCTCCATCCACATTTCAGTGTCTTTGTTGATTCGGTAGAATAGTGTTTATAGGTGTAGAATGCAACAACCTTCTTTTGTCAAGTCGTCTCTTCAACTGGCTTCCTAAAAAAACTCTCCTATTAGCTATTATACTTCACCTTAAATATTTGGAGATTTTTTTTTTTATCAAATTTTGAAGAACTGAATATGAAGGAGCAAATTAGTAGCTGTCTTCAATTGAACGAGGATCAAATTACACGTTGCCAAATGCTTCATAATTATGCTTCAAAGTAGGATATCAGAAACAATGATTCGATAAATATTAATCTTCTTTGCTTATTTCTTGCAGATTTAAACAGATATCAATGAAATGTAACATAATTTTTTTTGTTTCTGGATGTCACACATAGTGAAAACAATTAATATCCGATGCAATAATTTTTAGACTTGTAGAAGCATATAATACATATTTCCTAATCACTTAAAATAAGTAAATTTTGACGCACTCAAGTGGTAATTATGTACATGGCTGTAACCCCGTCACAGCAGCGCTGCGTCTCCCTCGTTCGCTGTCGTTCAAACAGTTTTCCCCTTCAATACGTTAAAAAACAAAAGGAACGCCGTGAAAGAGATTGTATAAAACATTTTAACAAATGGCCAAAGGCGTTTAAAATTCGCTACAGTTAAAAAGCATCAATCATGTTAAGAGGATTTGGCTACAAGAGTGAACGGGCTGAAAATAGCAAAAGGTAAAAGCCTTAGAAAATCGCTGTTGGCTAGAGTACTCTGTGAGTAGCTAACCAATTTGTAGGATAGGAATATTCCAGCGGTAAGTTTATCATCAGTAAATGTAGCATGTAGCATCCATAAGAAGGGCGAGTCCACGTCATCCTCTTTGCTTTAGAACGTAGTCCGTGCTTAGAATGTTAGGTTCGTGCAATTTGTTGCCATCACGAGGCTTTCCGATTCGCGGGAATGCTATGTATGAGGTGTGCCGATAAAATGCTTGATGTCATCAGAGTGAGACTGCTCGTGCAGAGATT
>BMAW01114115.1:8789-19996 GCA_019974015.1 Nephila pilipes
CATATAAAAATAAAATATATATATAAAAAAACATTTTAAATTTTAAAAGAATACTTTTAACCAAAAGAAATCTAGATAAAATATTAACAGGAAGAAGAACATTTTATTAAAACATTTAATTCTGTAAATAAAAATTTATTTTGTTTTTAAATTAAGTTAATTATTTCTCAAGTTGTATCTATCAAGTTGCAAGAACTATTTGTAATAATTTTTCTATGTAATAGTCATCGTAAATCAAGTAAAAAGTCAAATGTTTTCTTAACGATAAGTTCTAAATATTTGCTGAAAATTGCATGAGAATTGACGTAAACTATTTTTTTTTTTGCTTTCAACAAATAACAAAATGATTATTATTTCTTGTTAACAAAGTAATTTTTAACATGCAAAATGAATATTTATTCGAATGTGATTATTCACTGAAAACTGAAACGTTTCCAATACAATCAAATTAAAGGGATCAAGTATTCTAAAGAAAGTAGGAAATTTTGTTTTATTCTTAAGTTTTATGTAAAAATAATTTTTTCTGTAAGTTAGATTATCTTTACGTATATCGGTACGATTGGAACATACATTATAGTGCAGCAAACGCTTAGATTTTTTATCATTAAATAACCTAGATAATTGGATGTTAAGCTTTTTTTTTTTTTTTTTTTTTTCATATTGATTGATCCTTATGCAAGAATATATATTGTTGTAAAGAAATAATCTTAATGTATGGAGAAGAAAAAGTTCATTCATCCAAGTTCTACATTGACGGCCTTCGAGAGGTAAAGAAAAACTTGAAGAAATATACAACACCGAAAGGAAAGTAAAAAAGATATTTATTAAAGGATTGAGGAGCATACAATTTACCTTAGAAAATGACTTAAAAATATTTTTGAACCGAATACTGTGAAGATAGTTTTTCCACCTTTTTATCAAACTGATACATACATTTACTTTCATATTCATCAATGAAGTTCAGTGATAAAAGTAGCCTCTGGGAAGTAATACGTTAATGAAAAAAATCTTAAATTTAAATTTTCTGAATGATTGGTTCATACTGATTCTAAAATATTTTGTTATACCGAAATCAAATACATATTAAAAAACTCAACATATTAAACATTTGTTTCGATTGTATTTTTTAATTCCTGTACTTTGTTGCTTTCATGATTACAGTAATAGTAACGAAGTACAAGTATATATATATGTATATATATATATATATATATGTATATATATATATGTATATATATATATGTATATATATATGTATATATATATATGTATATATATATATGTATATATATATATGTATATATATATATATATATATGTATGTGTCGTATGTGTCTGTGTTTGTATTTATGTGAGTGTGTAATTGAAAGGGAATTGTCGATTAGGTACTCCTAACAAATCATGAATGATTCTGGCCGAGTAACAAGGTGCATCGTCATTCAGGAATCTTTGAATGATAGTAAATAATCTCCAAATTGCTGAACAAACAATGTCCAGTCTCTTGTTAGTTCAGTGTCAAGAGAAGACCCTATCTTTGTATGAAAGCAACTCACTATATTATTGAGCCACCATCATCTTGTACAGTGTCGTTTTAACATCTTGGGTCTTATTAACCTTATTATTCTGCACAATACACATTAAAACTCTATCGACAGTTCTAACAAATTGGATCCGTGGCATATCTAAGCAAAATTTTTCCAATCATCTAGGTTCCAATCGATATGTTCAGCAGTCCAGCAAATCTGTTGTAACCTTTGAGTCGAATTGTTGTTAAGAGCGCTCAAGTCAGACTTCCCCTGCCATATCAGATCAATATCAAATTCTACTGTACTGTCTTCTCGGACTCGTCTCTCCTACATTGATTGTTGTTGTTATATGACACAGTATTACTTGTTTTATAATAAAAACCGCTTAACTTGCTTATAAGGTAAACGCGGTCGGTCACTAAGTTGGCCATGGTGGAAACCAATGCTTGAAATTTCATATTCTCGGCATGCGTTTGAAATAGTCGATCGAAGAATATTGAATTCCTTTTCAATTTTTGAAATGAAATACCCCATGCATCTAACCCCAATTAGCATTCCATACTCAATGTCTATCAATACTCGTTATGGGGATGTAATAACTTTAAAAATGTTTACATGAATCACTTGATTCAAAACAAAATTCTGACAACCACGTCAAAATTGTTTTACATGAATCCCTTGTATACAAACGAAATTCTAATAATCACGTCTGAAAATGTTTACATGAGTGGCTTGAGTACAAAAAAGCCCTGACAATGCATTGTCTATATAAACCTTAGGTCTACCAGAAATTGCTGACCATTTGTGAAGTGACAGAAAATAATACATTTTTTCATTCACTTAATAACATTTATTAGACAGATAACATTTATTAGACAGATCACTTAATAACATTTATGTTCCTTACACCAGAAAAATTAAAAATGCTTAGAATATAAATTCGAAGAAAAATAACATAGCGCCACAAAAGTCGAATGTGTGAAAAATCCTGGTTTAGCTACAATACGATTGCATAACTTTATATCTATTCTGAATCTGCTCCCAAATGTTTATGTAATTTTCAGGTCTTTCTTCCTCAATATATACTATATTATATATGGCCCATAAATTAAAAAAATTCGCGATCTTACCAGTGCACATCACAATGCCAAGTAAGCAATTAAATGGACAGAAACGCTTGATTGATTTCACTTTCGAAAAGGAAATAATTTTCTACTTTCCCTTGATTTATAGTTCTTAACATTGTTAAAAATGTTAACTTTACATTCAATTTGCGCATCCACTTTTGCAAATTTATTGCTTAAATTCATGCTGAATGTTCAATATGAAGAGAAAGAAAAGTAAACTTGTTTTATTATGCAACGATTCTGAAATAGGTTATTTTTAAAAATCAAACTCGGTTATCATTGTTTTGTTATTTCAAGAGTAGCTTAAGCGATTATCTCTCTATCGAAGTCCCCTATAGAGACAGTCGAGTTTACCGAACTGTGTCCAGAACGTCTCAAGAGATATCACGTGACTTGGACATCTGGGATCTCTCACACAAAGTCAGTCAAATGTTTCTAGTTCCAATCATGGTGGCACATTATCTTTTAAGATACATTATTGGATTTCTCTCTTGAATTTGTAGAGTAATTTTCCTTCTAAGTAGATTTTGGAAGTGAATAACCCTAGAGGGCTCGGCTTACTCATTTGGCTCTAAATTATATTTATGGGAAAATAATCATGAACATTTCATTTCAATTTTTTTTTAATGAAAAACTTAACAAATACTCTAGAACATAATAAAAACGAAATACTCCACTTCTTACACTGATTTTAGAATTGGCAGTTGAGGGGCATTTATTTAAATAATTGAGAATGTATAATTTTTTTGTGAAATAGTGTAGAATTTAATGACTTTTGAAAAGTGTATCAACAATTTTTTTATACTTTACCTTATTCAAATTTGATTCATAAATTTCAATGTTTTATTTAAGAAATCAAATGTGTAATAACGTCCCAAAAAATAAAACTAATATATATAAAATTATTTTTTAACACGAAAACGAAAGGAGAGTATTTATTTTAACCACAAAGCTACTTTGAAGAGAAGTTACTCTAAAAACATTTCTATAAACTCACCGAAATCTCAAAACTTTTATTACATTTTGAAGTCTTTAAATAAGTGAAAAAAATGTTTTTACAATGTTCTGTGAGAAGCATAAAAATTAATGTTTTATCTAGAATAACCCAAAGTGGTATAGAAGACCACTACGAAGATTTGAAAAACACTTAGTTATTGAAAACCCCTTTTTTCCCTACTGATATTCTGTTTTTATTCCTTCCTTGCATGCACTTATTTGCTAGACCATTGTAGGTGAATTTTAGTCAGTAACAATGTTTCAAACATTGATAATTGCAGGTGTCTGATAATTATTTTTTCAATACCTTGTTCAAAAGAATTGAGTACTAATGAAAGCTCAGTTTCTTTACATTAACACAGTAAAAATAGCACTAATGATGCTGAAAAATTATTTAACGACTAAAATTTAGGTTTGTTTCCTTTTGGATTTTATTTCTATTTAATTGCTTTGATTTTGAGATGGTTATTATATATTCTCACTTTTGAAATTTTTCCTCACTCAACTTAATTAATTAGTATTGCTATTCATATCATATTTAGCTGCAATGCAAAATAATGAAGACCTTATTTTAAAAGGTCCCTTAAGCCTTTTGTACTGTAAAACTTAATCATTTACATATGTCATAGCATCTTATGATTAGGCTTTTACATCTGTTTCGATGGATTTCATTATTTTTACAAGCTTGGATTTAGGTATGTTTTTGTTTTAAATTTTTATCTAAATTGCTTAATTGAAAATTTTGGATGAGAGTTATTTTCATTGGTGTATCTTACCCTTCCTTGTTTTCTTTGCTTACTTTATTTCAAATTGCATTTGGAGTGATCCAATGCCCAACAAGATAAACTGGGATAATTTTGGTACCATAGAACATGTTTAACCCACAATTCAGTCCCCAGTCTGAAAGCGCATGTTTTGTTTCGTTCAATATTCAATTTATTTCAATTTTTATTCAATTATTTTACTTATTTAATTAGATTTTTTCTTCTCTGATTGATTTTTGGAATTTATTTGTTCTCTTAATTATTATGTGTTTATAATAATAATTTCATTGTTTTAACCGATATGCCTATATTCAGTCAGTAATATTTTTTGGAAAAAAAGGAACTTAAATTATTCGAATTCGAAAGAATTAGACAAAAAAAGACAAGAATTTTGACGTATTCGAATGGCATATATTGCTGCAATAAACTGTAGAAAATTTTAGCATGTATTTGTTTCAAATCAGTACATATTTATTTGCTATTCTTAATTCGAAAACATGTCTTTTTCAAGATATGCATTTTATGAAACATCAATTTCGATTCCAGCCAAACCAATTACCGGAATTCTCAAAGGGAATTTTTTGAGAAATATTTTTCATCTCTTTGCAATAAATTTGCAAATAAAATACGCAAGAGTCAAATAAAGTGCAAAACACTTTTTAAGATCTCTTGCGAAATGGAACATTATAACTAGATAAATCGGGTAACCAAATCCAACATATTCTCATCTATATGTATGTAAATTTTTATACATTTGTGTATTGCTTTGGGGAGCTCTTTGAATTTAGGAATAAAAACTAGACAGCTTCTCAAAACTGGAAATCTAAGAATAGACTACTTCTGTAAGTATTTGGTTTATGTTAAGGGAGATCAGAAATGTTAGCAAATTTGTTCCGCATAAATTACATATTTCAACAATTCTTTTCCCAAATGTAAATAAACTTTTATTTGCATTTATTCATATATTTTCAGGTTCACTTTTTTATTGAAAAATACATAATGCATAGCTTTAAAAATATGTTTGTTTGAAACAGTCTTCGAAAACATAGAATTGTTAAAGTTGCAATAAAATTTAGGGATTTTATCAAAATGAAATGTAATTTGAATATTACTTTAGGTTATATATATACAAAATGTTAATTTTTAAGAGGATCTATTTTTTTCTATTACTAGAGTATTTAGTATTTGAATAAATTATAAATTATTATAAAAGTTTAAAATATCTTACTTATTTGCTTATGAAATAAAATACTTATATTAATTTAGATATACTGATTTTTTTATTGCTGCAATTGAAGGAACTAAGGATATACACGTTTGGACTATTCCTTAACTTAACTCGCAACCTTCATTTCATTCACTTATAAAATAAAATTCATTTTGCTGCTATGATGTTTTCCAGTGTATCATTGAAAACAAGTGATTTTCACTTTCTGTAAGTAATGAATTATGATCAGTTTTAATTTTCTTATCAATAAATTATAGTTTTGTATTTAAAATCATGATTCTTAATGAAACAATGACTTATCAGCAACATACAGAAAAATTGTGCAACAAATTAGCTATCATTTTCCTAATTTTTTAGTTCTGAAAATTTCGCTGTACAACTTTCGTCTATATCAACAAATTAATATGTGCTACCTTGTCCTCAGCAATATTTATTCGATGTCAAATAGCTGAAATTTTTGAAGTAAATAAAGAAAATGGTAAAAACTTTTAATGCCATTTTTATAACATTTCTTTATTTATACCTAATTTTTAAAAACCAATATATGGATAATCATATATTCGTTTTAAAAACAATTATTATTACATACATATTAATATTTAAATTTATTGATTACACGTGTAGGAGCTCATTGCAACTGATAATTGCAACGTTATTAAAATTTCATTATAAAGTATTAGAAATGTTATTAAAAATTAATTATGTATATAATTCATATTTATTTTTGTTTCATAATTAAGAATATTTATATTGAAAATCTTAACAGCTTTCATGAAATACATGTAAAATGAAATAAATAATGCATCTCACACCTTCCGTTAATGGATAGTAAATCTCAAATATTTTATGTTTCTCGTAACTTTATTTGCAAGGAACTAATTAATTGTAAAAAATGTGTGGGTATTTGCAAATATTGATGTATTAATAACTTTAGCATAATGATTTCTTAAATAGTCATATCTGTGAATCACATAATTTCAATTTTAATCATAGCACTTTTTAAACATTGAATTATACATTAAATTATTTGAAACTTAATACTTCATTAAATATTCCGTCAGATCTTAAAATGCGGTAGAATGATCAGTATAAAAACACAACTAACGCTGAAGTTAAACACGTAAAATGTTAAATCATTTTGAAATGCATACGTTTGTATTTCAAGACCACAGTACCTGAGAAAACGCAGAGCAGGTTTTGATTAAGTTATTCCCGATTTATTTGAAGATTTTGCAGGGTAAAGAGTTATCTTATTTTTTTTAAGAGTACTGGTAAATTTGAAAGATTAATTGCAAAGTTATTAAAGCGTTCTCTAACTGTTCTAATTAGGATTCATCCCATTTAAAAACAATAAGGAAGAAAAACGATTTTGACAGTTCCGGACGATGAACAGACTTTTCTACTACCGAAGAAAAACGGTCCTTAGACTCAAAAAATTTCGGAACATTTTAGAGAAACCCCTTCGCATGTCGCAGTTTGGAAAAGTCTTAAATCACATTCTAATGCAACATGTATGAGAAGGCAGAAAACACTAAAGTTAATGAAACATCATCGAGAAAAAAGACTGAAATGGACTTAAACTGTTATGTCATGGAACAATGAGGAGAAACAAATCACCTTTTTTGATGAATAGAAATTTAAACTTGATGGTCCTGATGGCAAAAAAACATTATTGATTTGAATTAAGGAAAGAACCGAAATAATATTTCACTCGACAAATGGAACAATGATCAATAATGATATGGGAAGCCTTTAGTCATGATCGATCGAGCTGTTTACAGCAAATTTCGAGACTAAGGACTTAAATATTAAGTTGTGCTATATCTTTTGGATCTTAATCAAGTATTGCTAACTAGATATGTCAGACGGACTGTGCTTCTTGCCATACATCTAAATCTATTCAATAATGTTTTTAAAAAGAAAAAGTTAACATTTTGCTATGAACAGATTTCATCCCCTTGAAAACCGTTTGAGGTACATAATGTCGCAAAATGTATGCTAAAAATAAACAGTTCTAATTAAATCTGGAACTGGAAGTAGCTAGAGTAAGATAATGGAAAAATATTTCTGAAAATAAACGTAATCACTTCGTCATTTTAATGAGAAACTGTGTGTTTGAGGTTATGAGGAAAATTTGAAGACCAATATTATGTTTATTTTTTTGTTTTTAGACAAGTGACCTTTTAATTTGTAAACAGGAATTTTTCCATTTAGTTTTAATACTATTGTTAACTTCATCATTTATTACATTATTCAAAATTATTGAAACATGATATATATACATATATACTGGGTGTCCATAATTAAACGATCCTACTTCAAAATTGTGTACAGACGAGCTATTGTTCAGAAAGTTGTAAAATTCTGTGTACGACATAAAGAAGGGATGGGAATTTGTTTGAGCGAATAAAAAAATTAGTTCAAAATTTCGCCAATAGAGGGCGTTTTAATGGAGATCATATTTAGCATACATTAATACTTAGTATACATTTATAACAGATTACGAATTTTGTTACAGCAATAAATGCTCAACATGAAGACCATCATTTTCAGCTACTATTTTAAATCGTAAGATAGCATGTTCCACCGTTGACCGCAGTGTGTTCTGGGAAATGTTAAGAACATGTCATGAAATACTGTCTTTGAGATCAGGTAAAGTACTTGGTTGATCACAACTTACCAGCTGTTTTAAATGGCCCCAAAACCAAAAATCGCCATGAATTGCTGTCAGACGATTGGGGAGGCCACAGATGGCGATATTGGTGGCTGATCACACGTTCTTCTGTGAAGTGATGTTTGAGAACGTCCTTAACACAACGTGTAATGTGTGGAGGAGCTCCATATTGAACAAAAATTATGCGTGAAAGGCACTGACGTGCTAGCAGATCCGAAATAATTTTATTCCGCAATAACGATGCATATCGCTGTCCAGTGATAGAACATGTTACTGGAATTCCAGCACCTAATTCCTCGCAAAAATACGGACCAAGAATAAAAGGCGCGGAAAACCCACACCACACCGTTACTTTTGGTGAGTGTAGCGGAGCTTGTAGGGTGGAATGCGGATTTTCTGTTTCCCAAATTCGGCAGTTGTGAGTATTCACCGAACCGTCCAAATGTAAGTGTGCTTCGTCTGTCCAGAGGATATTCCAAGGCCATTCTGGATCAACTTCCAAACGAGCAAGAAACTGCAGTGAGAACAGATGTCGAGTCTCGAAATCATGTGGAAGCAATTCCTGCACAAGTTGAGGCTTGTATGGATAGTAATGGAGGATGTTTCGCATGATCTTCTGGACAGTTGAACAAGGCAGATCGAATGCTTCTGCCACACGGCGAACACTTGTACTAGCCTGAACGTTGGATGCTTTGTCCTCTTCCACCTGAAGTGCAACTTTCTCTATTGCTTCTGCAGAAACAGGTTTTCTTCCACTTCCAGAAAGAACATTCAACGATTCTGTTTCTTCAAATTTGGTTACCATTAATCGGAAGATTTGTAGCAGTCAATGGACCTTTTCACATTCCCTTTAAAGTCCGAAATTTCCGTAGAGCAACTATTGCGCAATTATCGTTTTGATAGAATAACTTTACTAACAACGCTCGATCTGGTAAACGTAATGACATTCTGATCAGCAATACCGAGCACACTGAAAATAAACTAATCTCCCTTGAAGTTTTATTGCTTTTATAACAGTTGCTGTGTGACGTCGAAAAAATTTGTATATTTTCGTCTTCCTTCATGTAAATCCTTTGAAAATTAGTCATCGAAGAAGTTTAATTAAAGTTTGCAGTTCATTTTAGAGATTGTGTTTTTTAATGAGTATCAGTTATTGTGTTACCGTGTCCTGTGGATAAAAAAGCGACAAAATACAAATAGAAAACTGGTGATAAATGTGGCCTTCATTTGAAAGCGCCCTCTAGTGGCGAAATTTTGAACTAATTTTTTTATTTGCTCAAACAAATTACCATCCCTTCCTTATGTCGTACACAGAATTTTACAACTTTCTGAACAATAGTTTCATCTGTACACAATTTTGAAGTAGGATCGTTTAATTATGGACACCCGGTATTTATATATATATATATATATATTGGGAAGATCAAAAAGTAATGTCATTTCTCTACACTAAATTCAAGAAGATACATTTTTACCAATTTTTTTTATTTTTAATCAATGATGTATTCACCTTCATTATCAAAAACCTTCTGCCAACCAGTGAGTAAATTTTAGTGTCAGATCGATAAAAATCAATTAGCTTTTGAGCATTATATCTGGCGATGGTATTTTGAATATCACCAGAATTTTTAAATTTTTTACAACTTAGAAATTGTTGTAGTGATCGGTTTAAATGAAATTCCAATGTCACAAAATCGGGCAAATATGGTAGGTTAGACAATATCCCCCATCCCAATTCATTAATTTTTTTCAGGCTTTGTCTTTAGCAGTGAGATCTTGCATTATCGTATTGCACCTTTCCTGTTGACGGTCGTTGGGCAATTTTTTAATTAAAATTTGATTTACTCGATTCAATTGTTCACAGTAAAGGTCTGTATTAACAGTTTGTCCAAGTTTCTGCTCTTCAAAATGAATGACTTTGTGAATGCACCACCAAACACAGAAAATCACCTTAGCTGTACTTCTTGGCGATTCATTTGGAGAGTGCTACTGTCTTTTGCGTTTTGAATTATCATAGAGGACCCATTTTTCTTAACCAGTGATTAAGCAATGAAAAACCTTTTCTGTATTGTGGCGCTGAAGTAATAAGTTGCATGTGGTGGATTGGTTCGCTTTGTTTTCTTCTGATAGATTATGCGGTACCCAAACACTTGTTCTACTTACTTTACCAAACTGCTGCAAATGTTCTTGAATGGTGGATTAAGCTTGGCTAAGAGTGTTTGACAGCTCTTTGATTGTCTGGGACGGATTTCATTCCACATCCTACCCTTAACATACCATTGTCTAAAGTTATTAGCCTTCTTGATTAGTGCGAGTGAGAAAGATCTTAAACACCTGATTTGAACTTAGGAAACCAACTTTGATATTTATGAATGTTTAATGCATTTGGATAAACTTCGCAAATGTTTATGGTAACGATCATTGCGTTACCATCCTTGTGAGACTCAAAAAGCATATAATCTCTAATTTGTACCTCTCCTGGTATTTGGCTGGCCATTTCATCTAAAATTTCAAAACAAAATTTTAGATTTAATTATTTACGAATTAACAAATTACTCTAATCTGATAGTATCTTTGGCACGACTTTGAATTACACAATGAGCTGATAATTGACTAACAAACATTTATATGCACAAAAACAACATTACTTTCTGGGTCACCTAATATGTATTCATACATATACTACATATATATATATATAGAAACCATACATTTACATATATATATATATATATATATATATATATATAATATATATATATATATATATATATATATATTAATATAATATATATATATATATATATATATATATATATATTATATATATATATATATATATAAATATATGATACCTGAAGGTAAAACAGATTCTCTTATTTCAAAATGAAA
>BMAW01114115.1:20006-64934 GCA_019974015.1 Nephila pilipes
GCTTAATTTGTTTCTTTTGTTTTGAAAATTTCATCATTTATTTGTATGAGTACAAGTCATTTCTGCATTAAATTTCATTTGATTCTGATGATTCTTTCATGGTGTTGCATTTTCTACAAACAGCAGTATATATATATATATATATATATTTGTGTGCGATAGAGAATATTTTTATGTGAGTGGGATAGCATACCATTACGAATAACATATGACTTACGAATTTTTGTCAGAATAAATGTTTCAAATTGTATTTAATTATTTTTTTCAGAAGAATAATGAGCCTCAAAGAAATGACAGAACTTTCTGAAATTTGTTCAGGTGTTTTGTGAAAGTATCACGCGAGTAGGGCATCTAGTTTTTTCCATGCAAATCCAGTCAAATGTTTTAAGTAATATTGATTACTCATTCTCTTTCAAGGTACATTATTGTTTTATCATTGAAACTTGTTACCTAACTTTTTCATGGAGATATTTGTGAATTAACTTTACTTTTGGAACTTTGTTAACTAATTTATCAAATTATAAATAGTAAGAATCAGTAGGTAAATATCAAGAAACAAATTAAATATTTAAGGTACTGTATATTACTTTAAATTTGAAAGAATTGTACGGTAATTTTGTAATTTTTCGATTATATTTATTTCGATTATTATAATCATTTATAATTGAATTCCTTACTGAAAATAATTATGAATATAAATAATGCATTGAATGATTATACAATTATAAGAGATAATATATGTAAAGAAATATATATTTTTCAGAAAAAATAATAAGAATTTGCCTTCCTCACATTTGGTTGAAAATTATGATTTTACTTAAAGAATTATATTAAGAACATTAAAAAAAGGGAGACCACACATCCTGAAAAATCAAAAATAATATTAAAAAAACTATTTTCTAAAGGAAGTAAAATATTAATAGAAGTATTTATATATATTAGTAATATAGTAGAATATTTTTTTCAATATTATTACTTTAAGTGATAGATATCAAGCAATCATTTTTTAAGATTTAAAAAAAAACTGTTAATGAATTTTTGAAACAAATGTGGCTTAAAATTTTTACTAAAAATTGAAATATTACTTTCAGTGACCATGACAATTATTTAAGAACAATGGATCCATAACGATCCATTAGTTGGAACTGGTATAGTATTAACTGGCACTTTAAAACTTAAGCTGCTTGTAGATTATTGAAATATCAATATAGTTTTATAATTCCTTTATTCAGGATTTTGACAAAATGCAAAAACAATATGTATTTTTTTAATTTGAAGATTTTTTTTTAAGAAAGCAATTTTTTGATCGTTAGTTTTGTTATGATTGAGAAAGAAGATTTAAACATTCATTTTTGTAACAAATTTCTAATATTTAACAGTAGCAAATATTAATGAGGTAGATGCATTTCAATCATTTTTATTATTACTTTCTGTATCAAAACACACAACTGAGCCCTTTCACAAAGTACTGTAACATCTTACTTATAAAAACTGCCGTCCCTTAAAAGTATGCATTCAATATTTAATGGAACATCAATTTTGAAATCAAATTTCAGACCGTAACTCTCGTATAAAAAATCTTAGAAATACTTTGCAAGACGTTTCTAACATATTTACGAATAAAACGCATTTGAATCAAACCAA
Source organism: Nephila pilipes (assembly GCA_019974015.1). NCBI lineage: Eukaryota > Metazoa > Arthropoda > Arachnida > Araneae > Nephilidae > Nephila > Nephila pilipes. The sequence continues at coordinate 21,651 of BMAW01114115.1, forward strand.
GCGTAAAGTTTTTGCAAAGTTCTAGAAAATATGGAATGGAATATTATAATGGTAGAAATTGGAAGGTCAATGCCTATGTATTTCCTACTTTGTGTATGCAAATTTTTTATCTCTCGCGGTGTATTGATCGAAGAAATTCTCCGGATCTCTAAAAACGACTTTATCTCAAATATTAGGACCTAAAGATAAGCAGTTTCTTTACGTATTGCGTTAGATGAAATCAAAAGTATTCATAAATTTGTTTTGCATCTTCCATATATTTTTGTAATATGTAGCTTATTTTTGTAATAGTATTTTTCAAATCTTTGATTTTGTAGCTTTGACTCTTTTTCAAAATTACTCTTATATTACTCTTTTACTCTTTTACTATATTACTCTTTTTCAAAATTGTTATGCTTCCTACTACCATATTTGCTTTCTATATTCTTATTTAATTCTTTTAAAGGAGGAGATAGGAATTACTTTTGGTGAATTATTTTTTAGATCACTGAATTCGTGACTCTGAAAGAAGATAATTTTTCCTTAATGTTTAAATAATTTTTATTTTTTATACTTTTTTTGAAATTTTATCAAAAGATATTTTAACACATTACTGATATCATTCATTTGTTTTCTTTCAGTAATTTTATTGAAAAATATGGTTAGCTTGTTATTAAGTTTATCCAGCGTTTTTCTTCAGCATTATTCTCAAATTAATGGTCCAATCTAATCTTTTGAATCCTTAATTTTTTTCATGACGTACTAAGCCTTATTTAGGAATTGTAAAAGTTTCCGAAAACTATAGTTTTATTCATCACTTCAGCTGAAAAATAATATTTCAAAAAGCTTATTAAGAGTTTGTTAAAATTATTTTCGAATATATTATCTGATGTTTAATAAGTTAATAAGTTTTCTTTTCATTGTTTTATTTATTTTTGTTTTATTTTACAAAAATGATATTATTATTATTAATTAATATTATTAACAACTTATTAAAATAATTTTTAAAAATATGCGGAAATTTGATGCATATGTCCAATTACATTCCATCTTTCTATTTATTTAATTATTTTATTTATGGCGCTTTTCGCAAGATGTGTCAATTTTAATTTGAAAATGAAATTTTTAGTATTGAAAAAGATAGTGATTTAAATTCTAAATTTCTTACTTTTTTTAAAGGTTACGATAGAATTCAGCTGAAGACAAATATAAAAAATACACATTGGAATCCTTTTTCTATATATAAAACTAAAAATAAATAAAATTAATTTAAAATTATGAATTTAGCTCTTTTTCACATCTTAGTTATGCTAACTGCAAACTGTATTCAGATTCTGCAGCTTTCATTCATTAATTAATGTTTACTAGTTTTAATAACAAACAATGCAAGGCGAAATAAGAAATACTGCACTAAACTTGAATATTTATAAAGCAAATACACACATCAAAAATTGTCCAATAATGTCCTCAGTAAAGCAATAGCACTCATTAATACAATAAATACTAGATAAATATTATTTACATTTTTGGCAAATTCTTACATCTTCAGGTTATAAATAATGTTATCTACTGTGATATTAATTTTGTCAGAGACTTCTAAAATGAACTTTTCTTTTACAATTACGTTCCCCCACTGTTCTACTAGTATTTCCGGTTTATCTTAAATATATGTATAACCCAACTGATGTTTATAATTTTAGAACACACACTTCATTCATTACGAATATTATCGAGTGAATTAATGGAATCTTAGTACTTTTATAAACTGCTCTCTTAGTTTGGATTACTTAATTTGGTAACAATGGTTTTATTTCATAATAGTGATGAAATTTATTCCAACTAGTTTAAGTAACTAGTTATTAGTTTAAAAGTTCTTAGATACCTGCTTGTAAGAAATTACACAGTTAGAGCTAATTCTACGAAACCGATGGGATGATATAGCAACGACATTCAGCTACGCGTATTAACTAGTTTCATTCATTTTTACTAGTTCTGACTTGACAACGTTTTTCTTTTTTACTAAAAAAAATGTGTGCGTCATTGTTATAAAAATTAAATAATAAATAAATGAATGAATATCAAATGCTGCTTTCATTTGAGAAATTTGTCCACAAAAATGTACGAACATCTTCAGATGCTGCTGATGTCATAAGTCGTTATCAAGTTGTGACATTGGGCTATTTGCGGTTTCTCTGCACTAACCTTGGGGACTTTTTATTAAGATTAATTGCTTTTGCTAAACAACCTTTGCCCAACCAAAAACGAAATGTGATTTTGGTAAAACAAGTAAAAATGAAATGAACCGCATGAGTTAGGAAATATATAAACTCCAACTGAGAGTCGCGATAGAGAGGTAGAAGGCGGTAGAGTGAGATTGACGGAGGAGTTGAAAGAGGTGGAAAGAAAGGTTGAAGGAGGAGGTTGGATTAGAAGTTGAGTGATTCAAGAGATTTAGTTATTCCAGTGTTGAACAATTGTTCCAGTGTCTGAGTTGCAGTCAAGGAAGACTTAGTGGTAAGAGTCTGCTAGATTATTATGGGTAGATTGAGTTAAGGCAGTAAAACCCTTCCCCGGGAGAGCATTCATGATTGTTGTTATATTTAATAAATTGCGTAATTATTGTTCTAGTGTCTCTTTGATTGACTTCTTGATTCTTAGTGTTTAAACATTGAGTTTAGCTATGGCACAAGAGGTAACCTGGAATGGGCAGCCGTCACAAAGTATCTGAGTCATCTGAGAGGCTTAAAGCTGTACCAGATTCGACCGAAGACGATACTAGATCAGATCATGCATGCTCGAGTTAAAATGATGAAAATGTTAGCTTATGCAGTAGAAATTCATCGCCGAGACTTCCCTGTGACATGGACTTTCTACAAAGATGTTTTGAATCGGCTTTTGAAACGAATATGACGTTTGAAACCCTATTTTTTGGACAATGAAGTTTGTTGGTCTCTTTCACAACACAGTATCGTCTCATAATTCCTATTCCTTGTGACTTCTTTAAAGCACATTTTGCCTAGAAGGCCTGTAGTGATTACGAATTACTCCTGTATAGACCTAAAATGCCCCCATTTAGTTTTATTTCTCAAGAAGAACTTGATGATGAAAGGAGTGGTAGAAGAGACTGAAGGAGCCATGATATCGGATTTAGCGTTGGAATGATTGCGTTCTTGATGACGCTTAAGGACCTGTACACTAGTTTCAAGTGTTGTATTGTAAAAAGTGTAATTTTAAGTTTAGTATATCCTACAGATTATACGGTATGTGTGCAATCATTCATAGAAAATTTTGAATATACTATGTATAAGGAGACGGAGGGAATTTTGCTCACAATTCTATCTTTAAAACATTCAAAAAGAGAATTGATTTTTGAACAATATAATTTCTTGATGAAGAATACTGTAATTCATTATTGGCTTTTGTACTGAGCTGGATTAGAACACATTTAGATGTGACTTAGCATAATTTCTAACTTCGAGATCATTTAGTTATATTATCTACATTCTCTTTCTGCTTATTTATTTATTCTGTTTACCTCAACTTTACTTATTTTTACATAATGTCTGAAAGTTGAAATATACTTAGTTAAATAGATATTTTTTTAGAAAACTTCATCTGACGAAAAACTGTTATTCAAACCATGTGATAATCACATGTTTAAGTCTGATGAATTCTCAGGAAGAAAGAATGTTTGAAAACGAAAATACTTAAAAGTGTATCATAGTTTCTCAGTATAGCTGACAAATAAAAATAATTCCAAAATTTTTGGGAGAGAGTTTATTACAAGCTGCCAGAATGAAGTATTAACATTTGTAAGTCCCATATTTTTAATTTGCTGCCGAAATATTCTTCTAAATTAAAAATATAGAAATCTTTTATAAAAATACATATATTTTTTATACTTTCTTATAAGTGTGTAATACGTCTCCATTACATATATATATAACATGTGTGTGTGTGTAAGTGTGTGTGTGTGTATAATTATGTGTTCATAAAAAAACTGAATAATGAATAGTTAGATTCAAAATTGTGAAGGCTCAAGTGTCAAAAATCAAGATAAATTTAATTTTTTTTAATATTTCTTCGTATGAAGAAACGCAAGGTATTTTAACGTAAATGATTTAATTCATTAACTGCCATAATAAAAATGAAAATTTGAAATGAAAATTTGAAATTAATCTTGAATTAATTCCTTGATTTTATTATATATTGTTAAGAAAGTCATTTAAATGAAAATGAAACTAAGACATACATTTATATTTCCTGTTTCTTGAGATTCGATTGTGAATATTCTGTTGCGTGACAGTATCAGGTATTTTGTTACTTACATTTACTCGAACATTAATTGTGCTTAGTGTTCGTTGCGTTTTTTAGTACATGTTTCGCTATCGTTGATAATCTTTCTGAAGTAGTTTTCATTTTTCAGATATCGCTTAATGATTAAAATGTTCCAGCTTGAGAAAATATATTTTCAATAAATTATGTAATATATGAACCTTAAGTGCATTGTTTCATTTCAGTTTTATGTTGAACACAAAGATTAATTGGCAACATTAAATAATAATGTTAATAATAAATATCTAAATCTAACCTAACCTAAAACCTATCCCTAATCTAACCCTAAGTTTAACCTAATAACCTATATCTTCAAACATATTTATGTGATAATGGGTCACTTTTTGTAAATATATATATATATATTTGAATGTGCATGTTTTACTTTGTTGGATATTCAAATTATTCATCTAGTTTTAAGTTTTATTTATAATTTTTAATCATTCATTTTTCATAGTTCTATAAATATTTTCTTTTGTTGATTTTGGATTTAAATTGTTCTCTTATTTTTTATGTGTTTTTAATAATATTTTCATTACTTTATCATATATATATATATATATATATATATATATATGCATACACAGTTTAGAATATCTAAATTAACTCGTAATATACAGTTATAGTGTTATTTTTATAGGAACTATGTAATATTATTTTAAAATATATAAAAAACAAAGGAATAATCTTTACGTGATGTTACAAAATCTACAGAGAAAAGGAAATTGATATATTTATACAAATTTAATTTTCTGTTTAACCTTAATATTTATACTTACACTTAAGTTTATTTTTTGTGGGAGAAAATAATCCTTTAAAAGTTCTTTTATAATGCACATAATATCTCTATAACTATAGAGTTATATTTGATAGAAATTATTTTTTGATCCTGTGTATTCTCTAGAACCAAGAATTTAACTAAAAATTCACTGTTAAGACTGAAATCTTTTTCTATTCCAAATGAAACAATTTAGTTTTAATTGTTTGAATTAATATCACACTAGAATACACTGGAGGAGTAGTACATCTGGAATGGAACTCATAGTTCTGCACGAAGCTCCAAAGACGAAGAAACTTAAAATCTACTGCACTAAAAATATTTTAATTACCACACTATCTCAAATAGAATCTTAAGGTACATTATGAGTTTAGTACATATCATTTCCAATCTATCTAAAGTTAAAACCATGAATCCTCGTGCAGACATACATATGGGACATATTTCAAAAGGTTAACCCCCTCCCTCCGCTCCGCACATTATGTACCGTTTAAACATACAGTTAGAAATAATTGGACTACCTCTCGAAATTTTAAATTAATTATCGGCGGCTATATCAATTATTTACTATTTTTTAAAATTGACCTTAATTCTTGTGTTTCTTTGAATGCAATTCTAAGTTTAGAGCAATTCTAAGAAATATATTCAATTCTTCACTAAGCCTTGGGATTCTAATTGACAATATTATTGTAGATAAAAAAAATTCATTATACGTTAAATTTTGTCAGAGCTTCATGATACTTATAGAATATTCTGGTTTCATATGCATGCCTGAAGTATTGGATTTTTATCTGTATAAATAATTCATCACAAAATTACTTCATTAGGCGGTAGGAAATATCTCTCATTTATTAATGAATCGTATTGTTTGCACATTTGAATTTCTGCAAACCACAAATAACATTTGTATCATTCTAAATACTTCATGATTTAATTTAGGTTTGAACTTACTCTTCCTTGACAATGTTATATTCTGTCACTTATTTTTCCTCCAGAGAAATAAGTATTCTTTTCCCTTATTTTACCATAAAATCTCACAAATAAATAGAACTGAACTACTTATACATTGAAATTATTTCGATTTTTAAAAGTATTTTTGCAACTGAAACAATGCGTTTCAAGAAATATTTCGACGTTATCTTTATGATTTAATTTAATTTAACAAACTGATATATATCAGTATAAAAATGTAAAATCTATACTTAATTTTTGCTCATTATGCATTATTTATATAAACCTACTTTTTATGAATATTTTTATATTGTTGATAGTATTTTTGATAGAACTCCCAAGGCTGTTTTCCTGCAAATAGTTTAAATTCATTGTTGTGTTTTTCGGGTGTAAAAAAGCAATTCATTCCACATTAGAATGAAACTCTAAAATAGTATTTTCCTTCTAATTAATCTCAGATTTTAAAACAAAGTTCAGGATTTCAAAGTTCAAGTATATTTTTAAGACCATTAAAATATATTTTTAAGAAATATATAATTCTTTTCCAAGGAAAATTTATAAGTCATGTGAAATAAAATAAAAGTATATAGTACCATAAAAGAACGCATTTAGATTCTCATTTTAAATGCGTAACACGCAAGGGAACTCTAAATCTTTCATTAGAACTTCTTATCTTTTATGTAAACCTTCTATAAAGTCTCACATAAAAGTTTTTAGTACTAGTTTAGATAGTATATAACAGTGCGCCATTTCTTCTTATACGATCTTTTAAAGAATTAATAAATTATGAGTCCTGAAATAAATTTGCATTTCCTATGGTATTTTTGGTGCTACATTTATTAAAGAAATAAAAAGTAGTTAATTTTATAAGAAATTAGTTTGCTTTGATTACAAGGAAGTGAAATAAAATATTTGCACAGGTAACCAATCATCATGGCTATATGGGTTAAAGATTTTATTTCAAGCTGTAACAAATGTTTTTAAAACATAATACATGAATTTCCAAAAAAATTTCTTTTCTATTAATCAAATGTTAAATAATATTATGTAAAAAAATTAATTCATAAAAATTTGTTATTTATTTTAAAAAAATCGATAGTTTAGTTTGGTTTTATTAACGTCGAGCTAGAAACAACACAAGGCGACGACCTCGAGGTCTATTGGCGACGGACCTCGTAATTTTGAATCTCAAAATGATCAATATTGTTAAAATAATATTGATCATATGGAATTTTCTCTCTATGGTGTTTTTTTCAATCAAATGTATGTTTCAATTTATTGATCGAAGGGGACGAATTTAGTTTCTGAATTTATTATGAAATTTCTAACAAAAATCTGTATTTATTATATAAACTATTTGTTAATTAATTTTAATAAACTTTGAATTAATTATTAGTCAGTCCCAATTTGTCACTTAAATATGTAACTGAAAATATATGCAGAATTTAACGAACCAATTAGTTTAAATTTTTACTAAAAGTTGAATTGATTTAAATTCATATTAGACAAGCAATATTATCTATAAAAATTATTCTTTCATAACTTTCAGTGTAATTCAAACCCTTTTTATTTTATAGATAATGAATACATTTATTTGGAATACGCGATACTAATATATATTGGAATATATTTCAAATAAACCATCTTCCTAAATAAAAGTGATTACTACTGAAGCAGAATTATATAGTTATTGATAAGTTTTTAAGAAATGGAAGAAATATAAGGAAACTCGATGATGTTTTGAACTTGATGATTTCATTTGAAAGCTGAAGTTCAAGAGTTATTTATTTACATACATCATATCAAATAATGTATGATAAAAATAAAAACACAAGATAGAATATTTTTTATTTCAATCTTGTTTTCCAAAACTCATATTACAGAAATTATTGTTTTGTTATAAAAAAAAATCTATGAATTCGAATTTCATATTTTCTGTTTCCTGTAATTTTATACAACGAAGGCATTCAGATGATATTTTAATTATAATGTTAAAAAAACTAATTATAAAGTTTGAGGATCCATTTCATTATATAAATTCGTTTCATTGAGATAAATAGTGTAAGATAGTGCTCTTGTTATGAAAGAGTAGAATATATTTGGGGTTAAAACTCAACAATTTTTAAGTTTATTTATACTATTTAGTAACAACTTGTTCATCTATGTGCAATGATAGTAGCAGTTTCCTATGATACTTGCGTAATATCAATTATTTTAAAGACCGACAATCCACTAGATTGCAAACGAAATACACTTGGGTTTTGACACCTGCAGAAAGAAGCAAGTATTGCTGGCACATGTCAAAGCAAAATATACCAAACAAATAAATTTCATATCATATTCCTTTACAAAATATTAAGAATTATTTTTAGGTAGGTATTCTGTTTATACATGTGTGGCTTCAAATAACAATACTTGTCTGTCATCTAGATATTATATTATAAAATAATCAATTTTCAGTTTCAAATATTTATATATATTTTTCTGCTTATCAAAAGAATAATTGCAAATTTATTAATACTTAATTCTTTTCTTAAAATAATTGCCTTAAGACTTGATGGTAGGTGAAGGAGTGATGGTGAAGCTCATTGGTGAAAGAGCCATCCATGGCTGCTGCGCCAAGCAAAGTATAAGTGTAATCTAGACATTTGAAAAATGGAAGAAAGAAAAATCGTTTAACAGGAAGAAGGTTCAAAAATAGAGAAGCATCACTAGGTTATTAATGGGGTACGTTACACGTGTTTCATAACGACAGTAAATCCGATGGGAAGGAAGAATATCACTAAGGTGCTCGATGTCTCGTAACTTCTTAACGAAACTAAGCCTGTTAGAACATTTTATCCCCTGTAATTATAGCAACTAAATGGCAGGAATATTTAAATATTATGATACTGGCAATAATAACAATATAAATTTGTTCATATTTGTTGTTCATTAAGAAATAACTCATATTATTAATTTTAAAGAAGTTGATATCTAAGTATTGATTCAAACTATTTCTTTCACTATTAATCATACATTCATTTCACTTGATAATTAGACATCATCACCACAGCATAATTCTATATTTCTTTACAAATTTATGTTCTGTTCTCTTAATATTTATTGTAGCAAGTGAGTGAGAGAGTGAATGTAAAGGTTATTGGCGCAAGAGCCAGATGTGGCTATGCTACCCCAAACAAGATTTAACTGTGGTCTAGACGTGAAATAAATGAGAAAAAAATTAAAAATTAGTTGACAGGAAGGAGGGTCAAAAATAGAGAAGGATAACTATGGTAACCAGAAAGGGAATCACCCGAGTTTACCAAAGGCAGTAAACACCATAGGAAAGAAAAATATCACTAGGATGTCTCGGTTTCATGATATCCGTATTTACCTAAAGAAGGCAGTCCTTGAGGCCCCCTGATGTAATCCCCAGGGGCAGGGGGCCCGGCTATACCCCCAGACGCTGGGTAACCATTTTAGTCGCCTCTTACGACAAGTATGGGCTACAGTGGGACTATTCTGTTATTCCCGGTCACCACATGGGTCATTTCTAGTAGCAAATGTGTTATGCATTAATAAATAGATAGACTTGAAATTTATCCCTTTTCTATTGATACAGAAATAATGTAAAAACACATTATAATCATCATAACTACTACTTTATTGAGTATCATTAAGAGAGATAGATTGTTAAATTCCTATGATATTAAATATGTAAATAAAGTTAAGTTATAGCGAGATCATCGCTTTTTCTGGCAATGGCTTAAAAGCTGGATTCAGCTCTGGCTCCATAAACCTGTATTCATTCACTCTCTGATCCTTGTTAAACTTTGATCCGCAAGTTGCATTCGATCATGGTCGACAGCAGAAGTCCATCCGTAAGCCATATTTATTCTCGAGAATTTGTGCATGGAAGCTTTAACTGAAACGAAATGTATTCTCTTAGTATATACTCATCTCGCAAAGCTGTAAATTCGAAATAGATTTTCACCTTCCTGATGTTCTGCCTTGCATCATATTATCTTCATTTATAGTTAATTTATGTTAGTCTAAAGTAAAATCTTACATTTCTAATGTTTATATCAAGTTGATAGTTCTTCATGTTTTGGGTAACTAAAAATCTCGAGTTGGTATGAAATTGAGCACTTTTTATTTGCCTTGCATGTTACATGATATTTTTGGTGGAGGCGCGGGGTATTTGTTTGTTACTATGGAGTAGCTTCGCAGAACTCTACTCCTTCAAGGTCTCACACCTGGCTTAAGCCAATTAGCAGATTCAAGTAAAAACTATAAAAGATACTAAACCAACGATGTTTAATAATACAGAGCTGAAGTTTACAGCTTCCCCCAGTATTTATCCAGTGCCGTTAATGATCTATCAGCTACCTAGAAATCCATGGATTTTTACCGTGACGACCAACAAGATGCTAGTAAATGGATCAAGGACTATGAACGGGGGTCCTCTATAACCTCTGAGATGAACAAATGTGCTTAGTGAATATCGATTTCTATCTCACTGGAACAACTAAATTATGGTGTGACAATTCAAAATACTCTCACGAATTGGACAATGTTTAGGAAAATAATACGTTTTGCCATACAGAAGATCTAAGGTGTCAAGCAGAGAGTTACTTATTTGCACGTGACGAGACGTCCGAGAAGTACATCCAGGATGTATTTGCTTTGTGTAAGAAAATGAACCCTTCCATACAAGGAGAGGAGATAATGGTTTATCTGATGAAGAGGATCGCAGAAGATTTGCACCAGATCATGCTGTTTCAGGACTGTGAAACAGTTGATGAATTGGTGAAACTTTGCCGACAGATCAAAACTTAAATGGAGACGAACCGTCCTGCCTAAGCCAACTCAATGCTTATATTGTATCACCCGATACAGACAGGGCTGATCTACATTCCCGGGTACGTAGAATTAAGCAATAACTTCACTTGATACTACCGGATATGCTGTACACCAATAAAAAATCCGTGTCACTAGGGGAGATTGAATCTGCAGTCCGAGAAGAATTCGTGGAGGCTCATGCTCCGATCATATATCCAAAACGACGCAATACCACTCAGCACTACCAAGTTCCAGTTAGACAACAGACTAAACGTCCAGCCAGAACACCTGCTAACACATCGATCAATAACTCCCGAGTCTAACATTGAAAGCAACATTTTTTTTGCAAATTTTTTTTTTATTCATCAACATAACACCTTTTGTTAACCACCTTTTAGGGTGATACAATCGTTCCAACGCTTTTCCAAATCTTTTTTTTTTTTTTTTTTTTCCTTTTTTTTTTCTTTTCGCAAGAAATCTTTTTTGTTGCGAGTAAATAACGATAAACAGCTTTCTGAATCATCGACTCGTTGCTGTTTTTGTTCCATCGAAAGCAATCGCGGCACCCACTTGGAAAAAACCTTTTTCACTTCACTTCAAAAAACCTTTTTCAGTAAATACACTTCCATATGATATCTGTGTCATCTCAGCAATCTCACGGAGCTTCACTTTACGATCTTTCATTATAATTTTTGTCACTTCACTCACATTTTCCGGTGTAACGGCTTACACAGGTCTACCCGAGCGTTCCGCGTCATTTGTGTCGGTACGACCACGTTTAAACTCGGCAAACCACCAACAAATCGTTGCTTTTGATGGACAAGAGTCCGGGTAACATTTTTCAATCCATTGTTTCGCTTGCACGGTGTTTTTACCCATTAAAAAACAATGTTTTATCAGAACACGAAACTCGGTTTTTTCCATTTTTTAAACAAACTACAAAACGACTTTACTCCAACCTCGATAACTCAGCTGTTTCTGGTCCGATCGACTTAACATTTTGACACGTTTCAAGCAAAGGTTCGTACTCTAGAAAGACCTGGTTACTGGTTTAGTACGAGCGCCATCTCTAGGTTAGTCTCTGGAGTTATTGATTGATGTGTTACGTACAGGATAAAACAGATTTGTGGAGAACTACTGAGAAAGTTCCTCTCTGATACCACTGTGGTAATACAATACTGTAGGAAAACTGTAGTAATAAATGTAATACAAAACTGTAGACAGAGACGGAGATTATTCACAGAAGCAACAGTCGCTATGTATATAGCATATATATATATACGCTATATATATATGCTATATACATATATGCTATATATATATATATATATATATATATATATATATATATATATATATATTATGAATGGCCTACTGCATCCAGTTACAGAAACAGCTATCCATTACCCACCCATCCCCAAAAATGCAAGTCAAATAATGAGTACGGAGCTTAATTGAGATTTTATTATTTATCCAAAGTATTGAGAAATATCAATTTTATAGGAACGGTAAAAAGGTATGTTTTTATTTCAGGTTAACATAAATTAACTATAACTGAAGATAATAGGATCTAAGCAGAACATCAAGGAAAATGAATATCTATCTCGAATTTATATTATCGTCGCGAGAGGTATATAAATAAGAATAGTAGGATGCACTTCACTTCATTTCTTGCTTCCTTGCTCAAGTTCTCTAGAATAAATATGGCTTACTGATCGACTTCTGTTGATGATGACAGACATTGTTAATAGGATGCGGCAAGTGAATGTGTATAGGTTTATGGCACACAAGAGTTAATAATATCTCTTACGATATAAACCTACAAGCATTCACTTGTATCGCTACAAATGCTGTAACAAAAAGAGGGAAAAAATAATTTACTCACTTGTAATTTTGAAAGGATTCATTTCGCATCAGTTAATGTTTTCCTGCAGAAGTTTTCGAGAATAAATATGACCCGCAGATGGACCCCTTTTGTCAACCATGGTCGAATGTTACCTGCGAATCGAAGTTTAAAGGATACAAAGAGAGTGTGAATGTAAGTAAATGTTTCCAGAAGTGAACCAATCTCTTGTTCTATTCTCAGGAAACGAATACCATTACAATATCTATATTTGTGAATAAAATTAAAATTCTAATTCCCACGTAATCTGTAACTTCCTTCCTTAATATTCGCATATGACATTTATAATCGCTTTTATATACGTATATTCGATATTCTCAACAGTGATCATCCAACCATTAATTCCAATCTTTTTAAATATACATTTACATAGTCATAACCCGAACTATTCCAGATTTTACACTCTGATCTGAAACTAAAATAAAAGAGTCCAAATTAGCAAGAATTGAAATTCACTATGCAAAACCCCAATCCGAAATTAATTTATTCTGTCGGTGGTTTGCTGCTAAGTGCATTTGCGATGTAGTTCTGCCTCATATCTATATACTTCTTTGGATACAACACTCACTCACATGCAAAATAATCAAAATAATGGAAACACCTGTGAACAAATGTAACATTTTTGAATACAATACGTAACCATTAAAATATTTTAATAACTAGCAACCAGTTCTTTTAATTAATAGAGATGTATATATATTCTGGTTGTAAGTGGTATCTTCATTGAAGTTCTGTAAGTCTTGGATATTTTTCAAAAGCATAAAATGTCGGACTTCTGAGATTTTCAAACATGCCAAGTTGTTCTAGACCGGATAACTGGAGCAAGTGTGACCGAAACATCTCAACTTTTAGGTATCTAGAGATGCGGTATCTAAAGTCATTACAAAATATACAAAGTGCAACGAGACAAGTTCTGCAAAGCAAAATAGTGGACGGAAAGAGAAGCTAAATGAAGGAGACCAATGGGTTTTGAAGCGGATTGAAACGTCTAAAAAGCGAACAACTGCAGCGGACAAATCAATTAGCATCTGGATTCTCCTGTGTCAAAGATTGCGATAAGAAGGCACCTTCATAATGTTATTTTGTGTACAGACGTTCACATAATAACAATCAGAATTTTCTCTAGTATCTAGATTAATCTAAAAGTTTACAATACAAAGAGTGTAATATACTATACCACTTTTACAAGGATATCTAGCATATTGTATATTACAACAGTTTTACAATAGTTTATAGCATCTAAGACAATAAAACAATTTTCAAGAGTACACACTATATAAAATCATACAATTCTTCAAGAGCATCTCACATATACAAAATAATACACCAATTTCTTATTTAAATACATAAATTAATACAACAGTTTTACAAAACTTATTTTTCCATATTTTTTTTTATCAGCAGTTTATAAAGTTCCGTTTATCAGCTATGTACAAAGTTTCGTTTATCAGCTATATTCAAAGTTCCGTTTATCAACTATATACAAAGAAATAAGACGTCTTGAGTTTATACAGCCATGGTTGTGAAATTAGCTACGTTTTCAGAACATAGTCCATCTAAGTCTGGAAATGTTACCATTTCTTTAATAACACACATTTAATCAACACTATATGCAATACAGTAACAATACACTATAATCATATTTTCGAAACATACTGTATACAACTTATTCATGACGTAGTCTTAAATTTTCAGGTGCATGGCATTTCGTAATTTCGAAACATGCACTTTTTCTGAATTATATTTAGTATGAGCATTTGTTTTATTTATTTCGTAATTGATGTCAGAATTTTTTCTGAGAATTTTATATGGTCCACTAAATGTTGAAAAAAGTTTCTTAGTATTTGGATATTTGAATTCTTCGTAAATAACTAAATTATTAGGACTAAACTCTACAAACAAATACAACAAATCTAGTATCATAATGTATTTTGTTTCATTCATGGTATAGTTTGGCCTCTCAACTGCTATTTTCCTAGTTTCCTTAATGGGATGATAAATATTTTCCTCTAAAGGATTTTGAAATGGTAGTGTGCCATACATTAAGTATGCTGGTGAGAATTTAGTTATCGAGTAAGGTGTTAAGTTATATTTTTTTGTTGCTTCTTTTAATAATTTGGGACATGGGACCTTTTTAGAAGATTCATTAACTTTAAATCTTAAACATGTGACTATTGTCTGACCCAACCTCCCAATCTTACCATTAGTCTGGTCTATGGTCTATAGTTAATAATTGTTTAATGTTATTATGTTTAAGATATTTTTTTTTTAAAATGAGAAGATGTGAAAGCAGCATTTCTATCCCTTAGAATACTATTAGGTACTTGAGTCTGAAAAATTTCCGTTAGAAAATTAGTGTATGTTTCTGTAGTAATTGATTTTGATGCAAATATCCAGATACATCTAGTATGATGATCAATAAGAATGGTTAAATATTTTTTAGTTGAATTGTAATAGTTAAGATCACCTACACTATCTTTCGCAATGAAGTGGAATGACTTATCAACAGGAGGTAGGGCTTGTAAGTGACCAAATCTTTTTTATCGAGATTTCTTATTAACCTGACCTGTGAGGCAATGTTTGATAAAATTAGTAATGTACTTAGTTATATTTTTGCTAATAGTAAACTGGAGTGATTAAATTAATTATCTTTTGAATTTCTGGATGACCAAATTTTTCATGAGCACTTTTAAGTAATTTGTATCTTAAAGAATAGAGGACTGCTATTTTAGTAAAGTTTTTCTTACGGATACATAAAACATTATTAATTTCGATAAAATTTTCTATTAATTTGTAACTATTAATTTGAATATTAGCAATTTACCTAAATATTCAGTGTTTCTCTTAATTGTTTTGCAAGTTTCGGATATTTCTAGAATGTTATATGATTTTGAAATGTATTATTTGTGTTTATATATATATATATATCATCTGAATATTAGAATATTATTCAGTAACTGATAGCGAAACTCTACTACGTACAGGCGATAAATAACTAGAGAGATATTACAGCCTATTGCCGTTATAAGTAAGAGAGATAAACTATTTGTTATTAATGCTTATCATCTTATACCAGACATTCAAACATCAACAGCTGTGTACAACAGAAAGCGATTGCATTCTCATATATTGTACTTGTTCTTTAAGTTGTCAAGATCCTTCCAAGATTGAAATGAATGTTATTGGATCATAATCCAGATTATACTTTACAATTAGTGATGCAGGTTTATTAATGTATTAGAAACCAAAGCAGAGTTGCTAGTATTGTTTATAAAAATAGAAACATAATCTCATTTATTGGAGAATTTGGCAATTATATCATTTTTCATGGTTAAATGTTGCCAAGTGACTCAAAAGATGTTGATTATCATTTTGAAGCACTTTGAAAAGAAACAAAATAAAATAAAATAAAATATTTTATCTCGAACAAAATAAATTAGTTTTGAAATGTAGCTCTATTTACTTTAAATTAAAATAAGTAAAACAAATATTGTTAATATTAGAAGTAGAGGGATATATTAATGGGATATTAAAAAAAGCATACATTCAGTCTTACAAAACGCTTAGCAAAGCAAAATAAATTCGAAAAATTCATTTATGTTTAAAGAAACTGTCCTACAAACTTACCACCTTGTTCGTTTAACTAAAGTCGGCCTGTGCATGAGGAAACAAATAATAAACTGCACAGAAATTAGGAAATAATTGCAAGTTTTATCTAAATATTTATAAACTCCCAAATTTATTTCTTCGTCTTAAACCATTTTTATAACATTATTTATTTCTGCGTCATTTTAAATAAAGAGAAATGCAATAGTATTTTTTACTAATGGTGTCCCTCAACTCAACTTCTATCCTAATTGATTTCATTGAGCAGTAATACCTCCATATCTATAACATTTTCATTTGAAACTCATTTCTTTTTTCAATTTTCATTTTACCGGAAAATTAACCGTATCTTCTATAAACGTAAAACAGTATTCTGTTTTCACATTATCCCTATCTCTTTTCGCGCATGTACACAAATACATGATTTATCAGGCAATCCCAACTGGAAAGAATTCTTGTTGGTTGTTGTAAAATCTTGGATTTAATGACACAGCTTTCATTCTCGCCTTCGGAGTGAAATACCATTTATATATATATATTTGTTAGGGTCGCTCAAATTGTACCTGTCTTGTATCTCTTTCTATCAGTAGTCATTGTCGTTGAAATTTGTATTTCCTATTGTACACAGTATACCCAGAAAAGTCAAGACAATGAGCCAGAAAAGTCAAAACAATGAGTTTCTTTCAATGACTGCTCCAAAGAAATCGAAGATATTCAGATAATCGGAATGCGCAAAATTGAATTATTTTCTCTCTGATTGCCACGAGGGCGAGAAGAGAAAAATATGCAAGCAGACAGATCACAAAAACTGAGAGATATAGACAATTTTTTGTTGGACGAACTTCGTAACTTGCAGAGAGGAAGAGACGTATTTTACTGATAATACCTGTGAGAATTTACAATAGGAGTGAATATCTCCCATTGTAAATAGTATAAGAGTCTTTTAAACTTGAATAGTCATGAATTAAATTCTTTCCTAATTTACAGTGGTGAACATATTCAAAATATTTTGATGCTCAGGCCACGATAAGTTAGTTCACTTGCATATTGTATCTGAAAGTTTACTGGGTGTAAATAATTAATTTCATTTTGGAGACTCTAGAAGAGTAAAAAGACTTTTGACTAGAAATTTTAATTTTTTAAGCGTTGCGACTTCAAAGGGGCTTGGTATGTGTGTTTTCAAGTATTTACAAGAATTGAAAGGAACCAAGTCATCTAATCAGGGCTGTAACTATCTGTATAAAGAAAGGTATCTGCTAAAAGTGTCCTTAAAAAACCATGAGTAATTTTGTTTCGAAACTTTTTTTTTTTTTTTGCAATTGTCACAAAGTTAGCAGACATAAATAACTAATGTTAAAATTTAGACTGATTCTATATGATCCATAATCTTAGTTTTTTTCTATAATTTATCAGTCCTGTGGTTTTGCTTTAAAATCGACAAAAATTATAAGAATTTAAAGGATTGATTTCTTACCCCCTGAAACAGAATTTTGAACAAAAATAAAATTTCTTAACAGAAGAATTCTCACAAAAAATCCAAATTATGAGTAATATTATCCGGTACTTTTTTTTAATTTAGAGTTTGAGGGTTCTAAGGAAATGAAAGACAAAAAAATTGATATTCTTTTCAATCTTGAAATGCCAGAAAATTTTTTATTGATTAAAATACGGTGAAAGTTAAAATTAATTTCTTGTAATTTAACAAAACTATTTCGCAAATATGGTTATCGTCAAAAACTAATATAAACTTCAAATATGCAGAAAATTATGTAAGCAATTTTTTACGGGAATGAGAGTTGTTCTATTGATAAATAGTTTTAAGAAGAAAGGTTATTTATTATACCTTAACGATTTGTTGATATTTGGAAAATAGCTGTTCATGGACTTAACCAATATATTTTTAAGGAGAATCGGAGATAAATTTATGGTGAAAATTATGTCATTTATTAATAAAAAAAATTTAATTACAGTTGCAATTCTGTCCGATTACATTCCATGGTATCCGAAAGATACTTACTAGAGGAAGAATCTTTCCTAAAGGGTACTTCTTTGTCCTGAAAGAAATAGAAAACAGTGAACATATCGAGAATTTTTGCTTTATTGACGACATGATTCGGGATATTCCTGACTCCACGGCTACAAAATTTTTCGTACGGATCAAGAAATGTAAGATAATTTAAGGAAAGAAATACGTTAATAGTAATTATTAGTGATTGAACAAAAAGAAAAATGTTCAGCAGGAGGAATTTCATGTTAGGGATTTCAAATTAACCCGTAAGACTCAGAATATTGTATCAACCCTAGATGTGACACATCTAATATTAATAGAACTGTTATTGCTATTTTATGTAACAATTGTAATGGATATGGGCAACTAAGAAAGCTGATTACTCTAATGAACCTAATGGAGTAAAAGCCTGGAAGTATGAATCATTTCGCCATGTTTCAAAAACCTTTCTTAAAACGGCCGTTTGTAGAATTTTTTTAAAGTTCATAATTCAGAAAAAATTCATAATTGATAAACTAACTACAATAGTCGAGATTAAAGGTAAAAAATAAAAGTCTTATTAACAGTGGAAGTGACATAAAATTTAATGAGTTTTAGCGTGTAGTAAAATATTGCATCTTCTGAATTAAATTATAACTGCCCTAAATTATGGGTGTAGTTTATGAAAAACAAACCCATAATTATCAGGGTATTTTTATTCAGAAGTATCGACAGATAATTATACTAATATTACTAAGACTTATGTATTAGTCAACTTTGCTGTGAATATATGCTCAGTTTGCTTGGTTTTATTATTATCGTACTAGAAGTAAAATGAAGGCTAACGGTAAAGGACATAGTAATTTTGAATCAGGTTCAAGTGACGAGGACGATATCTAAGCTAACACCATCCTCTCTTAATCTCAATACTACACCAATGGGAGGACACTTACAGCCTCGACAAATTTAATGAGCATTAGATCCGGCTACACTGTGGATCTTCAGTGGCATGACTGGAAGAAATCAGCCGGTTGCGAGTCCGCGATCATGACTACTAGGCTACCGTTACCAAAAAGAAGCTTCTAATCAATTTTCGAGAGGTTTATGAGGTGAATGAGTGAATGAGAGGTAAATAAATGGTCTACATCAATTAAAAATCTCTGAATGGAAATGAAATGCGTGTTGTCGGAAACGAGCTCCATTTAGCTTATCACAAAATATCAATAATAATTCTAGTCGAACTAACGTACCTGGAAATACTATTGTTTCAAAACCTAATTAACTAAAAAATTAAAGTAATTAACTAAACCTAATTAATTATCGAAGACTTTAAAAATTTTGAGGATTCTGGTACGAGGATCCATCCTGCAAAAGAAGCCATTGACGGAAGTATAATAATCACCATAGACAAATTCAAAAAATTCTCTGAAGATGAAGACATCCATTCATGTTGGAAATTCCTCACACGAATTCCCCGTGAAACTGAGCTAATGCATGCGAAAACCAAGAATAGACGAGAAACAAAGGGCAATCTGTGAGAAGTCAAAATTCAATAAAAACAACTGAAGATGAAAAAAGACTGACAGCTGCTAATCGCATTTCAAGAGGCATTACGCAAGGTAAATATGGAAAAGGAAGAGAAGAAAAAAGGAGTGTGAACGAGAGAAAAGTCCAGAAATTGTCAAAAGAGGTACAGATTAATCTTAAAGTTAAGGTGGAAGTAACCAGAAATAGACAATTTAGAGTAGAAAACAATTGAGACATATATGCTTAAGACCCCCACAGAGAGGCATATCCAGTGAAGGCATGTTTAGTGGGAGGTAGATCTAGCCAATAATTTGACGCCTTGGAAATTTGGATGCGGATCAGTCACGCACAGGACCGTTCCTGCCCATTTTTCTACTTTTTATTTCTTTTTTACTGTTTTTTTTATTCTTCTCTCTTCATGTTTACCTTGTTATTTTATTTCAATCAATCATTCTACTGAATCCACAGTAATTGAAGGTAGACCAACGAATGTGAGGCTTAGTACTGTCTATTTCCGTACCTCACGATAAGGGTAGAACACAACCACAGTGAAATCATTTTCTACCTTCTCCAGACGGGTAGAGAGAAAGGGGTCAGCAGACACTGAACTGACTGTAGATGTGATAAGTCAGGAAGACACGGAAATAGGTGTCCTTCCTTCCAACTACCGCTTGGACGGCAGAAAGAAAATATTCAAGCAGATGGATTACAGAAATTTAAAAAAAATAGAAATTTTTTATCGATTGAATAATATAACTCCCTGATGGACACAGACGAGTTCCCCTGGTAATTTCAATATGAATTTTGTTCTAAAGGTGAATATCCGTTTCTATAAATAGTACAATAATCCCGTAAATTTGAATAATAGCTATTAAATTCAATTTATTCTTCAAGTCTCTTTATTTATAGTTGTGTACAGACCTTACACACATATACAAAAATATACAAGAAACTGCGATTGATTTCGGTGTTTAGATACCTATGTAACCCCACTTCTGAGAAAACTGAGATTGATGAATAACAGAACGGTGTAATATCCTAATAATTGACGCAATAAAAATAGCTTCGAATCTTTAGTCTAGACTTATAAAATCAGAGGAAATCCAGTGGAACAGAAAACAACAAAAAATTAACAACATTGCAATGCAGATAACATTATCTTTAATGTAATTTACAGTGCAAAATAATTATATAGAAACTGACTCACATTTAGAACGGAATAGTCCACATATGTACAAAAAGCCTGAGGAATTTGCAATTATTCCCTTTATCAATTTCCTTAAGTAACTTAAAGGCATCTGATAACATGCTGTAATATTTTGGTTTAGATGCATTATCTTTAAGTTCTTATATATATTTATTGATGTAAACTTAAAATTAGAATACTTTACCCTATCTTACATTTTATAATATTTTATTCTTACATACAATTTTGATTATTAGACTTTTATTTTGCATTAAAGTGTTCATTGAATTTCAACATCAGAATCTTCGATCGTAAAATCCTATAATCGTGAATTTTGATGACATTACTATTAGTTTTAATACAATTACATAAATCATCAAGGATTGGAATAATTTTTCTTCCGCATAAAATACATTTCGAAACTGAAAGGTAGCGTATTTTAATATTCCTTTATAAAGCAATCGATCATTTTCAATGAATAAGTAGAATGAAGCTATACTTAATATTATTTAAATTGAAATCATAATTCTCCTGAGTAATATTGCATTTGAGATGTAAAAGGAAATGCTTTTAATTCCATTTTAATCGAAGAAGATATATCAGTAATAACGTCTTATATTAATTTATTAGATTATAAAATTAATATGCTGATAGTAAGTCATGAATTTTAATAAATTGATATCCGAGAAGTCCTAAGTTTGTACAGAATTTTCCGTTCTTTTCAAGCAATATGTGTGCCATTTTGAATATTTTTAAATAAAATCGAATATGATATAAATCCCTTTGAGAGAAACTGTGAAGATAAAAAAAACTAACTTTTTTTTCTCGGTGTCATATAATTTTTGCAGCTGATTAAAATACGGTGTTCTTCCAGCAAAAATAAGAACGATATTGTTTTTCGAAAGCAAACATAAGAAATTATGCGAGAGCTTTAGAGATCTGAATTTTTTTTCTCAAGCTGCTGATGTCATATATTGTTCTTTTTAACGAATATTTATGGCGCTTCCTAGAAAAATTCTTAAGAAATATAAAAATGTATTACAAAAAATACTTATCTTCTATGCAAGAGTATATGTTTCTCTCAAGAATTGTTTACGTTATCAAATTTACAATCACATTGTTCCGCTTTAGATGAATGTATTAAATAAGTATGAACAAGTAAAAACTTGTTTTTGAAATGTGTTTTCAATGCTATTTTCTTCCGTTCGTACCAGGCTTAACAATTGTAAATGTAAGTGTTTGCTTCTTCTGTAAAAATCTATAAAGCAGGGTAGGTAATATATTTAGCAGATAACATATTTAGACGGCTGGTTCCAAGGTCAATGAATATTTCGAGAGAAAATGTATACCTATAATTTTTTGTTTGTACACATATCGATATAAATAGTTTAAAAAAATGAAAATAATTTATTTCTTAGCTTACCTAAGAAATAAACAATTAAATATTAGTTTTATATTTTCATTAAGCAAAATTTTAAGAAATTGGAGTTCTTTTTTTATTTCTCCTAAAAATATATTGTTATACCTTAGCGTTTTTAATTATTACATAATTTCTGGAAATGAAATATTTTTGTAAATTCTAGAGTATGGTGTATGCATAGTTTTATATCAGTTAATTGAATACAAAAAGCAAAGATCAACTATAATATGAATGAATGAATCAAGTAATCGTAATATTTTTATGATGCTTAGACGATATTATTTTAAAATCATTATTATATATTAATACCAGACTGTATTATACCTAAAAATAATAATTCAATAACATTGAAAAACCACTATAAAAAGATTTACTACTATTCTGCAGAAATTCTAATAGACTTTGTTTAAAAAATTCCATTAAATGTATGAATTTGAAATATTTTCTACATTAATTTAACATAGATTTTTTTATACACATCATTTGCCAAAAAGGCTTATTAATTTTAAGATTACTTTAACCAGATTTATGTAAATTATTAACCAGATTTATGTACACTATTAATTTATATGGCAATTTAAAGAAATAAATAATATAAATGAGAGTAGGAAATTAATTTGTATGAAGAAGGTATATTTGTTTCAAAAGCATTTAATGCATTGGAAATGATAAAAAATTTGTAAGCTAATTTTAAATAGGTATTTCTAAATTAATAATGAAGATGCGATATTACAAAATATATAGTTGTTCAGAACTTCTGAATAAAATAACGAGAAGAATACTTTTATTTTTTATGGACTGAATTAATTAAAGTCTCAATACTTTACCTTGAAGATAATTTACCAAAATCAAGAAATATCTCTGTTTTTGTATATCACATATAATAAGTTGCGTTCCTGAAAGATCTGTAATGAATAATAATTCCACCTCAAGTAGTTGGAAAACAGTTTAGAGTAAAATATATTCTTACTACAAGACAAACTATGTTGATGATATTCTATAAGAAAATAATTGGTTATATACCAGCAACTTGCGTAAGCGAGATGAGGTAATTTTCATAGAATATATTTAATCAGGAGCCTGTTTTATATATTTTAGTTCTCTGAAAGTAAGCATTCATTTAAGGAGTTAATTAATTCTAGCGTAAAACTGTAATATAATGTTCTATGTGATCAACATCTTATCAGCTTCTGCGGAAATTGATTTGCGTAATTTCTTAAGCTCTAGTACTTTAACATTTAAGGAGAAGTTTAACTCCGTAAAAGCACGTTGACAATTGTTGGTTGATGCGGAAATGATGCATAAATTCAACGTATACGTTATCTATTATTGGAAGAAAGTTGGTTATGGACCCAATTCAATGGAAAGGTATCTGACTACGGAATATAAGATATATGGATAAAAGTAACTGAAAACAAGAAATGAATTATATTCAAAGTTTGTTGTTACTTTCCAAATTGCACTTAGAGACTAAAATAGTTCACGTACATGAATTCTTGTAATCTATAACATCAAATTTCTTAATTTTTGTGAAGGGCACTATTATATAAGAACAACGAGCAAATAATCAAATAATATATAATGTACAGTCAAATCGATTACATTCCAGGAAAAATAATTACATCGTAAATATGATGAGCAGTCGAAGGAAGAAAACATTTTCTCTTTTAAGATCATTAATGGAAATATATATCGAATCATTTAAGGAATACAGATTTGTATATATGATTTTTGCTCTGTTAATATTTAACTGTTTATAGTTAGTTTTAAAAATGATTAAAATAATAAATGCATTTTAATTAAAAAAAAATTGAAGATTATTAATCAATTACATTCCATCAAATGACTCTCGTATACCTTAAAAGAAACACAGTTAATAACTATTGCTAATGTCTACATGTAATTACTAATACAATGCTTATTTAAGTATGAATAAGTAATATTTTGAGTTCCAAAATAAATATGATGGAAGCGTCATGCAACATATACATACTGCATATATATCATATGCACTATTAATACGGAATTATATGTTAATGAATTAAGCTTAAAATAAAATTTAACAAACCAAAAGTTTTAATAATAATTTGGAAAATCTTATACACATTAATTAATTATTTTAAATAGTATTAACCATTGGTTAACAATTTTAAATAGCTTTAAATATCAGGGGATATCTGTATTCATTTTATTCCTTTCTGCTTAAAAATTACAGTCCTTAATTCTAAATTTAGCTATTAGATTTTTGTGAGATATTCTGGTTCACATTTTGGAAAAATGAGACGTCAAGTAAAATCTCCAACAATTTGATCCGTTCGTAATTTTAAGAGACTCATCACCTATATTCTAATATATTGTTTTAAAGTAATACCAATTCAAACATATTTTACTTATAAACTTACGAAAACTAAGGCGTATTTACTCGTATATACTAATGCCAATTTCTAGAAAAATTCAGTGATTTAATAGAATATGTGCTTACTTGGAATGTTAAATACATATACGAAGATATATTAAATATCTTGATTTTCTAAACTTAATGGAGGCTTTAGTTTTCTATTTGCTTTTTATTCATAACTCTCTTTTTTTAAACCCTAAAATGTGCTTAGTATTTACGATTGATCTCTCAGTTTTTTAATAATATGTTCATAGGAATTTAGCATAAATGCAAACAGAATAATTTCTATTAAATTCATGATTTAACAAATTTACTTGTGTTTGAAAAAAAAACATTTGAGGATATTTAAGTGAAAATAATATTAATATCCTTAATATAAGAAACATAATGACTCTTTATTTTCAAAATTATTAAATTTTCACTCGTGAAAATGATCGTAAAGCATCAGAAAATATTCTGATAATTCACATTAAATTGAGATTGATTCTAAGGTATATTCGAACTCTTCTTGCACCTTTGTCATCCTTTTTCAAGAATTATATGGAAATTGTGCAGAAAATAATTTTCATCAGTAATCGATAAATACCACGCATTACTTCTATAGATAATTCAGCTTAATGAACGTTTTCTATTTACTTCGTTTTTGAATTATAAGGATTGAGAATAAGGACTGAATTGGAAATTTTTTTACAAGAATATATATTTGAGGCTGAAAATTCCCTCCTCCACACACCCATTCTTACAAATTGTTATCTGTAACAAACTGTTATCGATTGTGTGACAAAATAAACAGATATATCATGAGTTCTTTATAATAGAAAAATAAAATTTAGCAATTGATATCTAAAGATAATTAATATTTGTATTGTTATTTTAGTCTTCACAAAAGTATTAAATGACTAAAGATAATAAATAAATATTTTTATTATATTTTGCATTTAAGATATCTATTATTTTCAATACAAGTTTTGATGCACCTATTACTTGTGAAGCGTAATTACAAAATTAATTTTGATGAGGAACGTCTTTTGAAAATGAGAAAATTATTTCATTAGTACAATTGAATTTTCCTACGCATAAAATTTTAAATTTTAAATGAAATTTATAAACTGAAAATTATAACTATTTTATTCATGTATGGTAATTTAAACGTAGGAGATATAAGAATGGTCACTTACATAGAAAAATTACGACTAAGCATTTGTAAATGTTACCATCAAAGCACTGACGTCAAGATAAAAAATTATGTATTCTTTAAAGATAATTTATTGATTTTTATAACATTGAGTTATTATTTATTTTATTTTAAATGTTTTTTAAGAAATTAAAAAGTTTTATTTCAAATAAAGTTCCATATAACTTCGGACGGTAGCTCCCTTTTTGGCATAAAATATCATAGTAAATTAATAATAATAAGAATCTCTCTGCCTTGAGATTTTGTTTAATTAGTTAAGTTATTCTAAATTTTAATTTAGTATAGCACACATCAACTTTTCCTAAAACTGTTTAGAAGGATTTTAACCTGTCTTACTTATTTACTAAATAACTGTGGCTGCGGCAGACTAGTGGTCACAGTCCCGATCTCGCAGTCACCATTATTTCCATCGAATCGTGAGTTCGAATCCTGATGCAACTAAAGATCCACAGTGTAGCGGGGCACATTAAATCTATTAAGATTTAGCGTCCTCCCTGAACGTGGTGAGGAAGTTTGGTAATGGAAGTTACAGAGAGCTCAAGTATCACTCTTGTCAATTGACTAATACTTGATATTATGAGATTCAGTGCCAATAGCCTTTGTTTTGTTACTGAGAGAGACAATAATAAACAATCAATCAATCCATTACTAACTAATAAAATCAAATATATCAAACAATAAAATGATTATTACGTAAATTGATCAAAACAATCTTGGTGGTTTTCTTTCCTTTAATATTATTTTCCAATATTGTTATACTTTATAACAAATATTTAATGTACTGTAAATATATTATAAATAGAGATAATTTACTTAAAAATTATTAACCCTTTATATTTTTAATATTTAGGTTCATTCAAAATAATTAAATCTTATTTTCTTTAATTATATATTGACATTAAAAAGTAAAATTCTAGATTAGATGAAATAAAAAAAAATGAATGTCTGAGAACGAACGATATTTTTATCAGAAATTGCTCTATAGTATTGCTTTGTTTTGATCAGAGAGTAGTATTATGAGACATTATTTTATTAAAGAGAACGAGTATTTTGCACCTTTCCTGTTTTTTGGAGTAGAGGCAACTTAGAACAGTGATTGGAGTGCTGAAGCATTTAATCTTCATTTTGTATTTGTGTTTCAAGGTTTTTTCCCATTTGATTGTTTGTGTTAGTTCCTGCACCATGAAATTGCCATCATTTTTCTGATAAGCTCCTTTTTATGTCTCAGATAATCTTTAATACAGTTCATTTTTTTTCAGTGTGTACATACTCGAACAAGTAATAAAGAAGTTTTGGATTTATTCTTTATTTTTTGGATGATATTACGGATTGGAAGACATCCCATTGTTTTTTCCGAGAAGAAACACGCTATCAGCTTGTTCAATAGACTTCATTATTATAAAGGTGTATCTATTGTCAATTTTTTAAAAATAAAAATGGCTTTTACATATATATTATACATGATACTGATTAATAGATATGTCTGCAATTAAATTGTTTCGAAACTCATGGGCAAAAATTTGAGGGGTGATTGAAAACATCAATCAATTTTTATCATGAATGAACAGCCTCGGAGAAAGCTTTCAACCGCTGGACGACGCTGTAATAGAAAGCATAAAGCTCGAATTTTCTTACACATCGTCATTTCTACCATGGACTTTAGGATGCATGGTACGGTAGAAATGACCACGGTAGAAAAGATAAGAAGAAAGAAAACTCGCTCTTTATGCTTTCTATTGTAGTTCCATCTAGTAGTTAAGCATTTGCTCTCCGCCTTTGCATTGTATGGAGAAAAGTGCTTGTTTAGATGTTTTCCATCGCCCCTTAAATTTCGCCCTTTAGTTTCAAAACAAACTGTACAAAGAGAAGGTAATCTCCTGATTTCGATTAAGAAAATTATCTTTTTTTCTTTAATGCAGCTTTCAATTAAGATGCTGTGTAAAAATAATTATTTATGAGTATCTTTCACATCTTCTAACAATTTTAATTTAATTACTTGAATGAATGAACAAAGTAACTTAGTTTATTTAAAAAATAGCTATTAGTCATGATATTAATTGCTAATAAATTTACTCAATACTGCATTGGTCATTACACTCTATAACAAAGTTATAATCATTTAGTTACGTTGTTTTAACTTGTACATGTTGTGTACTTCCTTGAAGTAATCCAATAAACATCTTTAAAAATTTAACAATAAATAATGCTCAAAATTCAAATTTTTATTTACAGTTTTCTGAACATTTCTTAAAATTTAAATAGAAATCTATTAATAAAGGAATATTTATATTTATTTTACTATTATAATATTTTTATTTTAATTTATGCTATTTTATTAAGATTATACTTTCTCTTACTGTTTATAAACAATCTTTTCTGCAATTGTTCATTTTCATTCACTGATTTATATTAAATAACCTAAATATTTCGTCCTATTTAATAAAATTATAAAATACTTTACGCTCTTATTATAGTAGCTCAAATTAAATTTATTATTTTAACATCCTAATTGAAGAAAAATAACGATTAATTAATGTTGTTATGTGTTAAAAAAGTGAACTCCTTTAAAAAATTTTAAGACAAATATAAAAGACATTTGAATGTAAATATTACGAACAAACAAAAAATATTAAACATATGTTTTCTGAAAAATCAAAATACTGCTCTATTTTTGTACTACTTTATCAGAAATGATCCACTTAATGTCTCATTATATTTTCCTTACTTAATTTTGAGACAGAATAGTCTGCTTATTCACTTAATGCTTTATTTATAAAAGTGTAAGCCTATAAATAGAAACTAAAAGACCCAATCTAAAACTTTTAATAATCTTACAGTATAATTCAAATTGCTAAGACAATGAAATCATTTTTATATCAGTTCGGATTTCTTTGTGAAATTTTATTTATTACTGTCTTTATTTATTATTACTTATTATTATTTTTTATTTATTATTATTCTTTCTTTTTTATTTTATTTATTATCATGCTTTCTTCTTTTTTTTTTTTCTTTTTTTTTTTTATTTATTATTATTCTTTCTTTTCTTTATTATTATTCTTTATTTATTTTTTTATATTTATTAAATTAATTTCTTTATTATTAACAATATCCTTATATTCTTTGAGCATTATTCATTTCATAAGTCATGCTTTAAATTTTATTAAATGTAGCATTATTTGAACCGTTAAAGAATTCTTAATCAAAGGAAATGCTGAATTTCAATTATTTAAGGAGTACTTTCATTTGCTGATCAGATAACACACGAGTTCGGACGTTTATAAACATCCTTTGAAGAGCAGGATATAATTTTCAGGTCCATAAGATGGAAATACATGCATCCAGTAGAAGAACACGGATAGGAGATGAAAAGCAAAGATCCTATTAAAGATTATATATTAAAGTAGCCATTTATCTGAATTTAAGAAAATATGATTTCTGAAACATTATTTGAAATCCATATTATATTGACAAATAGAAAGGACTCCCAATAATTAGTATTATGTGTGCACTTTCCAAATCAAAAATTTTTAAGTCAACAATTTTTTTGTTTCTTAGTAAAGAGGTAACATAAAATCATTTAAATGCATATACTGCTTAGTTTATCTAAGAAAGTGAAATGTTTCACTTCATATGTGCTCATTATTTCTCTTATAGATTTTTTTTTCCTTTTTAACAAACTCAAATTCATTTTTCTTGATTCAGAATTGTTTCTGCTTGTAGTAGAGCTGCATAGAAAAGATAAACTTTTGATATGACGCAAAATAATTGAAGTTATTGTCTAAATTAGCCTAAAGTGTCTAAATTTCGAAATTCTTGGCTGAGAATGATTGGGAATGAGGACATTCACTTTTTTGTCGCATTTTGAATGATAAAGAAGTTACCAGCATGTTTGTATTTTATAAAATTCTATATTTTCGTTTCGTATTATTAAATTCTAAACTTGATTTCAAATTAAAATTTTTAAAATGTACATTATGAAACGTAAAATGATATATTTCCTATTCAACCCATATTTATGTTCTAATCTTGCTTCTCGCTTTTAAAATTTTATTATTGTTGATATGTTCAAATAATTCCACAATTTTTCACTTTTGCATTATTTAATTTTTAAAATGTAATTTAATAGTTATCTGCTATTATGGTGCAATTTGAATAAATAATTGGCTAGATTTTAATTTTATTTCGGTTTCTAATAAATCTAAATGTATGTTTCTAATTAATGCTGTTCTATTTTATACTTAGCATTATAATATTTTTTTAATTCTGCTATCAAAGTTACGCCTGTATAGTTTATCTAGCTTTAGTATTGTTTAAAAATGAAATATTTCGTAGATAATCTTACTGCTAAATTAAATTTTCTTAAGAATCTTTAAAATAAGTTTCTCAAACAACATTTTAAAATATTTAAATAAGGAGATTTGTGCCATGTCTTAAACTAAATTTATATGAAAGGATAAGAATGAACAATGCAGGAGCAAATTAAAGGAGAAAACCAATCAAATTTCTTGTCATCCTTCAAATCCTTAGTATATGTAAGGTACTTCAAAAATAAAACTGAAATATAAAAGATGTCAGTACATGTAAGATAAAATGTTTTCATCATACGTTTACACAGCATGATTGAAAATAAATCATAATATAGCATGATAGTGAAAAAGAGGAAACAAAGTAAACATGCAGAAATGACGTTTTACATAACAATATTCTAGGTAACGTTAAGTTTTGTGACAAAAATAATACTCACAGAAAGTACGTGAGAGTTATTTGCAAACACTATGGAGAATACACCAAGGAAATTTTCTTTTCGCTGATGCTGAAAATGTTCTGTTTCTGCAACGTTGTTGTTTGCAACAACGTAGATAAAATTCACATAACCCTTTATAATACACATAAATTTCTGCATTCTCCCATCCGTTAAAATAAGGAAAAGTGATTTCACACAGTAAAAGGCCTTATAAGACTAATATTGTTACATTTTATTCATAGGAATATATATTTGTATGTGGGACCTCCTTCCTTAGCTGACATTAATATTCGCGCGTTCACCTTCTACTGGTAAATCACAACAGGAATGACGTTTAATCATTTATGCAGCTTGTGTTTCCAAACGCTATAGCATGTTTGCATTTCATTTCAGAGCATGAATTCTGTGATAAAAATTTTTTATAAGGAAGAGTGTTCAAGAATTTATTTACTCTTTGAATTATGATTAGCATTTATTTTGTAATTTGAAAGAAGTCCCTTAAAGTTAAATTGGGTTTGAGACATGCAGATGAAAATACAATCGCTTAGATTATTTATTACCATTTACTTCTAAGATTTAAGTGTTTTTTCACTTTGTTTTCAAGATTAACATTATTATTTTACAATATTTTATTGCCCTTCAGAGGCGCATCTTTAGATGAATGCGAGCGTTAGAAAAAAAAGAAGAAAAAAGAAGTGTAGAAACCAGGGGATCTTAATGATTATTTTCTCTCTCCTCACCTAATATTTTTACGGCCAATTGTTTTATATCTGCAAATTCCCACTTATGACTAGAACACAAAGACTAGTAGTTACCAACTGGCACTTGAGAAAAGGGTAGAACGATGAAAGGAGAGGTGGTTATCAGAGTAGAAGAAATTCATGGTTGAAAAAAAAATGTCAAAAAGCCCAGAAAATCATACTCAGCTCCTGAGACAATGTCAAATCATCGGCTGAGTACCCTCCCTCTTTAAAAAGAAGGGTGCAAATTAATTTAGATTTGACTTTGTGTCCTGACAGATGCCTGAATCATTCATCGAAGTTACTGAATCCGTCGAATTAGTATAAACAAAAATATGCTATTTTTTTATAGTTAAGTAACCGGAAGGTAATTTAAGAAAAAATGTGCCCACAATACAAAAACACAAAACTATTTAGGAATGGTGAGCAAATTGAAATCAGATAAAAGACAAATAAGATAGAAATGAAATCTGACAAACAAGCTGAAATGACTTAATGTTAGAAAATATTGGCAACAACACATATGTAATCAAAGTAAACCCACGTAACATTTTAAATCTAACGCGGGGTGTAATCTGAAGCAGATTTAATAAATGATACAAAAAATAACGTATTGGAAACTGTCCTTAGTTAAAATATGTGTGTCATTATCGGATAACGTTTCGGTCAAATACTACCAATAAATTACCTCAAGTTTATGTTCAGTAGTTTGTCACTTCTTAAATATATTAAAATAGTATGCTTAAATAGTCCCATTCACCCTTATATCTCCAATCCTTTACACTGTTTTAAGTATGAAAACTTTGGGCACTCTCAGGTTGTAGCTCGCTCTGACAAATCCTGTGATCCTGATGATGTATCAAACGGCATAAATGTGAAGACTGTGTTTTGAAGCCTATCTGTTCAAATTTCAAAAAATAAAATAATTATCCGGCCAACTCTCAAAAATGCTCTCGGTGGTCTATAAAGAGAAATTCAAAATAAAAAATAACACTTAACTTTTCATTTTCCAAGTCCCGAAAAATGATAAACGCTCGCATTCCTGCAGTTGGCTACATTCGCCAAATACATACGTAATAGCTTAGAAAAATTCTATCTCAAGTCAATCTGCATCTCATTTTCCAAAATGGGATACGAGAGATACACAAAAGCAAACAATGGCATAGGGGAAAATGTTACCAGTTATGTAATTTTACAGCCGGTAATTTCAGTATCCATACCTAACACTGGCAATATTTAACATCCAAATAAATCACTATCCACTAATATTAAACACAACATAATACAAACACAATCATTTAAAAAAGAATATGTACCGTAGTAGGATGCTGATTGCAGATACCTGTGTAAAATTCAGAGGTGGTTATTTGATACTGTTGAAAGATATCCCGCCCTTAATAATCATTAATCAAGAACATAAAACAATTTTTAGAAACTTCAAGTAGCGAAGCAAGAGAAAATCTTATACTAGTTACATGGAAAGTATTAGTAGTAACATTACAGACAAACAAATTGTGATGCTGAGTCAAATGTATCACAGGAGTTTGTAATAAAAATAAATTCCTAATTTGAAAAATAGACAATACCCATTTCATAACCGAAAGTTATAGTAAATCCAATTGCCTTATCTCTTTCTTACACTACGAGATCAGTCAAATTCTGCTATAGTTGCAAAATATAAAAATGCAGCTTAAAGAAAGAATTTAGTTAATCACGAGACACGATTTGACAAGAAAATAGTGATTTAACTTTTCGGGAACGTGAAAATGCCCTCTCTTATACACTTAAATAATCTAGAGGGACATATGAAATGGAAAATGATCACATTATACATTTGTAAGAGAATTCATTTGAAAATCTTTTAGAACATTTTAACAGAATCTGAAAAAAATACACCTTCACTTATTCTCGGAAATATGCAGTTATTTCCACTTTAAAACTTGGTATAAGTCCAACAGATTGCACAAATTACTCTTCACGAGCCGATTGAGTTAATATTTTGGAAAAAATACTGAATACCAGACTTATGTTAAGTTTAAGAAAAAAAAATTGTTTTTCACCATTTCACAGCGAATTATGATTGAACAGATCTACAGTGGATAACCGAGTCGCCTTAGATATATGAAAGTAGTTAATCGTAGATTTCTAAAAATGTTGCTTTATGTCAATTACTTTTCGTAGAATTTTGTAATGACTCTGTGGAGAAAAATAAGACTCTCATTAATTGATCGGCTGCATTTGTTGGTTGGCATATGATTTGCATGCCAACAGAAAATCATGGGAAAAATTACCATGGCCGGAATAAAAATGAAAAAAATGACTAATCCCGACGATTAAAGTCACTTTTTTTTAAATCACGGAAAAAATTACCGATGTCATAAAATAACAAATGGAAGCTTCTTGTATTTTTTTCTAGAGGAATATAGAACGCAAAATAAAAAGTAAAGTGTTTATGATCTTGTCTATTTATAACAACTTACGTCATTTCTCTCACGTTAGAGGGAGACAAATTTATAATGAACACGTATCATAAACAACTTACTTTTTCCTTTTCTAATAAGCAGTAAAAGTACACTCGACAAATGTGATATTTCTTTCTACCTAATTGAACAATTTTCCACTAATATCTGGTATATATCTGTATCAGAAAATATGGTTGTATACTGACTTTATCAGTTTGAATTAATCGGCTATGGAATTTCCTTATTTAATTCATTTTACGAAACATTCAAAAGTTTAGTTACATGAACCTGAATTACGTTTTTACAAGGAAATAAAGGATCCCTGATTTTCACAAAGCACTTTTACGATATACTTGTGGGTTTTTGTAGAATTCTGATACGGGATACCTTTCGACAAAAATCACTTTATCTTCTTCTTTTTTACACCCTAAAATTAAAGCTATGGTTAAGTAAGCAGATTAGCGTTATATATGGCCATCTTATACAAAAATATATGAAAAAACAGACTCGGAGTTGCACTGCTTGTAAAAAGATGAAAATTCATCGCCATTCAAAAAGTCCTTTTAGGATCTAACCTTTACCATCTCACAGATTTGATGACTTTAACATTGCTAAATTGGGGTAGTATACTCTTATTCTCTTTTGACTCATATACTCCTTACATAACTCATTTCGATAGTTTTTTGAGATGGTGTGAAGTAATTCCAGTCAAAGATATAGCAGCAGATACTGTAGGTCGTGTCCAGGTCTTTTAGTTAACAGCAAAATATTTCTATTGATTAGGGTACATAATATAATAAAAGATTAATATATTTTTATTTTATTGAGTAAAATAAATTTATTTGCACTTTTTTCTAAGCTA
This sequence comes from Nephila pilipes, assembly GCA_019974015.1. NCBI lineage: Eukaryota > Metazoa > Arthropoda > Arachnida > Araneae > Nephilidae > Nephila > Nephila pilipes. The sequence continues at coordinate 56,548 of BMAW01114115.1, forward strand.
TTAGGAGTGATTGTCCGACATACTTGTCCGAATCATTTATAAGCCACTGACGATAGAAAGATTCCATAGTCAGCTGAAGACGACATTCTAGTGACTCTCAATGGAACGATAGACAGAGGTACTGAGTTTTCCAGCGGCCTCCAAAGAACCTACTGGCGTTTTCGCTGCAGAAATCGTCCGAACAGGAGTAGCATCAGTGACCAGGTAAGCGTCATTCCCTCTCTGACTCTACAGAGAGAGTTCTTGGAGTTTGAACAGAAGCCGACAGATGAGAGGACATTTATATTCACTTTTAGGGAAAGCATTGAATGTCCGTTTCCAGTCGTCGGATCTCCCCATTGTAAATTCAGTACTTTCGTACATGCAGATCTCATATCTAAAACTCATATCTTTGTATGACCAAAAAGAATTTCTAGACTTTTAGCGCCTCGCCATACTGAACCCTATTATGGTAATCCTTAGCAAATAAGGTTTTCAAAGTGCTCATTGATTGTCAAGAAATCTTTATCAATCTATACCGGCTAAATCAGTGTCATCTAATTGGATTCTGAGTTATATTGTTAGAGTGCTCTTGTATTTTTTTAATATAGTCATAAATGGCTTTTATCAACTGTAAGTCAATAAAAATAACAAAAGCATAAAATAACATTTCTTGGAAATGCATTACTTTTCAAAATTAATGTAATTCTCTAATTCGATTTTGTTTCTGAAAGAAAACCATTCTGATTAAAGATCTAATTTTTTGTACAGTTTATTTTAGTATAGGTAAAGATTTCGATGAAATTATGAAATATTTATCGACTCAAATACTCTTGTAAAACGTATATAATGAAGATTTCTTTAAGATATAACGATATTTAAAAATTAATAAGTAGGAAGAAGTCAATAAGCGTCTTCTTGAAAACGTATCTAATAAATAATTTTTACTTCATTTTTATAACGTTGTGTATAAATTGAATACCTCAGATAAAAATAAATCTGTTCAAAAATTGCATGAATAAATAACATATATTCAAATCTGTGCGTGCTCTTTAATAACAAATTCAGTTCTTCGAAATCATGTATTACACACTTTATATATATATATATATATATATATATATTATTGATGGGAATAATTAGGCCTAGAATTCTAAAATTGCCCAGATTAGCTGTCTAAAGCCATTTGCAAGATTTAATTTATTATTCTCCTTTCTGTATCTTGCAAAATGTCTAGGTTATTTAAAAGTTTCCAAACACATTCTCAAATTTCTTGATATTTTTTCTACTCTTCTAATTTATTATTTTGTAATATATATATGAAAAAAGAAAGGATAATTATGCAAATTTTTGTGGTAAAGTATATTTGCTTACGATCAAGCTGTTCTAATATAATATTCTATTTTAATAATAGCCAGTGGAAGATTATGGGAAAGCTTTAAAGAAACATTACAAATATATTTAGATTTTTAACTAATTTATTAAACTATTATTTTAGAAAATTGTCTCGTAATAAAATTTTTAACAAAATTTTTCATCTTAAATATATATATAGCTATTTATTACATTTATCGATGTAATAGATAGCTTTTGAAAAGAAAGTATACACTATTGCTAAATACTCGATGGAATATTCTTTTCTTCGATCTTGTATTAATTTAATTTTACTACTAGGAAACACTTTACTAAGAAAATCTCTCTCCTTATGGGAAAAACAAATTTATGAAAATTAATTTTGTGATGTAATTCCAATTTTTTTTTTAAAAAAAGTACAATTATTCTTTGATGTATGATCTTTTGAATCCTTGCATGTTTGTTTTAAACCAAAAATATTTTACAAAACACTACATACATATTTTTTCATGTGGAATGACAAAATATTAGATACATTTTCTTAATTTTTACTTTTAAATAAAGCAAATTCATACATGACAAAATCACTCCTTACCTGGATACTAATCTGAAATAGAAAAGAACAGATATTAATTATTTATGATAGGTTCGTTTCAGGGTTTCGAAATATTGCGTTGTTAAATTTATTTGTTAGAAGAAATTTAAAAAATTAAAGTTTTCATTGGGAAACCATTTAATATCGGAATTCATTTCAATATCAATATTCACCATGTTTAAGAATCCAAATGTGGTAACTATACAGAAAGAACATCGATTATATGCTAAATAAGAAAACTTCCTAAATATTTAACAATTGATTAACATACGCGAGTATAAAAAATTATTAAATACCAATATTTTTATGTGCCTTACAACAAACGACTCTAAAAATTTAATCATTCTAAGCTTTTCAAAAATATTTTTCTTATTTTTTTACTCCCTTTCTTTTTGTTGTTTCAAATAACATTATTAACTAATGCTATGTAATGTTATATTTTAAATGTTTTTAGAAAATAATCCAATTAATCACACTTGAGATGCTTGTACTCAGTAAATAATTTATAAATTGTTATATATTGTTCAGGATGGAGAGAGAGAGAGTCACAAGAAATCATGAGAAATCACAGTAAATTTTGATTAGTGGAAACTTTTGGCTTAACTGACGTTACCTTATCTTGTATGAAAGAAAATGCTTTGGAAAAACATGGCATAAAAATGCAAAAAATATGATGACGATATTGATATAATAATTAACTTTATTTCTGGAATTTTATTTTTAAAAATGAAAAATCTCTAATTTTGACAGAAAATTAGTGTAAAAGTATAAAGAGTTAACATAAACAGGCTTTTGGTTTTCTCACTTTTTAAATGCACATTCTAATTTATTAAAAAATAATGGATGTATGTTAAGACGTTATAGGAAATATGTTTAATATCTGAAAAATGATTTGTTCCATAAATGAACATTTAATTAAAAATTATTTACACTACTGCAAACATAAAGTGTAATTTTTCAAATAATAAAATGTTATAAAAATAAATAAAAATATCAATTTAAGAATTAAACTGAACATTTATAAAAATGAATTCTTTATAATGTTCAAATTAAAATATAATTTATTAAACTACGCGTAAAATATATATGTTTTAACAGATATTTTTTTACGAATTAAAGAATGCTTTATTTACCTATTTGTTCCTTCAAAACTTAACACCCTGCGGCCTAAGTTTAATTGTATTCCAACATATCAATTCTAAAAATGATGTATTTATCATAGAATCCATGTCAGACGTTATGGTAATCAAATGACGTCATTGTTTAACGGAGCTAAAAGGGAAACAGTTTGGTTAATGGATATACAAAATCCCTGAGGGGAGCGAAAATTAATATTATAACGTCTGCAAATCATGTTTATATGAAACTTTAGCCAAAGCAAACAATTTGGTTTATGCATAAGTTGAAAATTATAGTCTTTATTAGTGTTATACTTAAAAATGATCGCTTATGTAATCTCAAATAAGCTCCTCTCAATAAAGAGTGGGAAATTAGTTACAAATAGAATACAATTTCGGTAGATTAGTTTTATTTACATATTTCTTAGTCAAAATGAGCGTTGCCCAAAATCTTTGATTTAATTTATTTCCATTCTATTCATAAAAACTTATTTACATTCTGGTATTCTTCATTTTTTTTTAAGAAATGACTTAAAACACAATATTTTTCTAAATATTAACAAATGATTTATAACAATTTTCGAAATATCGAAATAAGGATTTATATATATATATATATGTATATATATATATATATATATATATATATATCCCATGTAAAAAAGTGCTGAGAAATTTTATTATTAATTATATTATTAGAAATGAACGTTTAATAATTTGCAATAAATTTAAATAATAATAATTGTATGAAGTTCATTACAAATGTTATTAAAAGCAATTTACCCTATTAATTTTTATCAAGAAACCTTTAAAAATCCTAAAGATGAATTAAAAACAAAAAGTGTGGCTATTAAATAACGAGACTGACGCTGTTACAAAATAAGAAAGCATACAACAAATGCCAACGACCAACTGTCTAGTATGAAACATTATATTTCGAATGCAGTGATTCTCTCTTCTCTGAACAATTCCGTTACAACCAGAGGCATCGTTCACAAGCGGTTTTACTTTTCTTTTTTTTTCTTCGTAAAAAAATGATAAGTGTGACAAAAGAGCAACGAATTGTGCAAATTCACATGAAACTAGGAAACGCCGATACCGAAACTTATAATTCATTGAAAGAAGTGTATGGTAATGAATGTTTATCACGTACACGTATTTTTGAGTTGCTTAAGCGTTAGCAAAATGGACGAAAACACGTTGAATAAGATTTATTCGCGTGTTGCACTCCTACGTCAAATTCGAATGACAATATCGAAAAAATCGTTAATTTTTTTCGATTTGACCATCGGTTAATTCTCCGTGTAATTGATAGGACTGTAGATATTGAAAAAGAATCTACTCGGCAAATTTTACATAACAATTTTAACATTCAAAATCGTGCCTAAAATTCTCACAGTTGAACAATAAGAAGTTAGGAAAATTGTTTGTACTGACAATTTTTTGAATTGAATTGATTTGAATGCAATTCAAAATAACCCAAGGATATTAAAAAGGTTAATAAAGTGTACAAATCCTAGAATGTTTCTTATGATCCAGAAACGAAGCGCCCATCCGTGCACTAAAAGTGCCCATCTTCACCGACGGGCAAAAAGGCTCGACTGAGCAAATCGAAATTCAAAGCAATGATAATTTTTTTCAATATGCATGGGGTTGTGTACCCTTCACGCTCATGCTGAACTCCGTAAAAGAATAACCATGAAACTACCCGAATTGGGGAAGAACAAGTCATGGGTTCTTTTCCAAGACAACACTTCTTCCGCAATGTCTGCCAATAGGTTTCTAGCGAAGTACAAAACAGTGTTAGGCCATCCGCCTTATTCGCCGGTTCTTTTGCCATGTGTTTTTGATCTGTTTTCATAAGGTAAAATCCGCATTATAAGGAAGAAGATTTGAAACTCTGAAAAAGAAAGTCTTTTCCTGTGAGCTCCATCAGGACCGATGGAGCTGACAGGAAAAGACTTCTAGCACTATTTTGAACTATGGAAGATTCGCAGAAAGCGTTGTAGGTATAGAAGAAGGGTGCATAATGATGGTGAAGAATTGTAAATATGAATGAAACCAAAATAAAAAGTTTTGCAGTGTCAGTGTCGTGATGTAATGGCCACATCTAGTATATTTCTGCGTCTATATTGTAAATATATATATATAAATATATATAACACACACACACATAGTTATATATACATATATTTAATATATATATTAATATATATAACACACATATAACACACAAACACACATATATATATATATATATATATGTATATATATAAATATATATAACACATATATAACACACACACATATATATATTAATATATATAACACATATATAACACACACACACATATATATTAATATATATAACACACACACACATATATATATACAGGGGTTGGACAAAAATATGGAAACACCTTTTAAAAAACATGTTTCTTTGCTTAATATGGTGTAGGAAACCCGTTGGCATCCAAAACAGCTTGCAGTCTTCTCGGAATGGATAAATACAGTTCCTGTATGTGTGCCAAGGGAATATTATACCATTCTTCCTGCAAAACGGTGGCAAGTTCAGATAACGATGTTGGCGGTGGATAACGAGAACGCACTTTCCGTTCCAATGTAGACCACAAAGGTTCGATAATATTCAGGTCTGGTGACTGTGGTGGCCAGGGGAGATGGGACAAATCCTCCTCGTGCTCAGAAAACCAGTCCTGGACAATGTGAGCTGTGTGAACAGGGGCTTTGTCGTCTTGGAAGACACCATCACCATCGGGGAACAAAGTTTGTACCATGGGATGAACTTGATCTGCCAAAATGTTCACATAAGTCTTGGCAGTCATGTGCCCTGACACAGTTATCATGGGGCCAGCAGAGAACCACGATATGGCTTCCCAAACAAATAACAGAACCCCCGCCATGTTTCACTCTTGGCAACAAGCAGTCTGTATTATAGACTTGAGATGGCGTTCTCCAGACGTTAACTCGGCCAGAAGTGGGAAACAATGTGAAAGAAGACTCGTCAGACCATATTACACGCTTCCACTGCCCTATAGTCCAGGCTTTATGACTTAAACACCACCTTTTCCTGTTACGGGCATTAGCATCACTGATGAGTGGCTTCTCAATTGCAGCACGGCCAGAAATTCACTGTTTATGAAGCTCCCTTCTAATTGTTTTGGTACTCACAGGGTTCTGTAACACAACATTCATTTCAGCAGTAACTTTTGCAGCTGTGGTCTTCATATTTTTCGTCACAATTGCCCTTAATGATCGTCTGTCACGATCACTCAGCACACACTTTCGTCCGCGCTGTGATTTAGCAGATGATGTTTTTCCGCTTTTCAAATATGCGGAATAAATCTTCGATACAGTACCTCTTGAAACACTAAACACCTCGGCTACCTTGCTTACGGAAGCACCTACCATACGTGCTCCAACAATTTGCCCACGTTCGAAGTCTGTTAACTCTGACATAATGCAATGACAACCTCACATAACAGTACTCCGACAACAACTGAACTGTTTAACACATTTACGAAGTTGTATAGGTGGCGTTAGTAGTCAAAAACGCCAGCGCCACCTACATATTTCATTAAAATCAATCTTTCTTTTCAAACATGCATTTTACAAGGTGTTTCCATATTTTTGTCCCCCCCCTGTGGGTTGCGCGTATTGCTGTTCAAAGTATTGTTAAACCATAACAATAAACTGGCGATCAACAGGTTTGTTCAGCCTGTTTCGAAAATATTGATCAAAACATTATTGTACCGAGGCAGAGAAAACAGTTTTACGTATTAAGTCTTCATTTCATCTATTGAATTTTCCATAGAGTTTATGCTCAAAAGTTGCCGGTACGTCAAGAGCGACGAAGACAAAGATAAGATTTCGAATTGTTAGTCGCTCGCACAAAATATATGTCAGTGCTCCACCACTGCAGCTCAATGTCGATTCTCCGTTATTCTACGTTAAACTTGAGTTCCAGCATAGAAGTTCGAGAAACACAAATAAGACTACGCAACACTTTGTTCGGCCTGAGCACATAAAAGTGAGCCATAATTTTTTAATCTCGTTAGTTATGGATACGCTGGTTATTACAGCTGGCTGGCTGGCTATTACATGAAGGATACATAAGGAGAAAGTTAGTTGTTACATGTGCGTGCGTAGCCCGTTCAATGATTAAATGTAACAACAAACAGACCACAATAGTAATTATACTAGAGTAGGCAAATCAGTATTGTTACTGCGACAAAATCAAAATTCGCACCAAATACAAGAGTCAAGAAGGTGTCACGTAACTGTACATCAGTTAACGTCATCGCGTTACCGAAAAAAATAAACTTCATTGTTATAATAAATGATTTTTAACACGTCGGTGCCGCCGTTTGTAGACATAATGACAATAAGCCAATAAAAATGTTGCAAGCGTGACGAAATTTGCAGCGTTTCGACAAACCAAAGCGTATAGCACGTAACCGTTACAACTCAACAGATTTACAGTTATGTAACAGCCAAAGACGTTAAATGCCGAAAGGCGATGACAGGTCGATCATCTACTCATTGTACCTGGTAGTAGGCCGATTACAAGATGATTTCAATTTCTCAATATGACTGAGCCGAATTACCATTTAAACATAATCAATTTCAGAAAGCGTTTGACAAAGACCAATAAACCGCCATATAATCAGCTTTCGAAATATGCATACTGTAACACACGTCAGCTTCATTGCGTAATTATATCAGTAGATTTAAATTATTAAGAATAATAGTGTATTATTAATGATGAAATTGTGGGCTTTTGAGGATACAGCGACTCATTATTATATATTAGGAATGCATTAAAATATATGATTGTCTCAAATGATGTTTTTGGAACAATATATTTTAATGCATTTCTACTAAAGTTTTAGTGCAATATAATACATAATATTGGAATTCCTTGCATATATATAAAGCAACAAGTTTTGTTTCCATGTTAATATTACACTTGTAATTTTTAATGTGCTTAAATAATTACTATTCTAAATATAGCTACCTGTAAAACAATGCATTTAATGATGTTTATATCACATATTTCAAAAGCTGAATTATATAACAGTTTAACTGGTTCTTGTCATCACACATCAGAACAATCTTTTATAACTAATGGAAACGTTCAATAGTCCTTATTGAAAGTGGAAATTATATCTATAATCAACCCTTACCATAGGTCTAATGGAGAACGAATGGAATCAATTACACCAATCACGCTGTGCTTCAACACACGATTTAGCATCTTGCTAAGTAGTTTACATACCGAATGTTGAGTTATTAAATCGAGATTGTTATATATACTTGTTTAT
>BMAW01114125.1:0-29849 GCA_019974015.1 Nephila pilipes
CTTTTCTTCTTGAGCATTACTGGGAGGCTAGAAGCATGTTGATTAATGAACTATTTTGCTGCATTTCTTGTTCCTATTTTGTTCCCTTGAAATTGTTTTTTCTTTCTTTTTTTTGCTGTAACTATTTATAATATGCTATTCGAAATAATATATATACTACTAAAAGGTAGGAGATAAAGCAAAAATGTTAATAGAGCTATGATAGACAGTCAAGTATGAGCACAAAATGGAGAGTACACATGTAACAAAATGCAATACAGAAAAAGGAAATATTCAAAAATTTTGAAGCGAGCTTTAATTCTCTGAAACGATGGAATAAGCAAAAAAAGTTACTTGAGGGTAACATTTTACAAGAAAAATGACAATTTTTTTTGAAATGGTGCAGTATGTTTAATATGGCGTGTGGTCCCCTGGAGCAGCTCAGCACACGTGTTTCTCATGAATGCAATTAACCTGTCTCTAAGAAACTGGATAATACTTTTCCACTACTGAAGAAGAGGAAACTTCACGTAATACATATTAAAATGACTCATACCTAATTTTAATATACTTATTGTCATGTGGCATCCGCGTGTTCTTTAAACATGCTCAATCGTATTAAGGCTATGTGAGCATTCTAGCCACTATGCTCTGAACACTTCATAGTTTCTGCTTCAGGCATTGTTCTCCACAATGCTATCTTTATGAGGTTATCATCTACTAATGGATAGGAGTCACCAATACCTGTAGCTTAAGGTACGACATGAGGTTTCAGTACATTTTGTGCATAACTAACAGACATAAATTAAAATTCAGAATGTATGTGGGTTCATACGTCCATTTATGCAGATTCCATCAAACCACCTCTTCAGTAAAATAATATTTCTCAAAGGAATATGGAGTTATTACGTATGGTCCATTCACTCCTAGGTCATTTACCTTACCTGCATCTTTCTATCTAATAATACAAACACTTTCAAACTCCAACAGTTGCTCGTAATGAGATCGTATCCTGCGGGGAGGCATTTTTTTCAGTCATTAAAAGGTATCCTAAATCACAACGCAACTCATTCATTAATTCATTGGACAGCAAATTTTAATCATTTGTATGTATGATCCTAATGTCTTTGCATATGAAATTTCCTTACAATCAGGCAACTCCTTAGTGCGTCGTTTTTTCTTTGTTATAATATATATATATATATATATATATATATTTATGTGCCTGCCTGTGTATGTGCTTACTAATATAGAAAAAGGTATTAAGTTATATCATGACTGTGTTCTTTATATCAGGTTACGAAATATAAATATCACTCAAAGTTGAAAGAATACACTTACCTTACAACTTTCTAATTTTGTGAGCAATAAATATTCCAAAATCTCTTATATTTCATTTTTTTTTATGTTAAGGCGTGAATATTTTTTCTTTTGTGAACAACTAACTCTTCTGGAATAATACTTTAAGACATTGTATGCTAAACTTTCCGTGTGATAATGCATGGACATTTAAGATCAACTAATATCACTTACAATGTTTGCATTATTCATTTCTAAGACATGAACTTTATCTTGAATACTAAAAAATAAGTCCGGAAAATGTTTGTCCTTTTTTTATTCATTTAAATAATTTATCAATTTTACTACTCTGAGTTTTTAAATAGCTTTAAATGTTAAACAAGACGTAAAAAAATGGTTATTTTCATAAAGCATTTTGGAAGGAATTTTTTTTATCAGATATGGATATTTCACTGTCACGTAATTCCAGAGGCGCTTCGTATTTTTTTAAAAACGTATTCAGTTAATTCAACGGAGGAAATAATTTTATGAAGAAAAATACTGTAAAGTATGTTTAATGTTACAAGATATTAAATAGGTCTTATTGCTCTATTTAAAAGTAAGGACAATCATACATTTAATAGATATGTTAAGTAAATTTCATAACATTTACCTCCATAGAAAGTAATATAGATTCATGGGTAAAAGTCCATTGAACAGAATATAAATTTAAATATATCTTTAATAATATAAAAACTATTATATAAATAAATCACCCAAACCTGATCAAATGTGATATGAGTATGATTAGCTTAAACTTCATAACAAAGCATGATTAACATGCTTTGTTATGTTTGATTAATGATGAATTTATATTTTTAATATAACCCACGAATTTTAAATTGTTCTTGCTAGATTAAAAATGATATAAGCAAAAGATAATAATGATAAAAGTATGCGGTTTGATTAACGTGACAGTGAAAATGTTGGTCCTTAACAACAAATGTGAAGAGTTTCTGTTAATAAATGAATTTAGACATTTGTTTATTTATACTAATATAACTTCAATTTGATTAATGTTGATCAGCTTGTATGCATTAAGTAAATTTGTCATAGTAAAGTGAAATGTTATTTCTCCTCAAAGAGGATGATGAGTACGTCTGATTCAGCATTCCCTTTAATAAGATATTTCACAGCTTGTGTGTCTGACTAATAAAAAAATTATCTTCACTTATCTGATTTGAAAGATACAAAAGTAATTTACATTTCTGATAAAATTTTAAAAAGTTTATTAAGATTTGGTGATACTGAAAATTATTTATTTCACTTAAAAAGAATATATTCTACAATTTTGAAAAAGAGATAAAGCTCAACAGGAGCTCCAAAATACCAGATTAAACCCTTTGCTATGTTAACGGGAAATGTTAAACATAAAACTGCTAATAAATGGGCGAACAAAAGTTAATGAGTTAAAGACATGGCTAAAATATAATCAAAAATTATCGAAACGCAAGCCACCAGAAATGATCAGTTATATACTCCCAAGAGAACTTCTTATGCAGGGTCAATAATTTGAAGCATTAATGCCGAAAGAATTTCACTATGTTTGATTAAGCATTGAGAAAATCTTTTGTTAGTATTATTGTGATTAAGAAAAGATTATACCGTACAATACACATGATTAATAGTTAACTCCAACAGTTATGCATTCCGGAAAAAAGCATGATCATGGTAATGGAGTAGTCATGATCGAAAGTTCGTGACAAATTTATTTCAGTCGAGTTTTGGGTTTGAATTGGAATCCATTAAAAATTAGGATTAGGGAAATAATACTGTGATGGGGCTGATGCACTGTAAATTATTCGGGGATGCAAATCCTCATATTGCCACAGTATGAGTGCTTAGCCGTGTAGGCGGGGCTGATGCATGTTAAATCTGTCGGAAACTAATGCCCCCCTCCTTTGGTGTGGTGCGGTAGTTAGGAGAGAAAGGTGCCTGCTAAGTTATCGTCCTCGTCGCTTGACCGAGGTTCAAAATTACGAAGTCTTTCACCAATAGCCCTTGTGTTGCTTTTAGTATTATGCTAATGAAACTAAGCCAAACCAATGGGTGCTTAATAATTTAGGTCTAAGATTAAATGTCATATTCGTCTTTTGATCGTGGTTCAAATTTACGAGGTATATTGCTAAAAGTCATATAGTTTCTTTTCAGCCGACTTGATTAATCAAAAATCAATCTAGAGAAATGATTCCTAAAATGCTAAAAGTTTTCCGAATTAAAAAAAATTATTAATATTTGATAAAACTGATAAACATAATTGTGATAGATGTTTGTACACATGGTTTTATTCTATGTCTAACATATTAAACAAAATATGAAAAATCAATTATTATAGCAATTCATTATGTAAATTGCTTCATTCGTGAAAAAAATATTAGAATGTAAATAATTGATTTATCAAACTGACTGAAAACTATTTTAGAAAATTGTGGAATGCGTGTCAAATTTTCAAATGTGCATAATAAGACACAATAGCATGTGATATAAAAGTTTTGACTCTTTCAAGAACTAGGACCTCTTGTTCTGAATCTGACAGTAAATTAGCTATTTATTCCGCTTCAAATGTATCTTAATAAACAAGAAGATTTTATAATATATTAAATCTAATTATTTTATTTCAGGGTATTATCAGATATTCAAACAGTCTATTTTTTTAAATGAATCTATCAAAACGAAACTGTAGGGACAGATTTGGGCTGTGAAGTCATGAGAATTGATTATGAATATTACGAAATGGGCTGTATTAGGGAAATATTTTTTTACCTTGTTAAAAGAACTTCATCAATTTATAAAGATGAAATACTTCAAAGATTAATATTTATCATAATTTTTAAAAAATATCTACTAAATAAATGCAAGATTCTATTAAATTTTTATAGATATTTATTATATTTTATTCTTTTTGTAATTTGCCAATCAAGTAATATATCTACAACTCTTGATAAAAAAGGTAACTATTAAAATTGAAATTTTTTAACTAATTTATTTTTCAAACAATTTTATCACATTCATTATTTTTATTATTCATTTTCTATATATAGAACTTATTATTTTTCGATACATGAGTTGTAAAACTCATTAATTATGGTTTTTCGAATCTGGAAGGAAAAAAAAATTCATTTTTATGAAATATTACATCACATTTTTTTAAATATTACATCTAATGACTTCGTATGATGTGAAAGTATTATTTGTTTTTGTAAAACGTAATATGAAATGATACTAAACTAAAATATTACATCATTTGAAAACATATGATTTGAATCATCTAACAATATACACAACTTAAAATAGGAAAATAATGGTCGGTTAATTTTTAAGTACATATTTAAAGAAAATACTCTTAATATTAAATGTATGTCACCACAGCGTTTGATAGTAAAGTGAATTCTTAAAGAAATAATAACTAACGAGTGATTGATGAACAATTTACTAGTATAGTAATAAAAATGTTTGTTTTTTGCATACTAAATATAAGAATAGTTTGAATACTTAAAAACACTTTGCAAAGATACTATTATTAAAAGCATAACTCAATGGCAGAACCCTGATCAGACACGCAATTTTCGGACCCAGCCATTTACCGTTGAGGATTTATAACTATCTTGAAGTGGAAGAGAAAATTGCAGGTAAATATGTTAATAGTTCTATCCCTCTACTAAGGAGATTTAACCATACATTTGTCAGGGAGAGATGGAACAGGGATTCATTTTTTTTCAAGGATTTATAATGTATTTGCGATTTTTATCAATGAGACAAATAAGAAAAAAAAAATATTGATGATCCAGAAATAATTCTATAGAATAATAAATTAGAAAAAATTATTTTCATAAAGCTTGGAAATTTAAATGACCATCAATTTCATTTTACCACTACCATCATCTGTTTATCAATTCAATTTAATAACATACTAACAAAATATTAGATTTTTTTTTTAATTTTCATTTTTAAATATTTTAATTCATCACCAAAATCACCATCATTCATCACCAAAGTAATGTGTTAAAACGTTTTTAGAAATAACAATTGCTAATTTTCATTGGTTATTATAATCATTCTTCTATAATGATTTTGAATGCAATTTTAACATAACTGTTACTTTTCAACTAATCTAATTTTAGCCGAAATTGAAACATACGTTAAGTTATAAATTCCACAATGGAGATCCTCTTAATATGCATTCCCTGTCCCTTAAAAAAAATTTAATTCTAAGGATTTCAGCTACTTGTATCGCAGCTACATTTAATTGCATTTGAAATTTCTTTTTATCAAAGTACGTAATGCAACTCTATATTTATACCGAATTTGATCATAGCATGTTAATAACCCAATCATCGCATTTATTTATATAATTTATGTACACTGTACCATAGAATATATTAAACTTATGCAATTGAAATTACGGAACTTCTTTTAGACAGGTCATACATCCACGTGATCAAATACGATAAACGAACAGATCAAATATTCTCTGGTAAATAATTACATTTCAAGGTTCTTGTATAAATGTTGTCAGAAATAAAATCTGAACAAAAACGAACTAATCGAATAAATCGAGGCGTAACTACTCTTTCGTTACCAAAAAATCTTTAGAGAACTCTGAGGGTTATGGGGAGCCCCTTGCGTGATTTAATGGAACACCAAGTGAAGGGAGTTAATGGGTATCGGGAGTATTTCACGCTCGTAAGTAGATGGCAAAGAGAGATCGATCTGAAACGAGAAAAATATTTTTTTTTTCTGCAAAAGGCTTCTTCTTTAGTTTTCTACCTAAATAAACAACTTAATTTGATTGAATGGTACCTTTTGATTTTTTTTATAGATTATAAGTAATATGAAAGTGTTTCAAAAGCGGCTTTAGGGTAACATTTTATTTTTGTATAAAACAGTGTATAGAACATTCGTTTCTACAAAAATTCGTATTGGAGCATTGTGAATGTTATTCAATGTATTGGAGAAGTTCGAATAATTTATGAAGTAAAATTAAAGTAAAAATATGTTTGTGCTTATTAAGTAATATTTGAAACAATAATATATTCTAAATGTGCAGACTTCTTGACAATGAAAATATTACATTTCTCCAATCATAAGTTATACTTTTGATTCTAGAAGTTATATTTATAAAATAACTTCAAAAATTCAATATTAGATTCTTATTTTCATTTTTATTATATTTTCTTTTGAAAATAATTAATTGAATGGCAATCAAACATGGCAAACACAATAAAAAAAATTCTTCATCTTCAATCAAGGCCTCTGAAAAAAAATTACTCTTTTATTTTAGTTAGTATTTTAGAAAAAAAAAAAACACTCATGAAATTTAAAATGTTTACAAATTTTTTCTGAAACGATAAAAGTTTCTAATAAAAATATAAAATTAAAAGGCAAATTTGGCCTTCAAGGATGTTAAAACGTTTATTTAATACAACATTGGTTATGTCTTTAAACAGATATATTTTCTTTACATATAAACTAACAGCAATTTTTTTTTCAAAAATTGGATTAATCATTCATGTGATACAAAAAAATGCATGAATACATGTTTTTCTATTACTTAAACTACTTGAAATATATTTGCTCAAAAAAAACTGTTTTAGCTATTATAAATTATAGGGTGTTTTACAATGTGTACGAAATTTATGAAATTAAAGATTGAGTTGTCATAAACCTGGGTGGATTTAATTAATCATTAAATGTTTGATAAATTGTTGATAACGGAGAGATGAAAATCCCTTGATCGTTTTGGCCATGAAATGAATAGGATCATCTATCTTTCTGAATTTTTTAAAGAGCAAATGTAAGATCCATTTTTGCTCAATCTGTTGACTGTTCATGATTATTTGATTGATTATGTAATTTTCTGCTAGCAATTTCCAAGAAGGAATGATCCTTCAGTTTATTCTACTTTTATGTTTAATTTTCTTTTAAATATTGAATAAAGCATATATTTAACGTATGTAATGACTTTTTTTTAACCATCTACTTCTTTCTAAATCCTATATTTGATTAATCCATACATTTTATTGATACAAAATTTTTTTTTTTCAATTTTTTCACAAAAAACACTTCATATGGTTTATAGATTGCATGATTTGGATAATTTTGATACAATTCATTTCATTTTGATTTAATTCGAACACTTACAAAGCTCAAAAATTATGGGTTGTTTTAGAACGGAGAAATTAGTATTAAGATTTTAAATATGAAATAAATTTTATTTTCTCTTTCAAAACTCTAAATAAAACGAAACATATGTACTTAATAGAGAAGACTCAACTTGAATTCACTCATACATTATAAACATCTATAATACACAATTTATTTTGATTATTTTAATATGTAAATCTGTCATCATTATCATACCTTAATCATTGAAAAATAGAAAATTAGATAGTATATTTTAAATATTATCGCTCTATTATAAATGATAAATGAAACAGTTTTCATTACTTTTTTTTTAATTTTTGTTGAGTAGTAAAATACCTAGTCATCTACTTCAAATAATGAGAATAAAAATGATGGGAAACTAGTGCTTCTCTTTTTTTTTCTCTCTCTATCTGTATATATATATATACAGATATAGATGTGTATAATCATATTATTTTAAATTTTCATTTTCTTTCACTGGGCTTTCTCTTATAATTTTTCAGTTACATAATACATATTTGTAATTGCTTTTAACTTTTTAATTTTAGCATGTTTAATTCATTATAATAATTTTTATATGAGTTACAATAATTTTACTTTAACTTGTATTGAATTCTATAAATATATAGTTTTTAGACATAAATGAATCAAATTATGATTCATATATAATATTTAATTTTTGTATTTGATGTGATATTTTGTGAATTATAATTTTGATGTTTTGTACACACAAACACACACATACATAATATATATATATATTAGGGCTAGTGGCATTTAGGGGTTATTTCGAAATGATTTGATAGCTAATTCTTCACAAATATAACACTTAATATATGGAAGAAAGAAATTTATAAGTATAATCAAGAGACGACACAAACGGCTTCCACGCCATGGGAGAGTGAGACCTCTCACCTCTCCTTAAGCTGATCTGGTCCCAGTGAATGCCTCCTGATATCTCAGTGTTTCTCTTGTAGATGTCAGTTTCAAATCCGGATAAATTTCCCTCATCAGTCGCGCATCATGAGTAGCAATTGTGCCCTTACTGGTGCTGCATTTAAAAATATGCAGCATGCAAAAAAGAAAAAAGTAAAACGAAACAGGAATTAGTGCGCAAATTATTGGAAGTTTATATGAATTATCTCTGTATTTTTAATTAATGTTGAGTCTAAAATTTCATCCCGTCTGTTGTTGACGAGGATTTCAGGCACATTCCTTCTCGTTTTAAATTTTTGCTGCAATTACCCTATCCCTTGTGTGATATGTTGCTCTGGTCTGCTTTTGAAATTCCATTATCTTCCTTACATCAAATTTAACGCATTTATTTCTAGAGAAAAGTTTGAAGATTCCACATACTTCAGGTGGAAGAGAATTCACGTAACTTCCCTCCAGCCATTTGATATTACCTAACTTCAAAACTTTTCCTAACTTTGTCCAAAGGTTTACAATCCTTCTTTTTCTTACCTGGATCTTTGCTTAGATATTTTTTTTATGATTTTTGCTCATTTTTCATAGTAGATCAATGTGCTATTAGAAATTAGATTACTTATTTCTCCCTAGCTTTTGCATTTGTCAAATCATTCAAATCGTATGGGAAATTTTAAATACTGATACGTTCACCAAAATGATTCATTTGAGTGTTCCTGCTCACTTGATGAAACGCTTCAATTTCCCCCTGGTCTATCACAGCAGGAACTCAACTTTTCCCAGTTGGGGAAGGAACTGTTACTGCCTTAGCGACTTTGGTTTAGGATAAGGATTTCTCCCTTTTGGTTCGAACAATATGAGCAACTACGCTTCAGAGACAAGGATGACACCATTTTTCCGGTACGACAAATGGCTTTTCGATCGGATTTCCAGGTTTATCTTCATTCCATTTTATCAGAAGATAAAAGTTCTTCTCCCTTACACTCGACTATTATGTATGGAATATATTTGGGTATAATGCACGTACTGTTTTTCCCGAGTGGAGGTAAAAAATTACGAGGTCCATCACCAATAGGCTTTGCTTTTAGTACAATGTTAATAAAACCAAACTGCACCAAATTTTTCCCGAGCCAATTAGGGCTTGAGCCTTACTCCCAATGATAGTAATGTTTATAGTTTGATCTAGATTCAGAATGTTTTTCTGACCGTTTCGAAGAAATTAATTACTCGTGTTTTTATTAGACGTTTCTCCTTTTTTTGAAGTGATTAAATTGTCTATCAGGTTTTATTCCTGCTAGATGTATAGGCATGTTTTCGCGAATTAATAAATATTTTTTTCTAAATGTAGTCCTGCTTGGGAAGATTTATTATTAGTTATTTTATCCCTCACATGAGGTAGAACATATTTTGGTTCTCTTGGAAATTTTGATACATTATACATATTTTAGAATTAGGAATTTCGCTTGAAACCCTGTCGTTATTTATGAAATATGTGCATGTCAAGTTCTTTGGCTAAATGTCTAGGTTCTGAGCCATTTTCGTCGGTTATAACACTGCAGAATTCGAAGTTTCTTCGGGTAATGTTTGAAAGAGTTTATCTGAAATTATCAATTTCCATAAAGTTCTAAAATATTAAGTTTTCCGTAATTGTAAAAATATTATTAAAAAATGAATGGTAATTTATGGGATCAAAATATGGAATTCATTAACTTCACATAATACACCTTTGAAAATTACCATATATACGTAAGGATAATGTTCGTATTCTTTCAGTTCTGAATATTTTACGGTTTCGTAATATTTTAATACTTCAACATTTATATAAATTTATATGTTAGAGACTTTGTTAGATAAGTTGATTATTAAATGTTCTGCTATAAATTTTTGATAGACTTGTTTGGTTAAAAACGTATTTTCTGACGTTTTGAAGAATAAATTAAAATTCGACAATTTTTCTGGAACTGCGGTCATTAAATTCTTTTTACGTTTCATAAAATATTCTAGGTTCCCGAATGCTGTGTTTGTATTTCATCCGAATTAAAGTCATCGTCACTCCCTTTCTGACTTTTCACTTTTTTGAACTCCAGGTGTTTATTCAGCTGCTCTAATTTTAATTATTCGGATTTCAGCCCTCAACACTAAATGGGTGTCACGCTCTAGCCTTTATCTCAATTTTTACTTCAATATTTTTCTTTCCATAATTATCGAGCGTAATCTATCTCAACTATAATTCCCATAACCTTCTTTAAAGTATTTAAAGTTTTTCTAATTTAAATTTTTAATGAAACAATTGAAATATTCTTTCAGATCCGCATATATATTTTAAATATATTTCAAAATTATTTTAAATCAACAAAAATTTTCTTTCTCAAACTCTTAAGTATTATTGATTCTGAAATTTTTTTTTCTATTCGAATAAGAATATTAGAAAATTCCTAACACTTGTATTCAAGGTGATTTAGTCTTAATTAATTTACCGTATGTAGTAATTTCCAAAAAAACACAAACCTTTCATTTCCAACTAAAATTTAAAGATATACTTCGGAAAGATCACCAACTATGTTCGATGTAGGGGTATCTAGAATATCTCGGGAGGATAGCAACTACATCTTGACAAATAATCTAATGTTTATTGTATGGATGGAGGGAAATAGAAATTATAATCAAAGAACGACACAAAAGATTTAACGATTTCTACAAACAATATTAATGTTCCAGCGATTTGAGATTAATTGAATTTGCCTTTCAGTTACATCTAAGAGAAACCAATCATACTGGACATTTTCCTAGGCTTACATGGTACGAAAGAGCAAATTTGTTTTTCTCCGCTAGCTGTTTTAGTCCTGAAGAATCCAGGCTGGAATCTTAGAACATCTACTGTTTAAATGTCATTCCCTTAACATCAATATAGCTTCAACCCTCGTACATACATGAAAGTGTATGTATGTATATATATATATATGTGTGTGTGTGTGTGTGTGTGTGTGTGCGTGTGCGTGTGTGTGTGTGTGTGTTTGTGTGTGTGTGTGTGTGTTTGTGTGTGTGTGTGTGTAGTTTTGTAGAAGAAACACCCGATAATAGAGGGCGCTGCCTCTGCTGCTGAGGAGAGCACGCTCTCGAAGGAGAATCGACTGCAGTCATCGAAGCAATATATTATTATTTATATATATATATTAAAAGATTTAAATTATTTTTAAGTCTATTTATTTATATTTTGCCTTATTATTTATATATTCTTTTCTTTTCTTTTTTCTTCTTTTGATGAATCTCTGTTCACATTGAGGTTTTTATTATTCTCATAATGTACCTTTAAGAATAATGTAATTCCTGGAAATGTTATGTTTGGATCGATAAAATTAGTTAAAACTTATATGCCTAACTCCAGAATGTGAAACTATATCATAATATATTATCCCCAATTTTTTATTATTGTGATTTTCCCTTTATTCTTTGTTCTTCAGTTTTGCTATATTGTTTAAGGTCGTTTGGTTTTTAAATTATTTGCAAAATTTAATTAATGGCTTATATATGTATTTAATTAATATTATTATATACAAGAGTATCTAAGTTAATTTTGGAGTATTATTTTCATTAGAATATATTGTTTAAATTTTACTTCGGAAAACTCTTTTAGTTTGACTTTTGATTAATTTAGGACTTAATAACTTTTTTTCATTTAATTCTGCAGCATTTTAATTTTTTAAGTTCTATATAAGAATTTAAATTTGATTTAGTGTTTTTAATTTGTATTTAGTATGATTATAAAGCATTTAATATTACAATTAAATATTATTCAAAAATTTATACTTTTATTTTGATAAAAAGCAACATACAATAGAGATGTAATGAGAAAACAATAGACAAGTAAAAAATTAAAATCTTTTAAAAATAAAAGAAATTTTTAACAGAGCTATTTATTTACTGTTAATAAAAAGACTCATTAGAGTAGCTTATAATGGTAATAATGATCACAATTTCGCTTCTGTAACAGTTTTATAAGAAAAGCAACTCGAGTAAAATGGAATAATATATACAAAGGAAAATTATTCATCAAAAAAAAACCTTACAATTTAGAAAACGAATACAAGAGGAAACCTAAAAAAACTTAATTATAGAATGCTCTACAGGAAAGTAAAAGAAAAAAAACTATAGGAATTCATTTAATTAAATAAGAAATAACTAACAAAAAAATCTGAACTACAGAGAAAAAGCATAGTCAGAGAATAATATATATTATTGTCTTGAAACTATGTACCTAAGTTACAATTAAAATCTTTACTTAAGTATTTTGAATAAAACCTAACACCAAGAAAAAAAATAAAATTGTGTATTAAAATTACTTAAAATGATAAGAATTATAATTTTAATGAGCCTAAAGAAGAATACTGAAAACAGAAAATTAATCAATTTCGTGATTTCTGTACTTTAAATTTTCAGAAATTTAATCGGGTAAGAGGGTAAAATGCATTTAATGTAGTATTTATGGAAATTTCTTTGAGTACATTGAAAGATTTGTTACTTATTTAATATTACGTAGGTATAATTATACAAAATATTCCTAAAAAGTAATAAAATGAGAGTGCCTTCAAAGAAATGTACTTGTGTAATGCTAATGACGTTTATTTTCGTTTCTAAATTGTTCTAAACTATGTAAATTTATCTGGGGTTTCAAGAAGTATGCTAATAAGAAATAGTTGTGATTTCTCAAGAAAATGTAATATATGATTACATTAAAAATAAACAGTTATGAAATAAATTAATAGTTCATCCTATTTTAATTCAGTGTTTTATCGTTGCCTTACAATAAAAATACATATACAAAAAGTATTATTTAATGTAATTTGTAAATTAATTTTACTCACCTTAATACAAATCTGATTCTCATCCATTTTTGCTATATAATAATGTACCATGTAACAATGACACGGTACAGCCTATTCCAGTAAAATAAAAATTATAGCTAATAGAGACACGAAAAAAGCGAACATAATCTATTGGACTTCATCAGTGTGCTTTTGGTCATTAATTTTCAATCACGTAAGCATATGTACACGTTTCCAGTCATTGATCATGATACAACCTCGTACTATTTAATTGCAAGTCGCATATTGATTCCTTCCATGGATAGTTTTTGAAACATATGCTGCACCTCTCTGACGCCAGATGAATTGATGTCTACAATACCACTTTACATTCAAAAGATTGGCTGAGACAGATTAATGTCATCTTTATCCAACTCCTATCTTTGCTTATTTATGACTGCCCTGGCCAGATTGGATGTCACAAGGAAAATTCACCATTATTCCATAACTCATTTTCTAATGCACTTATCAAGAAATCTTAAACATTTGCGAGAATCTAAATATTGTCTTCAAAATTTGCTAACAAAGACACCGAATTTGTTCCTGAGTCAAGAGTCAATGTAAAAGCCTGCTTCTGTATCCAACCAATTCTATGTTAATGTCTCGTTCCACTTATAACAATAGCCTTGCTAAAAAGTGTCGTTGTTGTTTCGCAATATTGCCCTTCTTTTCAATGATTAACCTCTAGGTAGTCTCCTTAAAGACAACAATGATCTTTGTCTAATTTGAAATTTTCTGATAAATGCGACTGACTTTTTCTTTGGTGTTAGACGACCTTTGAACACTGTAGACAACATCAAATAGTTTCTCTGAAATTATACGAATTTCCATAGCTCCGTTGTAATCTTAGAAGCATTTATCTCTATCGCTACTAGTCCATTTGTTCGCTGACATGAATAATTCGTTCTACGACAAGCACCAAAATGTTCTTCTAAGCCACCGATATATTCAATTGTCAAGGGAGGTTCACCATTATATCGTCCAAAAAGGCCGCTACAAAAAATATGCTACTTTAAGTCAAAAGGCACCTCCATTTGTCTCAATCAGGTCACCTTCGTGCACATGGATATCAACAGCCAGCTTTCCTTCTGAGTATATATTGAATACATGAGAGGCCTTGCATGGAATTCCAACATTTTTCTCATTGATCTTAGTATCATACCACCAGTAGTTACATATCCATGGGAGAGTGTAGCAACTTCAATTGAAAGCCCCCACTTGTAATATACGGGTATTCATAATGATGAGCACTTCGGTTTATTCGAAGCTCTTTATTCTTATGCATAGCGATTAATATGTACAGACACTTGAACTTAGTTAGTTAAGAAAAGCTTAATTAGTGCTCAGAATAAAAATATGTGGAGACAGTTCATCTCAGTTAGTTTGTGCTCCATGCACGTGTTCGGTAAAAGTTTAATGACGCTATATCATAGACACTTCATGGCGTCTTCCCGTGCAAACGTCTTCTTTCCCCTAGCGGAATGTCTCTAAGACAGTAGCAGCGTTCCCTGGTGGTGACATTATATATATATATATATATATATATATATATTTGTGTGTACAATAGTTGTAAATATTACATTATTGTACCGCAAATAATTATTTAAATATTAACTTTTAAAGACGAGGGAGCTTTATGTAACACTATCAGTAAATGATAACATTTTCAAAAGTAACTCGGGGAAATCAGCTAACACTTTAAGAGACCGTTTGATACTAACACTGCGCGGAATAAGAGAGAAAAAACTACTGATTTACCAAACCGCCAAGAAGTTAAGCAATTGTTTTTAATGTTACTCTTATTAAAATATTTTAAATAATACTTTTATTATATATTTTATCAATGCATAAATTTTTCCCCAAAGTAAAAGACACAATCATTTCATTTGCTACAAATGCTGAGTATTGATCAAAATAACTTTATTGAAAGGCTTCAGTAAAGACTTCCAATTTCAAAAATGAAGATTCTGCCTGATGAAGCTCACTTTCATTTATCTGGTTGTGTGAGAAATCATAACGTTCATTACTGAGATCCACCCAACCCAGTGACCACCTCTCCATAAGGATTGAGATATTGTTTGGTGTGCGGTTGTAGATATTTAAGTTGTATGACTATACTTTATTGAAGAGTATGAAAAAGCAGTTACTGTAACTTCTGACCGTGATGTGGATTTGTTACGTATCTTCT
Organism: Nephila pilipes; assembly: GCA_019974015.1. NCBI lineage: Eukaryota > Metazoa > Arthropoda > Arachnida > Araneae > Nephilidae > Nephila > Nephila pilipes. Next base: position 15,439 of record BMAW01114125.1, read on the forward strand.
TGCAATCGAAACTGGACTTCCCTAGGAACTTGTATGTTTGATTCCAACAAGATTGTACCACATCGCACATCCAAAATATCAATGAACTTGTTGAAGTTTTCTCAATACGAAACGATATTTCATTACCAACACTTTCTACAGATCTCTCACCATTCGCTTATTTTCTCCTGGAGCATCTGAAGACACAAGATTGCGAGAAAAACCCTGAACAAACTACGATCTAAAAGATGTTATACGCCAAGAAATTTTGACAGTATCGCAAGAAATGACGGGGAGGGTAAAAAGGAACTTCTAAGAGAGACTTCAAAAATACAAAGACAGTGAGAATCGACATTTAAACGATATCATTTTCAAAAGGAAGGGAAGATGAATGTGAAAAACAAAATTGTTAACATTCTTCCAAATTGTGAAACAAAATTTTAAGTAACTCATATCAATGTTTTATAATTTATATTTGACTTCGAGAAGTTATTTCTGCCACATCCTCTATTATGAAGAGGATGTAAATACAAGTACGCCTAATTGGATAAACTTCCAGTAATCATTTACATAAATATTACCTCAGACTCTCATTTATTAACATAACCTAAATTTTTAAGCTTCAGACTTAGGTTTCTGTATATACATGGGGAATTGTGAAAACTTTTCTTCTGTTAGGCATATATATTCAAAAGAAATTTTTAAAAAAATGTAATTAAATTCTAAAAGGTGTAAATTATTTCTTTAATTATTACATAAGCGATAAATATACTATTATAATTAATCTCTATAGATTCCATGTTTTTAAAATTAAAATATTTACTTTAAAAACGTTTTTATATATTTTGGATTTATATTTTCTTTAACGAATGTATGAAAGAAGGGAATTCGTATAAATCAAAGCATTAATATAAACTAAAGTATTTGTACCATTTCTCGAGATTTAGTCAATCCTATTTTGTGAAACATAAGATGTTTTCTTTTTATTTTAATGTTTAATTTCTCTGAATTCTCTTAATTGTTTTTTTTATCCGAGGAAACTCATTATTTTATATCTTGTCGTTTGAAATTTTACATTATAGTGGATTGATCTTTCTAAAAACCCTTATTTCTGGATGTATTGACTTATCTATATCACTCAGGAGAGATAGGAGATATTCTTCCCATTCTTCGTATAAAGTGCAAGTCAAGATATAGATGAAGTCGTTAAAGGTTTTTCTTTCTTTTAAAAAAATATGTTCGATTGAAGTTCCCCCAATATCTTTACTTCTTAAAACTTATATGCTTCGAAGAATATCTAGAAATAGCATTACGAAGTTCATATCAAACTTTTCCAGAAATTACTATTTTTGATATACATTATTTGAATTCCTAATATTTCAAATCATCTGAAATTTCAGCGATATTGTCTCTCTGAGACAGTGTAAAGGTAAAAGTGAAGTAATAGTTTTCTTGATAGATAAAAAGAAAAATACCTGGCTGGTTCTTGGAATTACTTGTCTTATCACTTCTGATTTTAATATTCATGGCTTTGGTGCCTCGCTCTCGTAAATGAATATTTTACGAGGAGAAGACGATGAAATAATCGCGAGTACTATCTTTTCCAAACTGGCCGAATGAAACTTTCTTATTAGAAAAGGAATATACTTTTAAACTTTTCAATACGAACAAGTTAGCAGTCTTCGCAAAAGGCGAAATCAAGAAAAGTTTCATAATTATAAAATTTAATATTTGGTGTAATATATGAAATTCTATCATTAACTATAAACATATAATAAATTTACATTTTATTTCAGTACGATTAGAAACAGAGCTAGATAGGGAATTAAAGTTATAAAAAAGTTTCGTAATTAATTTCTAAATGCAATTAACCAATCTAAATACAATTATAAATTTATCTACAAAATTATTCCCGAAAGCTTACAATGTTATTAATATTACTAAGCAAATCTAGACATTTCAAAAATTTAAGAAAAAATCCTATATTTTCTAACTTTACATTTAATAAAGTCATATCTATTTTTTCTAGACCGGCCAACAAATACGAGTATAAGCATACATTTGCGCATATTTTCGAAATGTTTTCGAAATGTTGTCATATAAAAGTAAATACTTTTGAGTGAATGATATCATCAGTGATTTTCTTCGATTGTAAAGATTTTATTTTTCATATGTTCTTAAAGAATTCTTCGGACAAAAGTAAGTTCTTAAATGTTACAAATAGAAAATCATTTCTCGAAGTTTCGTAGAGAATCAAATTGTCTCAAATAATCATTTAATCAAATAGAATCTGTATTTTATATTTTCGTTAGAAATCGATCTTTTAAGGATTAAACACATTAACAATAATATAAAAGTCATGTCAAGTGCCAATTACCCATCCAAAATAAGTTCTATTTTTTCCCCAAATTCTTGATAATATAACATTTTGACTTATACTTTAACCACTGATAAAGTATAATGTTTAATTTCTATTTCATTAAGTGGAATATTTCTTAAGCTCTTATTTATAAACTAAGATATTTCAATTTGCCTGAAGCATAATTTACGATTTACAATAATGTGAATAAAATTATACATATCTTGTTATTTAAAATAAATAACTGCTTAAAAATGCTCGACTAAACGAAACAGAACTAAATCTTATTTCTGTTATACCTTTCGAGTTAAAAGTTATTTGAATGATTGAAATAATATTAATAAACCAATAACGAACATTTTAGCAGTATCATTATTTATCTATTTTATATTATTTCATTATCATATCAATATTTTGTATTTCATTATTTATATGTATGAAAAAAATCAATATTTTATAGCACATTTTGTAATGTGTACTGGGATAACATTCCTAATTAAAACAGTATTTTTTATTTAAGTAGTACATTTTTTAGTATAATTTGCGTATATATGTACAAAAAAACTCTTATTTACAAATAATAATAGTAATACATAATATTAAATAAAAATAGTATAACAAAATTAAAATTCTAAAACTAAGCTGCAAGTTTAATCAAATCTAAAAAGAAATTATTATGATTTTAAATTTTTGTTGGTAGAATTTCAATAAGAAATACATAAGAAATACAAATATTTAAAATCCTGTAGCAATATAGCAAAACATGGGAATTGTGAATTAAACTAGATTTAATATGTAAAAATAAGCGCAGTAAATTTTAAAAATTATTCAGCTACTGAAATGAACTTCATAAACATAAACACATTTTAAATCTACAAAACAAATGTCAAGATAAAATAAATAACAGACAGTTTAGTCAAAAAAGGATGAAAAAGGTTTTAAAAATGATGTTTCAGGCTTGCGACTGAAAGAGGCTTCATGATTCCAGTGTTAAGGATCCAAACATTTCACTTCAGTAATTACTTCAAAACAAAATTGAATAAAACCTTAAAAAAAAGAAATATTAAATCAACACAGTAATTCAACCAAAGAAATAAAGTATAAACGAAGTGAAAATTCTTTTAATCCTACAATGGTTATGATCGAACTCAGCTCGTCAACCGCATAACGTGCCATGATGGATGCTGATCAGTTCATCTCGTCAGAAGTTTGACGACCCAAATGTTTGCAAGCGAACCACACTTGGGCAGTGAAACTTTCCCCCAATGGACGCGGATGAGCTGAGTTCGTCCGCATATATTATCCTGCGTTATTCGTATTATAAACGATATTTACTGGCAAAATTTAGTTAATTTGATAGCGTACAAATGGTGTTATGGGTACCGTAAAATCTTTTACATAATAAGGAAAATATTGTTGATCTAATTGTTAATCTAGTTTTTTTTGTGTGTAATTTGGCGTGAGTTTGTTACTGAAAAATTGTGGATTTATAGCAAAGACTATAATAATGCTCCATTAAGTGCAATTCCATGTATAATTAGATATTTTAATTTATTACTTTACAGATTAATATTTATAATACTTAACATTTCCTGAATTACTTAAGAGTGCGAGTAAAATTGTTGTACATATTATATAAATATACAGAAATAAATAATTGTTAAAAAAATCAGTACTTTAAAAAGTAAAATTTTTAATACTTATCATTTGCTGAATTCTTCAATGATTTAAGTGTTACCAGCAGAAAAATGTGACACTTTCAGAAGCCACTAGGAAGAAGAAGGCTGCCAATTTCACCAACCGTTTGATCGAAGCGCTGTACGTCGTAGGATAGGAAAAACTCCCGATTCCCCTAAACGTCAAAAGGTTAAAGGAAATATAAATTAAATAATATATGCATATTAATATATATTATTAAGTAATTTAAACTTATATTTTTAAATGTTATGAGTCTAAAGATAGAAATATATCAGCAACAAACTCAGAAAGGTATGTACAAGTTCTGCAGAAAGGTAACAGTTCTGCACACACATAATATATATAATCTATATAAAATAAAACCATAAGGAAGGAGTTGCCCGATTGTACTGAAATTTCGTATGCAAACATATTTGGAAAGAACATGTAAGAAATTAAAATTTGGTGTCCAATGAAAGATTAGCGGGAGATAAAACCCATCGGAGAAATGCGCACTCAGCAGGTGTATATAAGCAGCGATTCTCAATCTCATGGACACATTTTCTGTTGCATTGCAATTTAGGATATCATTTAAAGACTGAAAAAATGCCTCGCCATGGAATTCCAGCTCATTACCAGCAACTGTCAGAGTTTGAAAGAGGTCGTATCATTGCACTGAAAGAGGCAGTTTGAGCAAATCGGAGAATCGCTCGTCATAATGATCGAAAGGAAGCGGCGAGTAGAAAACGGTGGAAATAATGGGTGTTCAGCGTCTTCACGGTAGCGGTCGACCTAGAAACATAGCAGATCGAGAGGACAGAGTGATTGTCATATCAGCTGTCACAGCACCTGATTCATCGTTATTAACCATCAGATGAACGGCCCGTGCACGAGTGCACATCATGATCATTCACAGACAGCTGATAGAGCGAAATCTACACTCGTAACGACCACTAAGCCCCCTACCACTTACGCCTGCACACTGTCGAGCCAGATTACAGTGGTGCTTGGCACGCTGAGTTTGGAATGATGCTGACTGGGGATGCCCGTATAGTGTTTAGCCGGACATGTCCGGGAGATTATGGGAACGCGACTGCATATACCAGGGAAGGTTAATGACCCAGCCAGACAATTGGAGAAAAAAAAGTTTGTAAGAAATACCGCAGGAGACCATCAGGGAGCTTTATTATGTATGCCACGTAATGTGGCAGTTTGCATCCAGGCTAGAGGTGGGTCAACACCTTATTGAGCTCGTTACTTTGCAACTATGTAACTCTAAAATAAATCATTCTTTTTTTTTTTCTTTTTTTTGAAATTCTAATCATTTTCTGTTCTGTACATAATTTTCCTATCCGCCAACTCCTTCTTGATGCATCATTTTTTTCTTATATAATAATAATAATAATAATAATATGCAATTAGTTACTCCAGAAAGATAAGGAGTAAATTGTGTTCTGCATATATATATATATATATATATATATATATATATATATATATATATGAAAAATACTGTGTGGCATACACAGTAACACAATTTCATTTTTTGCAATGTGTGTTAGAGATTTATTAATCCTGTAAAAATTCCTCTGTCCTCTTTTTCGTAAATTGTTATCTGTTTTGCATCTCAGCGACAGTGAAGAAAATACACATTTTACCAGAAATATATACCAAACCAACGACACTTCGCAAAATGTTTTAAATTATATGAAAAAATATTAATCTCGAAGGAGCAATAGTATTGAGGATCGACAACTATGAATTTCAAAGGCGAGATCTATTTGTTTAAAATAATAAATGCCTTGGGAGAAAATATACCAAATGAATCAAAAAGAATGTAGACAAATAAATCTTTATATATCACACATAAAATGAAGTCATTGAATCAAAAAAAGTGTAAAAGTGGTGTAAAGAATAACGAGAAACATTATTCGTGTTAAAGATAGATTAATTCAGTATTAATCTAAGTAAATAAATTGAAATCTTAAATAATAAGCTGAAAATCTAATAAATTGTTTTCCAACATCTGTGATACATGTAATATATACCTGAATTGTAAGAAAAATTTCGAGATAGCAAAATAAATTATATGCTTTATATTACAGCATTGAATGATACATAATGAATAAACGCTAAAATTATCTGCAATTGCTTTTATACAAAGAATTTATATCTCTGAAAAAATGAACTGAAATATTTAATTCAATTCAGAAACTATTAATGTAAATAGAAAGGTCGTAATCTATGTTATGAGTAGAAGGCTCATTACATTATTTTATTATTCTTAAGCGGTTTTTTGCTTAAATCATTTTTCAAACATAGGCTACCTACTTTCTGTTAATGTTTTTTCCCCTTCATTTTCTTCATACCTCTATTTAAGAAACTGAGGATTATCTCAGTGTCTGCTGAAAAGACATGAAAAAAAAAGTAATCAATAATTTACAAATACCGCGCATATATTCACACATTGTTGTCAAGATGATAAATCTGTTCAAATTGTGAATTATTTCAGTTCATTTTTTTGATAGTTAAAAAGGTTTTGTATCAAAGCTAAATAATTTTACAATTTAGAACTATTTCATATCGAAAATATTGATTGTTCTATATGATTTCATACTTTAATTGTATTTTGAACTAGACACATAAAACCTTTCAATGTCTTAGAAAATGTAATAAATGTTACATAAAAACTTTCTTAAAAACAAAAATTATTATCGTTACATGTATAACAACAATGATTAATTTTTTTATCTCGACGACTTTCATTTAACCAAATAAAATTTAATATGTAATAAAACTTGTAATATTAATGACATTACTTATTTTAGTATAAAAAATATCATGATGGAAAATAGTGTGTTCAGTTTTATTTTCAGTCTTAAGCATAATGCTATTAATAACATATGTAAAAGTTTACCATAATGTATTGTAGTTCATATTATGAAGTATTTTCAAAATAATTGAAAAGGCTAAAATATGTAGAAACAAACACAATGCAAAAAGTTTTTCAAATATTTTATTCCAATTTGAATATGCATTTCAATAAAAATAAACAATTTAAACTGCAACGAAACTCAAATATCCATCTTGCACAACTTTATATAGTCAAGTATTTAAGAAGGCAATGATCTTACGAGTCTACGGAGATTGCATTAAAACCTGAATGCATGTGCGTGCTAGTTTAGTTTCCTAGGCAACAAATTACGTTGCTGTAATCACTCTGGTTTCAAAAGCGACGTATTATTCTAAGGAGACATATCATTCTGCCACATAAAACAGAAATTGCGCAATAAGAAGAGTGACAGCTCTGCGGAATTCTCATAGAATTAGCATAAACTCTTCATTCCAGCCAACGTGATGTCTTTTGGGTTGAGAAGCTCACGCGCTGAACTCCGTATCTATTCCAAAAACTTATTGTCACGTCTAGCCACTCTGCCTTTATTGATTCGAATAAAAGTTCTTTCGCCGCCAATTCTGAATAATTTTATTCGCACATACTTTGTCCTTTACTCGTATATCATTTAAATTCTTCTAAGAGGTAGTAATAGCAAGTAGTGGTAAGTTGAAAGAGATTATCTGAGAAATAGTTGACTTAAAAGATAAATGCTTAAGGTGACACGCACAGATCCCCAAAAAAGACCAAAGTAATTAAAGGTCATTTTACTACCTTATTTTAATTAAATAAATATTTTGAGTATATGTACAATATTTCATAGCTCTAGCTACAGTATTTGTCGCGTTATTAATTATTTTTTAGTGAGCTAAGTCACTTCATTCACCTTCAAAACTTCAAGCTGTTCTTTCTCAGTTTTATTTTTATTTTTCATGACAATCACATACTGAAACTAATTAGGTTTTTTTGTAATCAAAATAACGTTTTGAGTTTTCTTTATTGTTTTGAATAATTTGTTAGATAATTTGGTGCATGTAATAAGGAATCAGATTTTTTATACTTCTTTAAATATCTAAAATATTATATATATATATATATATATATATATATATTTCGACATTCAGTAATAATATTTGTGTTTGAAATTCCCTGACTTTTTAAATGTTAACTAGGTCTTACTGTTCAACATATTTCCTCAAATGTTTTAGAAGAGGCTTAGAACTTTGAAACTGCTATTATATAAACTGTAATGAAATCAATTCAAAAGAAAGTAACTTTAAAAATAATCAAACGTTTCATAGCTTAAAGCAAATTTTTATTAATTTATTTCAAGAAATCTTGCCTTCAATAAAATTTTAAAGGAATTTCTATACACAGTCTAGTTAATTAAAAACGATTTTGGTTGAACATTGTTGCGCTTATTTTCCCTTCGGTTTTAATGCCAATTAATCAATTTGGGAGTATTCTTAGCACAACTAAATATAGGGAAAATTCAACATGTGAAAAATTAAACATCAGATACTTTCTTTGAAATAATAGTTAACTTCTGAGATGATACGTCTTCTGAACTACGTTATTTATTATAAGATTAAAAATCACAGGGAAAAGAAAATTATAGTTGTAATACCACATATTATCGACAAACAACACGGTTCTTGCAATGACAGATTACTTAATAATTTTCCTTTCGTAAAGTTAAAAAAAAAAAAGTTTCGTAAAGTTAATTTTCCTTTCGTAAGATAAGTTAGCTCGCTTGAGAACCCATTTTCATGGTTATTTAAATATACGAAGACAAATCAGGAAGTTTCACTTTTCTTTTTATAATCTTATCTTAACATATGAATACATTATCGAATAAAGTGTCAACATTAATTTATACTGATTGCCTTATTGGAGAAATAACTATTGAATATTAGTGTATTATATATAATAAATAAAACTGTATAGTAATTTCTCGGATTAAAATTTTACAGTATTGTTAAATTTTATCACATTCTTAAGCTTTACCTCAGTATATTGAATTTACTGAAAGACAATATAATTGACACAGAATCTCAAATTTTTGAGGTTTATTTAAATTTTAGATGCGTGTCAATAAAATACTATTGTTACACATAAGTATAACAAGACAAAATGGATTGAATGAAAAAACTAATAGCTGATAACGTACTCAAAATTCTGGCGTTAGATATATTCAGATATGGAGTGAAATTTCAAGTTATTCTTCAAGAAATTCAGTCTTTCAGTATTATTGTTTTCCCAGAGATAGAAAAATAATATATGTTTCTTATGTCATATTTTTAACTGAAAATAAAGTATGAACTGGGATTAACCGGTGCATTAAAGCAGTTTATTTATTTCCTTAATATATATACAGTAAATTTATCCTCAGATAGGAGTGAACAAATAAATTGAGTCTGATAAATAATATTTAGTATTTATTGTCATGTAAAACGAAGTAAACTTTTAGGATAACCTCGGATTTAAAGAAACATTATTTTTTAAAAATTTTTTGCTGTTATTGATAATTTATGTAATGAAACAAATATATCAAACATTACTTTATTTCCTTAATTCATTCTTTAATTTCTAATCCAGGAATAAAGGATTATATACGAGAGGTGTTTATGAAGTATGAATATTGAGCATTTGACACTGAAAGAGAACTTTTTTCAAAACATTTTACATAATTGCTTTCTGGTCAGGGTTTTGGGAATAGATTGCCATAGTTTGTATCAGTCGTTTAAAAAACTGTGTTGTAATTCCATGTTGAAATGATTGGCTCTATACCAATTCCCGCTAATTGTGAGTTAGGCAGGTTTGTTATCACGAAAGGAAACACGAACTTCTGTAAAGTCAACGAAACAAAAATTATTTTTAGAGATGGTGTAGAGGATTGTATTAATGAGCACATGTGGTGTCGCGAGGTTAAGCCTAGAAGATGTATTGATACTGTTTTGATATATAGAAGATGTATTGATAATACCCATTATTTTAGCCTGAAAAATCAGGGCCTTCATTTTGGAGTCTGTAAAGGGATACTCATTATTGATTGTTTGTCCAAGAAGAAGTGATTAATTCCGAATGGTACAAAGAATCTCTAAAATGCTATGGATAGCAACACATGAAAAAAAGAGGGAATGTTAACAAATAGAGGGTATTTATATTTATTGGGTGAAAATGCATGTCTCCACAGAGCCATTGTCACATAGCAATTTTTGGAATCTTCATTTTCATCAACAAACCCTCTTATAATTCTGATCTAGCATCTTCAGATAACATTTCTTTTACCTCTCAGTAGTCGGTTATAGATGGAAAAATGCTTTCTACCACCAATGAGGTCCAGAGTACCTCAAACTATGGACATATAGGGTAGTGGGCGATTAATTTGAAGAATGTACAAGATTCCAACCTCGACAAAAAAAGAACAATGAGTAGGAAGATGACTTCATTGAAAAATAGTGATTTATTTACGTACAGGAATTTTTAGAGTTTTCAAAACTATTAAACATTGTGAAACGAGGTATTAATTATAAAGTATATTGAGAAGGAGGATGACTTCATTGAAACATGTTTTAAGTACGTACAGGCTATTGTAGAGTTTTACATACTCAATTTCTAAGCAAATTGAGTACTCTTTCTATCTGGACGCCTGATATTTAATATAATTTAAACAACTTTAATATATGGTATTTGAAAATTATTTTTATACTTTCACTTAATCGTCACTTTTTACCATGTCGTTTGGACATGATAGCCAAATGGTCATGGTTGCATCGTACACATATTTTTCTTTCCATCGCGTCGTAAACTGAAGCCCTTATAGAAATAAAGTCTTTGTGGAGTTGTCTGTCTAAACACGTTATATCTGTTAATTTCCAAGTTCTCATATTTGTGGGGAAAAAAGGTCTGTAGAGGAAGATGTAAACTCAAGTGACATCTTCGTCACACTTAACCAAGAGTCGAAAAGTGACGTCTATTGTCAAAGAATAAGAAGTTCGAAGTTTATGAAGGAATCGTCATTTTATTGCGTTTTTTATACTTACCTTATATTCGATTCAATGCCATGTATTAGAAAACTTAAATTAATTATTATAAAATAGTTAAAAAGTGATTTTATTGATAAAATAATGTTATCGCAATAATAACGAATGTATACATATTATATCAAAAAGAAAAACCGTATGTAGTGAAAGTAATTAAAATACCTGAAAAAAACACTACATAAAATTTAAAAGAATGTATTTAGATTCTTAGTTTAAAAAAACAAATGACTTAAAACAGACTTAAAAATTAATGTCACAGATTTATTGCTTTAAAGATGTCGAAAACAGAATGAGAATCGAAAATATTAAAATACCGAACCCTTTATTTTACCTATAATTAACTAATGTTCCTTGATTAAATTTAACATTAACCACATATTTGATGACCCATAATATTTCCAAGAGATAAATAAAAAAAAAGTAGCAAGTACATAGAAGTGAATTTTCCCTGAAATTTCAATGAAATCGACACTCCATTATTCTAACAACATTATTCGACACATATTCTAACAACAATTCGATAATGTTTCCAATGAATTGAAAGACACTCTAAATAAAAGTACCACTTAAGTGTCACACATTTAAAACAACATTAGATTGAAATTTCTTCAAAATTTGAAATTAATTCACGCAAAAAATGAGATGTGAAAAGAAATGAATTGTTGCAATGAAATTTGATACATGTACCTAATTCTATGTCGCAGTGAATAGTATTATCAAAAAACTAAATAAATAATTGGTAAACAGACGTTTTTAGACAAAAGAAATCAATGACAAAAATTTTGTGTACATCTTAAAGCGTAGAAGAATTGAAAAGAAAAACGGAAATTCTGGCCATATTTCATGCAATTATGATACTTTTACAAATTAGGATGTGAAGTGATATAATTTTTCACTTTGTTATCATGCTTTATTTTGCTGTTGCAAAGATATAAGAAATAAAATTCATTTTTCAAATTATTTTTAATGTTTATATGGAAATTATGGTACAAATTTTTTAAGTGTCAGTTTTTTTTTTTTTTTTTTTTGGGTAGACTGAAATTATATTCTTTCTTTTTTGGCTATATTTTTGATTGTAGTTCCATACATTTAGTTTAAAAAAAATTATTTACTTTCACTTTCTTTAACAAAATAGATCAAGACACTTTAATTTTTATTCCATTTGTGTACAATAAATTAAACTTAATTGATCCAAACATTGATTTTGGTAAATTTAATGTAATTTTAAGATAGTGGAAATTTACAACAAAGATTTTGGTATTATATGAAATTTCGTTTCTAGAATTACACATGAATTATATATATATATTATATATATATATATATATATATATATATATATGTAATGATTTAACTTAATTCACATTAATTTCTCACTTAAATAATTTAATTTACTAAATTTGCCCATTCTCTTCTTTAAAAGTAATGTTCATTCGTATTTCCTGATACAATTCCTATTCTTTTTAATTAATTCAATAACTCGTTTTGGAAAAATTTGCTGACAATGCTCTCTTCCCATCGGTACAGACCTGTAGGGATTATCCCTACCAGACTTTAGGTCTATAGTTATCTTCCCTGGAAGTCCCTCTACTCAGACAGTTTGGACTCAGACGTTTAATTGAATTTTCCCTCATATAAATAGCACAACACACAAAACTCATGTTCCTGAATTATAAAAGTAAATATTGGAAAATTTTGAATAATACAATATTACTGTTTCTTCATTTCCATTCTTTGTATTTCATATTGTTTGGCTGTTAACCAGCATATAGCAGAAATAGAAGACAATGAATTTGCTGAATTTGAAGAATTTGATGAGGATGACGAATTAGTTGTAAAAGAAGATGAAACAACTAAAATTAATGCTGAATCTAAAATCCCACCTCCAGAGCAATTATTTGATGAAGAAGTTTAAATAGAAGAAGATAGTGAAAAATTCGAACACTTTCAAGGTGAAGAAGAATTTGAAGGTTTAGATCTGGAAGTACCATTAGTAAAGGGAAAGCAATCTGAAAAACTTGATCTGAAGATCACAAAAGTTCCTCTTCATCTTAGTAGGAACTGGGTAAGCTTTTATTTGGAATTCTTAATGATTGCAGGTCTTCTTGTATATTTCATAAATTTCATTGCTGGTCGAAATAGAAACCAAAAATTAGCCATGGCATGGTTTAATTCTCATCGACAGATTCTAGAAAATAATTTTGCTTCAGTTGGTGATGATGGAAAAAAAAGAAATTGAAAGTCCTGGAATACAAAAAGAATCTACTTAGAATTAATCCTCCCCTGTAACTTTAACTTATAAAGGAGATGAAAATAGAAAAAGTAGGTTGTGCATTTATTATCGCAAAGTGAATGCTCTGTGTAAAACTGATGCTGAACCTTTACCAAGAATTGATACTTTATTAGACAAATTAACCCATGCTAAGAAACTTTCAACTCTGGACCTTGCATCTGGTTACTGGCACATACCCTTTCATGAGAAAGATAAACATAATCTTGCTTTTGTGTCCACTGAAGACTTATATGAATTCCAAGGTTTATCTTTTGGCTTTAAAATGCACCAGCAATATTCAATCGCACAATTCGCAGCATTCTAAACAAACATAAATTTTAAAAATTTGCATGTCATTATTTTGATAACATTTTGGATTTTTCTAACTCTTTAGAAGAACACTATGACCACCTAAAACAAATTTTTAACATGTGTCAAGTTGAAAATATTAAATTAAAATTTTCAAAATGTGTTTTTGCAAAAGATAAAATTAATTTTTTTGGTTATGAGGTCAGAGAAAGATGCATCTCTCCAGATAATCATAACATTGAAAGCATCAGAAAGTTACAACCTCCAAAAAATGTGAAAAAACTTCAAGGTTTTCTTGGTTCTGTAAATCTTTATAGTAAATTTATTTATTGTTATACTAAAATTAGAGAACCTTTAAACAATCTTCTTAAAAAAATCAACAATGGTTATGGACAGATCAATGTCAAAAATCTTTTGAAGTGTTAAAATCTAAATTAATAACTAAACCTGTTTTGCAATTATGTGATCCGAAGTTACCTCTTCATGTGTTTTGTGATGCTTCACAAATAGCTATTGGAGCTGTTTTAAAACAACCTTATAGATCTGTTAATTAAACGTCAGAGTCCAAACTGTCTGAATGGAGGGACTTCCACGGAAGATAACTATAGACCTAAAGTCTGGTAGGGATCATCCCTACAGGTCTGTTCCGATGGGAAGAGAGTATTGTCAGCAATTTTTTCCAAAACGCGTGATTGAATTAATTAAAAAGAATAGGAATTGTATCAGGAAATACGAATGAACATTACTTTTAAAGGAGAGAATGGGTAAATTTAGTAAATTAAATTATTTAAGAGAGAAATTAGTGTGAATTAAGTTATATCATTACATATATATATATATATATATATATATATATATATATATATATATATATAT
>BMAW01114139.1:4244-41905 GCA_019974015.1 Nephila pilipes
CAAGACAGCAATACGTACTGGAATCGAAGTATACCATTAAGACTTGCTTTAGGTAAAAATAAAAAAGTGTGAAAATTTCTTAAATTTAGTTCCTGATTAGAACTCGCGGTATCCCGTGAACACGTCATCTAAACAAAAAACACTAATGCATCAAAATTATACCTTAAGACTTGCTTCAGATGAAAATAAAAAAAATTTGAAAGTTTTTTTAAATTTAGTTCATGATTAGAACTCAAGGTATCCGTGCAAACGTCATCTAAACAAAAAACACTAATGCATCAAAATTATACCTTAAGACTTGCTTCAGATGAAAATAAAAAAAATTCTGAATTTTTTTTAAAATTTAGTTCATGATTAGAACTCAAGGTATCCGTGCACATCTACATGAAGTTTTAATCCAACATAGATAAATTTCACGAAATTCCTGAAACTTTGAAAGGAGTCAAGTCTTTTAAACATCATTTCAAAAGGGTTGTAGGGAATTCGAAATTAACTTATGAAGAGTTTCTTACTGTAACTTGTCAGATTGAGGGAATTTTAAATTCTCGCCCACTTACACCTTTATCCGATCACATGGAGGACCTGGAAGTATTAACTCCTGGCCATTTTCTTACAGGTCGAATGTTAAGTGCCATTGTCGAACCTAGTCTTGCGAATGTTCAGGAAAATAAACTTAAATTTTGGCAAAGGAGTACAAAAATAGTACAAACTATTTGGAAACAGTGGCAAAATAATTATTTAAATACTTTACAACAACGAAATAAGTGGATGATTACAAAAAACAACATTAAAATTGGTGATATGGTAATTGTTAAGGAGGATAACCTTCCCACTTGTAAATGGATTATGGGCAGAATTGTAGACATTTTTGTTGGAAAGGACAATAATATCAGAGTGGTAAATGTTCAAACACAAAAGGGTATCTTTAAGAGATCTATTTCAAAAATTACTGTTTTACCAATGGAAAAAAGTGATTAATATAATGAATTGAAGGATAATATTAGTTTTATTTCAACTTGTAAATATTTTGCTAAAAAATTGTATTTGCTTTTTATTATATATTTTTGATCATTTATACTAATAATATTTGTGAATAAGGTGTATTGTTGTTATGTGCTTGTATGTATTGCATTTATAATTTTGTGTGAAATTGTTGTGCTTCTTTTCCTGAAATTGTTATTTCAGCGGCGGGCAGGATGTTCAGTCCCCTGTCTATTTTGTATTATTCCAGAAAGGTTTATTGTAAAGCCACTAGATGGCGCTCTTCCTTGTAATAGGGGAGAATTCTTTTTGTTTTTAGATAGAATGCTTTTGGATGTAAAACGGTACGGTAGTTGATTCGCATATAGGTGCGTGATCCAATATAGTTTGGATTTAATAAACTTTATTTTTGTTTAAATGGTCCGTCGTTCTTGAATAACCGAACTTAAGTCACTTATAGTAGTGAACACAAACATACCTACGCGAAAGGGAAAATCTTCTCAATTTCACACTTATCATTAAATATTTACAACATACTGGAGTTGGGATCTATCTTTGTAGTCCGCTTTGCTATGGGTAATCTCGATACTACATTGATTTCCAAAACACTTTATCCTCTCTTGAGTGTGTAGGGAATTTTGGCTTTCGAATGACTTAGTGACCATCGCTTTGGTGCTCAGGGGGATTATACCCAACTATGAAATTTCCCATGAAACAAGACATAGAATCTGAGAATTTTGCAGGAATTTCTATGTACTGAACTTAATAAATTATATGTATAAACAATGTTTGGCATCTGGAGGAATTTATTAAAATATTCCAATTAAATTCTTCTATTGGGAAAGTAACATTTTTAGCTATAAAGTGAAAATTTTGGCAATCCTAAATTTTCATTTCACCACCGGAGCAAACATGACATCCTAAGTTTTTCTTTCCCGCTTGCGCCTATCGCACTCGTGTGTTTACGGAAGTGCTGCGGGGAAACCAGTCGCAGCGCTCAGCTAGGTGACAAGGTAGAAAAAGAAAACTTCTCGAAGAACCGTTTTCAACAGGTGAGAGAGGGAGAATCAGCTGACTGTGGAGGGGGGGGAGGTGTTCTCCAGTCGGCGCTCCGTGAGGTTAACACCAGATCGATCGATATTTTGAGCTAGCTAGAACAACGGTTAGCGACGAAATCAAACATTTACTTTTGGTTTCGTATAGCGGTCTTTTTTTATACATTAACAAATTGAGTGCTTTATTTTTAACGCAAATATCAATGTAAAAAGCTGCAATAAGTTATTTTAAGCCATTCAGTGCATTTACTATTACTCATTTTAATAGTAACATTTTATACAGTAAAATATTCATGAGAATCCAAATTTAAGTAAGATTTTGAGTAATATTAAATGAATCGCAAATTTGATCAACTAAATAGAACAGTGAAAAATCGACAGTTTAGCAACTAAGAATTTTTTTTAAAAAACTGATCATTAAGAAAAATTATTTTTCTAAATATAGTAGCAGTTTTCAAGGTTTAATTTTTATCAAGCAAAAACTAATTAGAAAATGTTACATTAAGTTATATGTATATATACCGCAGGTAGTTTTGGTACGACTGGTATCATTAATAAAGTTATGATATTATTAATTATACAAAAGATAAAGGATTTACAATATTTATAGTTTTGACTTTGAAGGTTTGTTTGATTCAATAGATATTGAAGATTATCTTAGTTACTTTAAAAGATTTCAAAATTAATAGTTCCATAATTCTCTTAAAAATTTTAATTTCTTATTCATCTCTTCTTAAGAAATGATTATTTCGGTTATAATGGAAACATACTTCATGGTTATTAGCAAAGCTATTACTAGCCTTGCTAATTAATCTTTACATTTTATGAATTTACTTTTTAGAAAATAATAATTATAAGTTATTTAGATATATTGACAAATTGTATAGTTTTTCAATTTTATCTTAACCCAGAATTTAAATCATATTTATATTCTTAACCTCCTTTTCTAAATTTGATTAAACCAACTGTAAATTATTGTGAAACACATTTTTAAATATTTATTTGTGATCCTCGCTCTTCATGGTTCACTTCTATCGCCATATCCTAATCTAAAATACAAGTGAAAAATTAGTAAAAGTCCGAAAGAGTGAGCTAAAATGTTTTATTAATCAATGAAAGATAAATCAGATCTAAATTAGCTTCATCTTCTAAATTCTTAACAAACCAATTCAGTCGTTCTGATTCAATTACTTCACATAAACAGCCGATTATCTTTATTCTTCAACTAGAATTCATTTCAATCCACAAAATTAATTAAGTTGCATATCCAAATAATAAATCTCCATCGACAAGTAGTTATTCTCTTTCTCCTGTAAATTTCATCTATTTCGTTATATTCTGTATCATTTTAACTAATTCACTTCACTTCTATCACCACGTAATTTTCCTAATCACGTGTCATCTTGGTTAAGATAAAAATGTAATTTTATGCAGTTCTAATTGTACAACAGCAAGGGATATTTTATAAATACGCTTATAGTTCCTTTTAGCTGTTTAACCATTTCCCCTTCCCAAATCATTTACCGTTCAGCACCTTTGGGGGATTCTGCAATTGTTCTTTTAAGTATGTCTGAAAAAGTATGAAAACAGTTTTTTTTTCTCTTTAACGGCTTAGAATGGATGAGTGAAATGCATGTTTCACACTAATGCATGGATAAAGATTAATTTTTAACAAGATCGTATTTTCAGTTTGGAAAGTAAATGAATGTGTTTATCCTTCTTTGTGGAATTATTCTAAAAAAAGTGGGTATTTCTTGTACAATTATTAATGCATAACGTTAACATACGGTTAAATTTCTTTATTATTAATTTTTAAGCAAATTTTATTTTATTTAGTTTATTATATGCATAAAAAATAACTGGTTAAATTATTAATAATTATGTATGATAATTTGTAATTATTTATAATATATGATTATATTTAATCGTTATAAGAATATGTAATTAATATTATAAGAATCATAATTTATAATTATTATTTGTAGTTGTACTTTATAATAATTTTATAATTATAATTTGTAATAGTTTTATAATTATTATTTACAAATATATATCACATTTATTGATAGTACTATAACAATATTATAAACTATATTTATAAGTTATTATAACGTTTTATTATACAGTGTGCGGTTTGAATTTTGAAAACAATTGCTTCTCTCATGGCAATTATATGTCGCATGCTCTAAAATCGGTGAACCATCTAATATTTATGGTTACGAAGAAAGCATACAAAAATGTAGTCTAATCACTAGCTTTACAATATTAAACAACTTTCAATGAAAAACATTTTTTCCTTTATTTCCTTTCCTTCCAAAATATATTTAATTAAGTTTCTAACCGGTCGTAGCCAAGTTCAAGTTGTATTATCATTTTATTGTAGCTGAGAGAGAGCATTTCCACATGAATGGAGATACAACATTGCCGTTTGATAAGCACTACTAAAAGTCAGAAGTGCATAGAGGTCAGATGAGAGAGAATTTTCTCTTGCTTGGTGTTTTATAGTAGGAATTATCATACTAGACCAAGTGTGATGAGTGGAGGGACTTCCAAGCGATTTTAGTTGTAGACAGAAAGTCTAGTAGGGATCATCCCTACAGGTTTGAAGCCGAGAGAACTGCATTATCAGAGAATTTTTAAGAACGCATGGTTGCATAAATTAAATTAAAAAGGAAAGTTTTCAGAAAATAAGAATGAATGCTTTATTGAGAGAATGTAAAAATTAGGAACTTAAACTATTATTAGGAGAAACTAATATGAATTAAAGTTAAATCAATACAAATTTCCCCCCTCCGCAAGACGCAAATGTTCGTTGGGCTCTAACACACAACCGTATCTAATGTAGTAAAACTATTAAAGTTTAGACTAATAATTATATCCCCGTAATTTCTACTTAAAAAGAGTTATCCCTATGAATCCCTTCATTTTAACAAACATAAACAATTCCAATGAAGGATTAAAAATTTGTAAAAAATACATACGAATTGGTTTCTTAAACATGGATTAATTGAAATGTTACAACACAAAAATATCACTCCAAATGATCATAAATAAGGTAAACAGTAACATGTTACAATTAATTAACTAGAGCATGAAGAAAGTAAAAACAAGAAATTCAGCTAATACAACTATTTTAACGTAATGGTTTGAGTCCACAAAGTAAAAGTCTAATCCTAGATAGGAATGTATACCAGTGTCAGATAGATAAAATACATAAATTTTTTTAAAAAAAAGTAAATTATTCAATAAAAATTATCAGTATACCAGCATTCATGTGGTTTAACTCAAAGTAAAAACATAAAAATTTCGTCATCCAACATAAAAAAATATTTTTGTAAATACTCTCTATATGAAAACAAAATATTAAAGAAACTGCTTGTATTAATTGTGATTGTACTTGAACCACAGAAAGTGTAACTTATGGTATGTGGACTACAATAAAAATTATAATGGTATTGAAACCACAGGATATTCTTTTGAACAAGGCCAAAATTAAGAAGGTCGCTTTTCTTTTTTTACTCATGCTCCCTATCAATTGGAAGCATGAGTAAAATTCATGTGGATCTGGCTCCATGAGCTTCCTATCAATGGCATATCCCTATGGCTTCATGAGCTCCCTATCAATTCATGTGGATCTGGTCTCTAGGTTCGAAAACACTATATGGTTAATAATAATTTCGAAGAAATTTAAACTTTACTTAAGTGTCTCGCACCTCTTCCATTCGCCAGATTCGGGACAAGTTGAGTACTTAACTGTAGTACTTCGTGTAGATAATCATACTTCTGTACGACTACTGAATGTTTCTATCTTCTTGTAATAACAATCACAACACCAAAAAAAAAAACTCCTAAGACGTGAACAGAAGGTAAAATAAAAAAATAAAAGGGCAAATTTTTTTATATATATTATGATTATTTAATTATTACTATTGTTTATTCGTTTAGCACATTCATTATTATTGTAACTAAGGGCAACAGTATTGTTTATTCATGACTAAAACTTATTCATCTGGGGGATAATAAGATCTTAACTTTGAAACATAAACAATATCAGTAGATTTCCTGGTTATAGCATTTGGCTCCTTTATTTCATAATTTACATCAGACTGTTTATTTACGATTTCATATGGTCCTGAAAAACTGATGATAATTTCTACGATTTCAATAGTTGAATTCTTCATACATCGCAATGTCCCCCGGTTGAAATGAAGAATTGATGAAACGAGCATCATATCTAATTTTGTTTTTATCATATTTGTTTCATTGTTTTTAGCCAACGTTCTAGCTTCTTTTACGGGAGGATATACTTGGCTTTGAGTTAATGGAAGATTATATGATAAGTGCAATATATATAGCAAATAAGCAGGTGGAAATTTTGTAACAGAGTGTGGTGTTAAATTATATTATTCACATATTAATTACTTTGTCCAAAAGTGAGGTCCAGGGAATTTTAGTAGGGGAGAAATATTAACTTTATACTTTAATTTATTACAATAGTTTGATTCACACGCTCACATTTTCCATTCGTTAGTGGGTGGTGTGAAGAAGTTAGTAAATGTTTGATATTGTAATTTCTTTATTTAGTCCGCGTCGCTCAGCGCTCTGTTTGTGAAAGTTCCATTCGCTGCTTTGTCGGCATTAAATTGTTTCCATGTCCTGTTTACCTGGAAGTAAAAGGTTCTTATAGCCAAAATAAAGATTTCTAATTTAACTATGGTGTTTTCGACGACTACTTCATTTTCATTTGAACGAATGGAGAATTCCATTAAAAGAATCATTAGGATAAGTGGTTGCTATCCTTGCCGACCGCGACTACAGTAAAACTGCCATAACACTCCATTAGTTTTAAATTCTTCATTCATAATAATTTTTTTTTCATTCCATGTTTAGAAAATTATTCAATTTAAAGAAAATTATGAAAATATCAGCTTTCAAAAAATATTTCACAATATAGTATATGAAGAGTATTAAATACTTTGATTTATTCCTAGTTAGAAAATTAATTGTGTGGTATCTTCCGTTAAAATGATAATTGTGATGATAAAATTGCTTGATATTTAACTGAAATAGCTGTTGGTTTCTTTTGATATTTAATTTTATGAAAGAATAAAATTTGCTTAGATTAATATAATAGAATT
Source organism: Nephila pilipes (assembly GCA_019974015.1). Classification (NCBI taxonomy): domain Eukaryota; kingdom Metazoa; phylum Arthropoda; class Arachnida; order Araneae; family Nephilidae; genus Nephila; species Nephila pilipes. Next base: position 11,419 of record BMAW01114139.1, read on the forward strand.
AAATTCAATAATTATAAGGTTTTATAAGTAAATACGTTCTGTATAATTGCAAAATTTTATATAATTCTTTGTTAAAATTTTATGGCATTTTAAAATTACTGAAATACAAAAACATTGATGCTCTGTGAGATTTAATTGAAAACCATTATGATTTAATTTTTGAAACTTGTGCAAAATTTAGAAAAGGACTATGGAAAAAGTTTTATCTGATCTGTGTGGTAGCAATATAAAACGGATGTTATTTGAATTATTTTTCAATTTTATATATTTTGAGTCAAATGAAACACACTCTTCTTTTATTAAAATAAACTACGTAACATAAAAAATGCAACACCGAAAAGGATCCTTCTGAAAGTTATGACGTTAAGTAAACAGAGAGAGACAACAATGAACAATAAGTAATTTTTATTTCGAAATTATGTGTAAAATGCAGAACAAGAAAGCGTTAGCTCAGTAGATTGTTGGATCACTGAAGAAGACGATTCACGAAGCAACACGTCTAAGCACAAAGTCAATAAGAATACGGATGGCGTCTTGAGGATTGACTCTGCATTTTCTGTCAATCATTTGTCACAATTCGTCTTCTTAACATGGCAGTATCAGAGTCTGTACATGGCGTCCATTCACATCCCAAGTGTATTCATTTGGTGAGAGATCAGGAGAGAACGGTGGCCAAGACAGTATCTGTACTATTTGCAGTGTATGTTGGTTGATACGAGCCGTATGCGGTTGGTCGTCATCCTGCTGACAAAGGCCATTGGGCAGCACTTGAAAGGTAGGGGAGTGTCACCGGCCACAGCTAATCATTCACATCTACTTGGCCGTCATAGTGCTTTGAATACGAACTACAGTATTATCTAGGGTCACTAAGTCTTCAGGATTACATTTACAGGGTCCATGAAAGAGTGTTTTTATCTGTCAAAGTTTAATCTCTTCGATTCGATTCGCAACAATTTTTTTTCTATTTTTTTGCTTTAGCCTTTAACCTTTAGAACTCTGCTGATTCTAAGTAAAAATATCCTTTCCACTCGGCGCTTTTAGGAATGAGGAAAAATTTTGTTTCCTCCACTGGGAAGTTCGAGTTCAACGCATGTGGTATGGTTAGTTTTCAAGTTACAAAGGGGAGATAGTAAGGGTTGCTGATTTTGAGTCAGTAATCATTGACGATTAAGAAATATCCTATATTTGGCGCTATATCTTATCATAATAATTTTTTTCTCAATTCCTGATTCCCATTTATAATTGAATGACTTAAAAACTTTCAAATTTATATTTATCATAACTTATTGACGCGTATTGCGTAAATTAACATTTTCAAACAAAACAAATAACAAAGAAAATGACAGCTATACTATATTACTAAGGTATTTTCTAGGAGTAAGTACGTTAAAATAATATTAAATTAATAGCTTCTGTAATCTCATGACCATACACTTTGAGAATGCGATAGTTCAATCATAATTTCGTAATAATTTATTCGGTGCATGCTTATATATATATATATGCAATATATACATGGCTCAGTGTGCAAACTTTATCAGTGGTCTTATTATTGCAACTTACCTATTTAACTGCAACATTGAACCCATGTAATAAAAATAATGCCTCATGTTTTCAAAATTATTCGACGAAATATGTAAAAGAAGAGAAAATTTAAGAACAATATGTTGAACAATATTACTAAATATTTTATCTTTTTAAATTAACTCCCATTTAATGCACAAAAAAATCAATGTACTCCAAATATTTTGATTTGACATTTTAATAACATCACATTTTGAAACAATAGGGAAGTCACTGTTGACGGACATCATAAATTTGAACAATGGTCAAGCAATGAGGACTGCAACCACTCACCAAACTTCCACACCACACCAACATCCACACTAGACAGTTTTAACTGTCAGTTTTCAATTGAACAGGATTCGAACTCACAACTCAATCCCGGCTACGAGTTTGTGACCTCATTCTTCAGCTACCGTGGCCCTTTTGTGATTAAATGTTATCAAAAGTGAGATTTAAAAAATAATTTTTAACTTAATTGAACTCATTTCAAAATGAAACTAATATCTTAAATTGAAAAGTTCTTGTAACAATGATTTTGAAATGTCTGTTTTAAAAATGTGAAGTGAATTCTACTTTCTTAAAATTTTTGGCTCTTAAAAAAGCTTTTTATTGTTTATTTTTTCCTTTTCTTTTTATTAAAAATGTATCAGTCTTAATCTTCTTTTTTCAATCTTTTGTTTTTTTTACTGGTTTATGTGTTAAGACATTTTTAAATAAATTGTGTGTTATTCCTCGAAACAGTTCTGGTCAATACAAAGAGACAAACTGCATGCCTTACAGATAATAATTGTTCTTTTTTGTATATTCTTTTTCACAATTTTTATCATCATTGTCTTCATTTTTTTATTTTTCAAGGCTATTCAATTTTATGATTTAATTTTCCTATCAGAGATGTTATTAAATTCATTCTAAATTCTTTTAAACTGAATTTTTAACTTAGCTTGGCACGACTTAAATATCAGAAACACAACAATATCGATGAGGCTAAAGAATAATTTTTTGTCAATTTCCTAGTTCGTCTAGCAAAAGTGTGGGTGGATGCCCTGCGGTCTCCTAAATCAACATATCCCATGTGCTTGTGGTAATCTGCCACAATTTTTTGCTTGGAAGTGGTTAATTTTTCTTTTCCCCATTCAGCAAATTCACCATCAGATGTTTTTGGTTGTCTATCAACAAAGTTTTCTACATCTAAATCTTTCATCAAATTCTCAATCTCTATTTCTGCGAGAAATGTCAGATTCTTTCTAAAAATTTGAAGAAAAAACAAGAGAAAAGAAAATTCTATCGATCATAGACAGCGTAAAGTCATCTAATGGAGTATTTTTTCGAATTTGATTTTTCTTAAAGTTCGCCAATAGTAAGGAATTCGCACACAACTGATAACGTTGGCGAAAAATATCCCCAAGCAATTACGGACAATAGAAGCAAAGTTGTAAAAAGGAACAGGGAAAGTTGTTAAAAGGTCTGCTGGAAAGAAAGGGGGAAATAACTGTCTTTTGATAGCTTGGTACAGCATTTGTACCGGAGCCGAAGCAAACGACAAAATTTTTTTTGGTACAGCATATGTACCCCCGATGCTTAAAGATTAATACAGTAGAGAGTTATTTTGGAGTCTGTCTTATAAATAACTGTATATGGTTTCTTCTGATCAATGATTTTCTTGACTTTGTTGGTCAAACGTGTGGCTAATAATGCTTCAAGAAACTTTAATCTTGGTAGAGTAATTTTTTTCAAAATGTGACTCGACTCGTAGATGCAAAAAAACCCATTTCGATGCCTCTCCTTATCAAAACTCTTATGTAGATGGCAACACCATAAGCCTAGCATCGCAGAAACTGTGAATTTTGATCACATCAAGTCCTGCGCGCCATCTCAACCACTCCTCTTATATGTCAAATAACAAATCTCCATCCGAAGAAATTTTCCTAACCCACAATTCTCGGAAAAGGCATTTTAAGCGGATATTAAATGGCGTGAGTATTTCCAAAGGATCAAAAATCTTTCCCACAGCTTGTGAAGGAAAACCTTTTGAATTCCTTCCGGAAGACAAGAATTCCAATAAACTTTGAATTTCTATTGTAAGCCAATCTTCGGAGGTGTTCTAAGTCATTCCTAGGACCTTCATTAAGCTGGATCCTAAAGTGATGGAATTGTTTTGTTGTGTGTTGTCCTTCTTATTTCCATCGGTCCATCAGGTCACTTTCATTGATAATCCATTTCTTCAAAACCTTTTTGGCTTTTCGTATGATTTGTTTGGCACTGCGAGAGATTTCGAGGACATCTTGTACATTGTCCTTACCTGCAATTAAGTCGTCAACATACAGACGGAAATCAAATAAATTTGTTGCAGTTGGTCGGTCTCTATGAAATTGTTCAATATTATTCTTTCTTGTAGCAAACAGCAGGAATGGGCTGGCATTCATTTCGAACAGAACGCGCTGGAATCAGTATGTTATCAGACACCATTCACCTTCAATAATTCTATTGGGCCACATGAAGTGTTCAGTATCTCTGTCCTTTCCTGCAAGAGATACCTGTAGAAACACCTTTTCTATAACTGCTAATATGGTTATTTAATCTAAAATAGAACATATATCTAAGAGGATCATATTGAGATTTGGGACTGTCCATAAACAATCATTTAATGATAACTAGCCGCTATTGAGTGAGCTGGCGTTGAACACGATTCGAGTCTTTGTGGTATGTCTATCTTTCTAATATACAGCTCAATGTGGCAAGTAATAGATTGGTTTCTTATATACAGCTCAATGTGGCGAGTAATAATTTGGTTTCTTATATACAGATCAATGTGGTAAGTAATAGATTGTTTTACTTTGATTGGTTGAGTTCGGCAGAGTATATTCTGCACACTTTGCAATCGTAGTTTGGCTAAAGTAAAGTTATCACTTAAATATCCCCAATCCCTTTTCCAGGGTAACTGCACTTCATAACGATCATTTTGAAATATAGTTATTGTGTGGAAGATTTCCATAGCTGATCTTCCTCTGAATTTTTAAAATCTTCATGTTTTATATCTATTGTTTACAGTTCCCAAAATTGTCTTAAATTTTTATCCGTTTATTTAATTAAACCGCAGTGTACTTTATTTGATGGTAAAATGCTGAACTTTGCGAAATTAATTTATCATTTACTTTAAATGAATCATGTTTGAAAATTCTGAAAAATAGTTCTGCGTCTATTAAAGAGTGAATCTTTCCAGGTTTAAAAAAAGTAGGACCAGCCAGTTCAATAAAATCAAATGAAAACGCATCAGATAAATCCAATTAAGAAGTTTTAGTTAAAAATGTTTTTTAACAAGAAAAAATTCTAACTTTTCTCTGAAACATTCAACGGCATTGGATATAACTCCATTGATCTGAGCTTTTACACAGTGAATTGACCCATTTAGTCCCGAAACAGGAAGGTTAACTGATTTTTTGTAAATCCTATAATTTCAGAACATTCATTTGTTAAACAATTTATATTTGTGTCATTATCTAAAATACAACAAAGCCTAATCCTCCTTCTCCGTTCATAATAATAAAAAATCGATAAAAGCAATAATAGTACTCAAAAGCACAATTTGACTCGGTTGTTTTGATAAGTTACTTTAGAGTTTGATAAACAGTAGAATAATCCGGGCTCCCCTCAGTCCATGATTCGTCCCCTTTCAGAGTTTGAGTGTCCCAGTTACGATTCCTTTTAGGTTCAGGGTCATCCTTTACTCGGTATCATAGTGTGTGCTGGCGTTTACCATAAACAAAACAGAAATTCTCAGACTAACAAGAGTTCACAGTATGATTTAAACTGAAACAGTTTTAACAAATTTTATGCGCATTTACATTTTCATATCGTATTATAATATCAATTTTTTCAAAGCTATTGCATTTGTTCAAGAAATGTGAGCTTTTTCATAAAACACAGATTTTGGTTTTGAGTTTATCATTACTCTTAATTAATAAAGTTTTGTAATTGATGGGATGTTTTTCCTCATTATTTGAACGAAAGGAAAATGATTTAATTTTTTTAGAAAGCACTGTGTTGTCCTAACGACTACATCAATGGTTCAAAATGGGGTACTGCTGTTGATTTTAAAGTAAATTCAAATTGTTTTCTAGTTTCTTTGTCAAGTTTTTGAAGAATGATGTTATTTAGAAAAGCATCTTACAGACTATTTATTTCATATTATAAAACTTTTAAGTCTCTTAATTATTTTAATACAGTCAATTAAAGTAATTAATTCCACTAGTGATTCACGATGAAATTTTTCATAATTAATTATAGATAATGAATATGTGTCAACAAATAATCTAATATCTTCAAATCGTTCTTTTAATGCAGTAAATAATAATGCAAAAGTATCGTCAGAAGTTTCAATCTGTTTTGCATCGCCTTTTAATGATGCGCGTAAATAATATAATTTTTGAGAATAATTTAATTCTTCGAATTTGTAACTAAATTCGTAAATTGGATATTAAAATTTGACCATTCCTCATACTTACCAGTAAAAACAGGAAGGGAAATTTCTGGAAGTCATATTTGCTATAAAGTTCGTATAATTTTTGCTTACAATTTCATTAACAATAGAATTCTTAAATAAATCAAGGAAGATATTCAAGCTTACCTTCTTTTCTTCTAAGCAATTAACTACTTCATTCAAGTCCGATTAAGTTTCTTCAATATCCATAATGTGTGGAATTTCATAATATTTTTCAAGTAGCTCATTTAATTTTGATTGTAGATTATCGATTTTCTTCAGCTTCACTGTTATTTTGATGAATGATGTATCTGTAATTACAGTCCTTTCATTTACAAGGGTTTCCAATTTAGTGATAGATCCTGTTATGGATCTTTTTATTCTATGAATTTTCTCCATTGGAGAGCACTAGTTTCCGGTCGCTCGGACCACAAGGATATTGTTGTATTAGATTCATAAATAAATATTTAGATAAAATTAACTTTAATAATATTCTTAATCAATATAAAAAACTTAGTTCGAACTAATAATATTAATAAAAAAAGGTTTTAAATTTAATAAAAATAAGGGACGTATGTTATGTAACTATAACAATAGTAAAGGTTACACTGTTATAATTAATATAATTGTAAGGAATATAAAGATTTTATAAATGAAGAATACCAGCATATGATTACAGGTAAACTAAATACTGTTTGAGATCAAAATGAAAAAGAAATTATGTATAAAGAGGTATTGGTTTCAGAATTATTACTTCTAACAACATTAATAATATTAAAGAAAAAATTTAAGAAAGACAAATGAGACCACTAAGATTGAGGATTAAATGATTTCTATCAAAAAGTGACAGTATCAATTCATTATTTTTTAAATTGATACGATACCAGGGAATTATGCGATTATTTGTAATAAACTTTATCCTGATTTGACTTATAAGTTTAATTAATTATAATGCCTTTATTAATGTGAATAATAATGATATTGAAATTACCAATAGACAATAGACTTAATAGAATAGATATTTACTTGAGTCCACTGTTCAATAAAATTCCAAAAGCTTTGTTAAAATTACAATAGTATCTTAAGGGGGGAGAAAGAAATTAACAGAAATAATTTTATCAGATTATTAAAACGGTATGAAAGTATCTAGTTCTCCTTTCAGTTTCCATTTGCGACTTTTCTTGAATTATGTAATCATCAGTGCTCTTACAATTTGTTGCTTTTCGAGTATAAATAAAAGCCGATATTTAATGATACAGTGAATTAATACTGAATACATTCCCTGAATAATTTAATTGTTAGGTAAGTTATATTATCAATGAAACAAGAAGGAATGAAAAAAAAAATATCTTGCATGAAAATCCTTATCTTATCTCAAAATAACAAATAAAAAAATACTAAATAAATGTATTTAGTATTATTAAAAGTAACAAAAATACAAATGATATGAGCACATGTTTCATTTCACATTAGTTTGTAATTACATTTGATGCGACCTTTACAATTATTTTCAGTAATTTATAATTCTTAAACACTGTCATGAATTTATAAATGTACAAATGCGTACAGTAAATATTATTTTAAATATACAAATCTGATTTACATTTTCGAAAAATAAATAAAGCTGAAATGTTATCAAATATTATCTTATCGAATCAAGCATGGGAAAATTATACTATTTCACTTAGGTAGCAAGTATTGAAAATAGACGTTAAATGATGCCGTGCTTATTTTAATAAATCCTAAAATGTATCAACTGTAAGTTATCCGAATACGATTCACAAGTGGACTCTAACATTCTTTTGATGCAGTACATCAAATTTAGCGATAACTGTCCAAGCTTTATTAATACAGTGATAGATTTCCTTTAAATGAGGATTAAACTAACTATTTAAATAATTTTTTCTGTAACAAGGAATAGGGAGATAATTTCTGGCAAATAATATGATAATTTTTTTCTTTGCAAACCAATTATAAAGGTAATTAAAATCATTCATGGTTTGGCAGTAACATGGGCTTATATTCTTTAATAGTTATTTCAAATACTTAATAACATATTTATCTGAATAGAGAGTTTTTAAATAGTTCTGAAGACGAAAGATTCAGTTAAAATCAAATTATATTTGCTCAATAAAAAAAAAACTTATTATACATTACTGCGATACAGCATCATAGAAAAAAATAGATGTAAGAATGTTCAGTGCTTATACGACTTCAATTCAATAAATTTAATGAATGGCTAATTTTTTTTTTTTTTATTTTTATTTTAAGAAAGCCCAAAACTTCAAACAAAAAGATTTTTCGAACTCAAGATGAATCTGTTAAATAAACAAAAACAACATCCATTTTGAATACCAGAAAATAACTCGAATGAAATGATATTAATGAAAACATTCAGTAATGAAATTAAATATGAAAACACATTTAATTAAAAACTTTTAACACCAGACAATTACAATAAGGTATTAAAATACGTAAGAAGATATTTATATCATTTCTTTTAAAGTTTTGGCATTTGATAAAAAATAAGATAAAAAGTTGCATATAATCAAAGATAAAATATTAACATTTAAACTAAATTGTATTTTGGATTAACTAGTTAAAATTCGGTCTAAATACATGTATTTAAAATTACCAAAAGTATAAAATTACATCATGTCCTAAAAGAAAAGAGCAAATCAAATAAGTTCAATTTATTTTATTTGCTCTTATCTTTGCTCTTTACATCATTTATGAAAACAAATTGCTCATCAATGATGTGAACATTTAAGCAGAACATGCGGAATACTTCAATTCTTCAATATTTAAAATTCAAAGACACAATTGTCTCACATGCTAGTACAACATCTTAACATGATTACTACATCATAACGTGATTGATATATCTTAACGAGATTAGTTTGTATTGAAATAATATGTATCTCATATTAGAGTTTTAACACGTAACATAGATATTATTGAGACAAAATGTATGTTTTACACACATACAATTGTTCAAGTTCTGCTACAATTTCCTGCATTTTACGTCTCAAAAATTTTAACAAAATGTAACATTTAAAAGTACAAACTGCATACCATTAAATGTTAAGAACTGTGTATGTAATATTATAGCACTCGCTAGTTATCTAAGCGAGTTATCTAAACCTTCGACAGATGTCACCACGATGAATCCGAATCTTGTGACTTTCTTGATCTATAGGGTTCCCACTAAAGTAGAAATCCGGGAAAATTGGACAAGTCTATTTTGTCAGTAGGTGAGATAAGCCATCCTTGCAGTTCAGGCTTCGTAGGTTTATGGGCTTAGAAATTAGAGATGAAATTCCTACATAGACATATATGACATCTGCATCTGAAGGCTGGAAATAAAATATAACTTGGAAAAGAAATCCATAATTTCCTGGAAGAATTATTCAATGCAATGATTTTAATGAATTATTTTTTTGAAAAAAAAAACTGAAGAGAGTTATGTATGGAGTTTGAAAGAATTTCATAATTTTCTATAGTAGATATGTAATTTTTTTTCTTTTCGAAATGAATAATGTAAATATCAAAATAATGAGATAATTTATACCTGTTGAGATGTTCGGAATTTTGAGAAAAAGCTACTGAAAGGAAAACAATTTAGAATAATTTGAAGTTCAGTTAATATGTTTATCTCAATTAGATGTGTATATATGGAGAATTAAATAAGATTAATACACATACATTATTTTTAGATGTGTTTTAATACCGCTCTTTAGTGAATCTTTTCTTAAGTAATTGGCAAAGTAAAAAATTATTTCATTACATTTCTTTATGATTTTTCTGTTTCTTAAGAACGCTTAGCCACTTTCTTATTTGTGTATTGAGTTATAAGTATTTCCGTTCATGTTTGTGAAAAAAAAGATTTGTATATATAGGTATATAAAAGCACTCAAAGCATTTTATTTAAAATTTGTAATTAATAATTGAAAATGCATTATATTATCTGGGCTCACATTATAATAGCAATGGGTTTGGGACGAGAGAAATAAATTTGCTTATATTTAAAAAGTAATAAAATGTTGGAAATGTGCATAGCTATCTATAATAATATGTAACAGAAATATGAGATAAAAATGGTATGGAGCGCAAGTAACATTTTAGGTTCTTGATTTTTTGTGACCGTTGTATGTCTGTTATATAGTAAAGATTTCAATTGTAAGCATATGAGAAAAGTTTTAATATTTAAAAATGAATATTTCAAAGTAAAGTTCTACAACAAAGAAAACGAATACACGTTACAGTACACAATTAGATAATACAAGTAATTTTTTGGATGTTGTAATCTTTCTAATTGTATTAAAAATGAATTTATTTTTTCTGAATAAGCAAACTTTTGGGCATAATTGCCATTAACATTAAGTGTAATTTTCATCCTGGCTCTAAAGGAACGACGGTTATCAATATTACAAGTACAGACAAAACACAAAATAAGAATAAAAAAATGTAATTTTTTTTCCTTATTTGCACAATTAAGACGTAATTATTTGCCACTTAAGGGGCTATTTTTTAAGGTGGATCAATTTTGGTGTACCAGATCACTTTTTAATTTTTTTATCGTTTACATCAATTTTGTTACATTAAGCTTAAATATATTCAATCCAATAACTTATCGTTTGCTTTAATTTTAATTACAAGAAGCTGATATAATATCCAATTTAATATAATTTAACGTTTCCTTTAATTTTAATATCTGTATTATTATTAAAGTGTATTTGAAAATAGAAATAACTTTTTTTTTTCAATATTTACTACTTTTTACAAATTTTAATACTGCTTAACAATTTTAAAAAAATATCATTTGCTTCTAACAGAAAAGCTGACCAATGTGTTTGAATGTTGTTCACATTACGATCACGATTAATGAATTTCTATCTACTGAAAAGTAATTGTAAGCACCAAGCCCTTTCCAAACATGGCGGAGAAAAATAGGTTTAAATATTATGAAAGCAGAATCCATCTTAAGTTGTGTATTTACTTTTTAATATAGGAACAGTAATTGGAATGAAAGTTTGCGATATGTGTTAAAGGCATTTTGAGTTTGTTTCTGGATTTGTTTTACTGTATTACTTTCAGTAGAAGTTTCTGTTAGCATCTGTTAAAACACACACACACACACACACACACATATATGTATATATATATTGGTACTTAGCAGTTATAAGTGGTTATAGGGATTATATAGTGATACCCAGCAACTTGTCATAGAATACGCCAAGTTCTCTTCTCTCAACATATGAAAAGCAGTCGTCAAACCAAAGTCTATATAATTGAGAGTACCTACATATATTATATTCACATATTTAGAACGGTCATATGATTAGCATGAGTTAATAAAAAAATTAAGTTTTTCGGTAATTGTCAGGATATTGCGTTCCTTCAAAAAATAAAATTTTTTCAAGTATTATGATTCGTTGATTTTAATGAGTTATTTTAATTCTATCAATTGAAATGTCAACACCAAACTAGGAAAAGTGGAGCAGCTCCGCTAATGGCTGCTATCAGAGTGAAAATTGAGACACAATAACCAAAAAAAAAACAATATATATATAAAATAATATATATATTGGTAGTATTTAAAAATTTTGTGAGAAAATAACACGTACCGCAAAGCAATAAAAGTACATAAAACATGGACAGCGATTAGTTAAAAATCACTTGTAGTTGCAAGACCGAACCATATAGAAAAGGTAAAAAGAATATAAACACATGGAAAGGAAACTAAATCGTAATTTTCAATGTTAGAAAATAAAATAATAATGCAATATTAATGTTAGGAAATAAACTTCCGAGACAAAAAAAAAACTTACAAATTAAAAAATACTTTTTTTAAAATACAATACTCTCTATAAGTAGAAAAAGGTTTTGAGAGGTTTTTTTTAAAAAAAAAAAAATAAACGAAATATTTTAATCCGTACTTTTTTTACAAGCAGAAAAATTTTTAAATAATTTTTTTTGCAAGTAGAAAAAAAAATTTAACAATATTTTTCGTTAGAAGAAAATTAAATTTAAAACATTACGTGTGCTTTTAAATTGAAGTCTAGTATTCAAATTCTGTTCGTTCAATTTCCTTTTCCCCGTGTTTATGTATTTTTACCTTTTCTATGTGGTTGGATCTTGCAACTACAAGTGATCTTTAACTAATCACTGTCAATGTTTTATATACGTCGAGTGCTTCGCGTTGCATGTTATTTTGTCACAAAAATTTTAAAATTCAATAGATAAACTGATGCTGTACACCAATACATATATTATTTTTAAAGAAACATATCCCTTGTAAAAATAAAAGTAATAAGTAAAAATCCAACATTTATCTCATTAATAAATCCTTCATTACATGAAACTGAAAATAAATAAGCATATAGTAAAAAAGAATCCATGTGAATTGCAATACAACACTGCAAAATAAAAAGAAATTGTATGACAAATTTAAAAATACTTACAGAAAATAGTATATATTAATTACATATTTTTCTTCAAAATTTTGAAGTATCGAGTAATTATGTTCTTGTAAGAGAATAAAAGTAACACTTATTCCCAAAACGTTGAGTTTTTAACACGTGCGCGGTAGTAAAAATCATTCAATTACCATATATTTTACTCCAAACAATGGCTAATATTTAATATTACTGTTGTTAGGTACAAGCTTTTGGAAATATCTTTAGAACAATCTTGTTGGTTTCAAAGAATGTTGTCAGACTCAATGGGAAAGAAAATGACTTTCATTTACTTCCTGTTTGCTTGAAAAGGAATTGTTGCAGACATTCTAACTTGATATTTTCTTCAAAATCATTGTTACCTTAAGTATTTTTTTTTTCGATAAATTGAGTATTTATCAATATAATTTGTTTAATAATGTAAGGCCCGTTTCTTACCAATCCTAATCTACATTATTTAGAATATATTATTTTAGTTAATTCTTTTAATTAAACTAAATAATTTCCTGCCCCGCAATTTTGCGTGTAAAAAAATCCGAGCGTTAATTTTTTTTAAAATTTATTCAGATTACTCTGGCTACATTAATTTAATTTGTGTAAAAACGTTTAATCTATCTTATGTATAAACACAACTAGCTTATGCATATGTAGATAACATTTCACTCAGATAAAATATATGAGCAGAGAACTGAAGGAAAAATTCCCTGTGAATATGTGCATTGTGTAGTATTACGAAGCGTTTTCGTACTGTTTCGTTGTGAATGATAAAAAAGAATGTGTTTGCTTCAGGAGAAATACACTCAGGGAACGTTCCTAGAAAATAAATAAACTTATTGAATATTTCTAGAGTCTAATCTTGAACAAAAATTATTTGCCTTAAAGAACATAAGGAATAGAAGAAAAAGGCGCTTGTTTTCAAGAGGCTAAGGTTAAAAAACTAAGAAGTAATAATCATAGAACGCATAGAAAATATATTGCTGGGAAAAAATCTAACTTGATTGTCTATTGTAATAGTAATTACCTTAAGAAACAAGCTTGTTTCTTTACAGATACCAGTATTTAATGTTTTCATACTAAATCCAATTATTGGATGTTTAGTTCAAGTACTAAAAAATATGAAAAACGAAATTCAAATTGATCTAAGAGTAATGGACAGCAAGAGCTAGTTAATTTCATATACGTTTTGCAAGTTTCATTGGCCATGATAAAATTTTTAATAAGTACAAAAAAAAAAAAAAACGTTGCCTTAAAAATAATATATTCTGACTTAAATTGTTAATTTTTTTCTGATTCTGATAATGTATTAATCTTCTATTTTTTTTTTACTGTTATAACGCTCTGATTAAATCTTATAGAAAGAATAACACAAGGGCGGAAACTATGTATGTAAATATTTGTTTTCTAAAACAGAATACGTATCGAGTAAAAAAATGCGATATATCTAAATAGCAAAATGTTCAGCTATCAAAAAAATGTAAGAGAAAATTAAAAAAAAAAAACAAGTTAGGCAAAATAGTCTATCCATTAAACATCTTTTTTAAATATTAATGTAGTAAAAGGATAAGAGTTCACATTAAATTCCACAAGTTTTGTGTTACTAGTAAAAGCAGTTTCATTTCAGTCGTAAATATAATAACCAATTCGATACCGTTCATTTTACATGAAAAATATCTAACATTTGTCATTATTTTCCATAGTTTAATTCTTTTTTTTTCTGTACATCAGACAATAAATATACAAATCAATGTTTCGAATAAGTTTAGAACAAGATAGTGTTAGTTTCAAAGAATATAGTTAAGCTCATTGGGTAAAAAAAAAGACTGGATTTTATTTCCAATTCAAATAAAATTTTATAAGAAAAGAAATGTTATTGAATTTCTAACTTGATATTGTTTTCTAAAATATTAACAGTATAAGTATTTTTTCAAAAAACTGTATGGTTATTAAATGTAATTATTTCATAACTTTAGGGTTTTTTTTATACAAATACAACCCAATTTAAATTTATCCGAAATGTATTAATTCAGTTAATTCCTTTTTACTAAATTAAGCGTTTTTCAGAAAAAGAGGCATGCAAGAAATAAATTTAACTTATCTTTTAAGTACGAGCTACCATGTACATTAATCGATAACAATGAGAATGAGATGCTTCATTTCTTATCTTTTTCTAGATATTGTTTGGGAGATAGCAAAAGGACATTTAACCAAATGGTATTTTCAACGTTTACTTACTTGTAAATTTTATTAAAAATTGAAGAGGATTGAAATTCTATAGATTTTAAAAGAAAATATGCAAAACTACATTTAAGTAATTAATATCTGTAACAAAAAAAGAGTAAATTTTTGTTCTCCACAAACATTTCTTTATAAAAATGATGTTTGTAATAATTATCATTAAGATTTATGAAAAAATAAAATGATATTCGCTACGGAGAAATTAATTTTACCCAGTAAATCATTTGAAATTTTCTCAAGTCCAACAATCTTTCAAAGTGATTTCTGATTGATGTTCAATAAAGTGATATTTTCCTTGACGATATCAGTCTCGTTTCTTATCATAATCAACTTCTCTTGGTGAATTGTTATCTTGTATCAGTTTTATGGGGAGTTTTGACAGCTCTGCTGTATCATCATTACAATGAATAAAATTATTTTACAAAAACTAGTCTTTAAGGTATTCATATTGAATCCAATTTTGAGATAGTTAGTTGAAGTGCATAAAATTAAAAAAAAAAAAATTCTCTCCAACATATATTTTGATAAAATAAACAGGATAAAGTATTTATTATCATATTGGTTCTGCAGGGCTCATTGTCGACAGTAAAAATTTAAGTCAGAACAAAAAAAAATAGCCTTAAATAATATTGTCTGACTAGGTTTGTTTAATTCGTTTGCAATTCAGAAATTTTTATAATCACTTGTATTACTAAATATAAAATATCATTGAACTTACTCTTGATTACAGTACTTATTCACATCTTATTGAATAAATAAGACAAGTGGGCAATCAAGAAATGTTTTTTTTTTAAAAAAATAATGAGCTTAACTGGTATTATATGAAAAATATGTGCAAACATTAAAAACAATATGCATAAAATTATTTTTAATTATTTTCTGTTTTTAGTAATTGGAATAAAATAATAAAAATTCGTATGAATTGTGTTAAATACTTAAATTCATATTCCAGCCTTATTTGATTATTACTATCTCTATTTTAAAACTTATCTCCCATGCTTGAATCCCAACTGTAGAGGGCGTTTTTTTAAAGGGGTGAGAGTGGGATGTTATATAATTCCATTAGATCCAATCAGAAGAGTCTCCGAGCTGAACGGATAAATGTAAACAGGAACACAAGTGATGCGAGATGATCGAGTGCTACGGGTAATATGCGCTGATATCACTAAGGAAACGCAAAAGGAACTATTATTGCATGAATAAACGAAAATGGTATTGTTATTAAAAAATGTGTCTGATCTGAAATTAATTTTAAGTGAAAGTAAACTAAGTTAATACCTAAGTAAGCTACAGTACGGAATGAGAGTTTGTAAGAAACAAAGTGATACGGTTTATGAGTTTTAAAAGTTTAAGTTATAATTGAAAAATAATATTAGTCAGCGAAAAAGTGAAAAATAATGAGAACTTTAAGTAAAAGTTAAAGTATAAGAGGAAGAGAAAAAGTTTTTGTTTTGTGATGATTTTTAATAATAATAATCAAAATACAGACAGAATTTCCATATAGAACTCTGAAAATGATTCTGAATGTTAATGAAATTTAAACAATTAGTAATGCCAAATATTGCTTTAGAAAGAATAAATCTAATGTAGCAAAAAATATTTTAGAATAATAAATCTTAAATTATATGCCTAAAATACACGTTGACATTCAAAAATATTCTCTAGGAGAATTATAAATGTGCTGATATAATATTTATGTATAATTTGTAAATGCTCTATCATTATTATTTGTACCAATTTGTAACACATACATTACAGAATTGGTTCATAAGTTTAAAAATAAGTTATAAATTAGATTGAAAATACCATTAAATAGAAAAAATTCAGTTTTGAGTCTATTTGGAATAGAGATCAGCTTAAAAAAGGACTTAATTTTTTGAAGTTTTAATTGAAAAATTCAGAATACTTTGAAATACATTAGTCTCTAAAAATTCGATAAATGAAAAACTTCTTAATTTCGAAGAATTGTATTGAAAAACGCGCAATAAATAATAAATGAAAGTAAAGTAAAAACTATTTTAAGATACAAATTTTTTTTGAACTTTATCCTAATTAATGTGCGTTTTCTTGTCTCTAATATTATTATTTCAGAATGTCAAAATCTGTAGTTAAAGGGTGGAAAAATAAGGATAACTTCTTGAGTGTTAATTGCTTGTTTTAATAAACTTTGGAGATTAGTGTCTTTCATATTCTTCGTTTGAAATATTATTACTTTTCTCCAGAATCATTTCATAATCTAGAACAAAAAAAAAACACATTTAAATGTTTTAATTGTTCCTCGGTTGAATGAGAAACCATTTTTTTCAATATCTAGAGAATGGCATGCAGGAAAACATATCAGTACGAGTGTGAATGAACTGTAAGAGACGAAAAAGCTAAGTTAATCAGACAGCTACAGCTCAAGTCACGGGGCTCCTATTTAAAACAAGCTATATTTACTCTCTTAACTTAATTTAAAAATAACTACTTCAATCGGGGGGAGCTTTTTTCTAAAATTGTTGCTATTTTTTTCGAAATAAAATGCTTTGAGCGAGGAACGTTCGGATTCTGATGTTGTCGAGGAGAAATCTTTAATAAAAAAATACTATATAAACAATACTCTTTTTGGTCAGGCAACACCATTGTACAGTATAAAGTCCAATTGTCCTTAATTCCAGTTGTCTCGTCCTGGGAAAACATTTAAGAGAGAGGGACATGAAAGGTGCTCGTGTAGAGAGAGATTGGGGTGCGGTTTAGTTCATCATCCTGAACGACGAGATTTTGTTGGTGAATCTGTTTCAGCAAGACCACCATACATGACAATCCTAGATTTTTATCTGGGTTTTTAATTTAAGTGCGTTAATGTTAATTAATAATTTTTGAGGCTAATATTGCGTGCTCTGTTATATAACGGTATTTTTAGCCAATCATAGGAGGTTTTTTTTTTTAAGCATTCGTTTTAAAACAAACTTTAGCTGGGTGAAAGAATTTACTGGACTAATCGTTAATTCATTGGTGGATGTATTTGGCTAAGGTGCATTTTTTGCGGGATTTTTGATGTATTTTCTTCCAGGTTAAAGTTGCTAATATGATTATGAAAGGGATGAGAGAATATATAAAATAGTTTTTAACAAATTTAGAAGAGAAAGGAAAGACATCTGTTAACGAATTTCCAAAATGTGAAAAAAATGCGATTTTTTAAAAGAATAGTTTCTCGGATGGTTATGAATGGCATAGCATCACAGGAAGAAAGGGTAGAATAATCAGAATTTTTGAAAGAGTGTTAGGAGATATTCATTGTTAGTCCAAAACCATTAGGAAGTGTATGATTTTGTTCGAATAATGAGATTGTGTTTTTAAAGGGGTTTTTTAATGAGAGTGAAATAAAAAAACCAACTGTAGATTGTTATGTTTTGTCGAAATCGAGAGTGTTTTGTTTTTATGCTAATATGAATTGCTAAGTTTGATATTTTCCGAATAACTAGATTTCATTTGGTAGGCGTAAGAACGAGTTTGTTACGGGTTAAATGAAGATTCATTTTATTGATCCGATTGTTTTGTTGAAAGAGATATATCTGTTTTATCATGAGCATAATAATATGAGACCACGTGGTTTTTTAAAAGAAAAGTTACGATTGATAAATATAAATGGGGTTGCAGAACGGAAGGAAAAAAAAATTTCTTATTTGTTTGGTCGAAAGAAATAGATATTTGATTTTATGAAGGATATTTATTGAGGAACGAGGTTTAGTTTTGGAAAGTGCGTGTAAATGAATTTGAGTGAAAGAAAGATCCAGTTATGTTTAAACGGGGAACGAAAGAGGGATAATTGAGTATGTTGATGCATCCAGGATTCAATGGATATATTTTATACTAAGGATTCGTCAGAAAAATTGGTTCGTAATTTTTTTTTCCTATTCTTTCATTTATCACTCTCTGTGGAGTTCACGTTACTCTATGAAAAATTCGCTAATGTAGACATTTTCCAAATCGCGTTAAGAGGTGGGACTAAGATGCAGTAAAACAACAAATACTTTAATAGGAAGCTACATTAGAGATATTCGAGCAACATGACAAAAGAAAAAGAATCCATATGCTTTGCAACTAAAAAAGAGAAGGTAAGTATAAATGAGTAGCTAAAACAATTTTTGTGAGATTTTCAAACAGCTTAACATTTTATATTCGGTACAATTTTTAACATTTTATACATTAGCAAACGTGAAATTGAAAATTCCCTTGATTAGTGAATTTAATATTTAAATTGAAAGGTTATCCCCAAAAATTTATTCATTAATTCAAAAGTAGGGGTTAGGAAATTTAGTTTTTAATTAGTTGTGAACATTAAAATTTTAACCATGTACCTTTTTAATAAGGTACTTCCGAGAGCGTGGTGGAAATTGCGAACATACCAAAAATTCTCTAGTTTAAATTCAGAGATAGTTTTAGTTCAGTTTTTATTAACGTCGCACTAGAAGGAATACAAGGGCTATTGACGTTGGACCTCGTAATTTTGAACCACGGTCAAGTGACGAGGACGACACCTGAGCTGGCACCCACCTCTCCTAAAATCCATACTACACCACGGGAGGACTTTGGACCCCGAACAGATTTAACGTGCATAACTCCCGGCTACACTGCGGGTCTTTGGAGGCCATGGATCGAACGAATCGACTGAACGAAAACCGCCGGCCCCGAGTCCACGACCTTGTTCGTCAGACTACCAAGGTCCTTAAATTCAGAGAAGCTCCACAAGTGGGTTAAATATAGCAATCAATCTCCCGAAAAAATGTTGCTAAATATTAGTAGGAACCATAACTTTTACAAGAGATTCTGATACTGGAAGAGACATTTTAAAGTCTTTTTTCTCATTTTATAATTTCATCCACAGTCAAAGCAATATGCTTATGAACCGTATGAAAAAAGAAACTTATGTAACGGGTGTGTGGATAGGGTGAATAAATTACAATAACATTAGTTACTGAAGTGTATAAGTCGAATAGCCCGTTTAATAATCGCATTTGTCTTACAATTGGGTTAAGAGCTTTTATCATTTATCATCTAAATATTTTATTTCCTTAACTAAAGTAAAATGAAAGAAATATTTTTATTACAACCAGAAAAGGAAGTTTATAAAGCGGTACTCCGATCCTTAGTTTTTTCTTCATTATTACTACAAGCAATTTATAAAACTGTCGGAGCAATTTTTGTACAAGGGTGCTTATTTAATTACATTAACAATTATTGATTTAATAACATTAATTTAATAATAACATTAACAATTATTGATTTAATAATAACATTAACAATTATTAGTTTAATAACACCAAATAATTTTAAAAAAATTGCATACATTGTTAAAATTAGTATCTCTTTAAGAAATCGATTTTAAAGTAAATCCCAAGGTGTTGAGTCGATATTTGTAGGATAAAATATGAAAAGACAGGCGCAAGAGAGAAAAAAACAGATTTACTGGAAGAATTTGGAAAAATCAGAGTGAAACATTAAACTTTCATTCTTTTAAAGTCATTTCCTGTTAAGAAAATAAAGTTTTTATGAACTCCAATAAAATATACATTAGTTTAAAAAAAGTTCTTTTTTTTTAATTCTGTTTAATTTAAATATTTAGGATACTAGTATGTATTTCTTGTACTAAAAGACTGATTTTATAAGAATAAAAAATAAGAAAATTTGAAATAAAGTCAAAGTTCCCTACTGAAATATTAATCTGTATTGTTAATAAAATACTAAGGGAAAAAATTCTAGTATAATATACACTTTTTTCAATTCTAATGAGCGTAAGAACATTCTATGCTTCTTTCAGTTATCTGTATAATAAATTATTATTATTGATTAGCTTTCTTTTGTTAGGATAAATTAGTTAACGTGAAATAAAGTATATAGAATTTTTTAAGTATTCAAAATTTTTTGAGTTTCTTAAGCTGACTGTTCAGGTATAGAAGGTTGATTCTTTGAAGACTGAAACAATCGCGTTTTAGAACGAAATTATTGAAGTATTCAGTAGGCTTATTTTTTTCTTATATGCATAAATCATTTTAACAACAATTTTGTTTAGTTCAATGAATTAATATATTCTGATTCATTTATGTTTAGTATAAAAAAAACACTTAAATTTTGAAATAATTACATTTGATCATCAGTAAGTTTATTGGGAAAAAATTATTTTTACCGTTAATATTTGAAAATATCGTTAGAATTTTTACACACAATTTTCGTTTCTAACAAATATTATATATTATCTGAATAGGAAAACGAGTTAAACTTCTTTTGAATATGAAATTCTAAAAAAAATATTTATTTGATTTATTTTTAAAATGATTTTACTACAACTCTTTTTTACTGTAATAACTATTTAATGACTACTTCTTGAATTATTTTTCCTTTCACACACACATACATATTTAGCTTTTTCGAAAAACTCACTTCTTTAAAGTCTAACAACCTTGCTTAATATTCAACAATTTTATTTTTTATATTGTAACAGCTCAACTTAATTTTTTTTTCCTGTATGCATTCTTTTTCTAACAACTTAGTTTAATAAAATAATATATTCCGACTATAAATTTAGATTGATTTATTTAGTGTAAAAAAACACACCCTTAAATTGTGAAATAATTACAAGCAAGTTTATTGAAAATTTACTGTTAATATTTGAAAAAACATTAAATTAGAATAAATACAAACAATTCTTTTCTAAACTAATTCTATATGGATAGGTAAAATAAATTTAAGACTTTTTCTTTTTGCAACCAATGAGTTTTGATTACATTATATGAAATTGACAATAAATATGTTGAACTAATCTTATTCGAAACATTAATTTATGAATTTTCTGATGAACAGAAAAATTGATTTGAGTTTTGAATAATAACGATAAATATTAGCTATTTTTCGCACAAAATGTATGGTACCGAAAATATTATTATTTTTACAACTGAAAAGAAACTGCTTTTAACACAAAGATATTGGAATTCACTGTAAACTTTTACCTTCTTATGTAATCATTATTATTTTACATTTTGTCATTTTAGAAAAACTCAGTAATGAATGCACTATTCTAACCGGGATTTTTTTAGAGCTTTGCCATACAATTTCTGAATATTTGAAAATTTTGCTGTTTAGATGTATTATATTATTTTTACTAAATTCTTATAATAGTTTCAGAAAAAGAAATATTTACATAGTTTCCACACTTGTATTATTCATTCTATGAGACTTAAAAGCAGTATTAATGATGAGCAAGTTAATACATTTTCTGAGTCGAAACTAAATTTAACAATAGATGTCAGGCTATATTATTTTAGGCTATTATTTTCTTGTGTACTTATTAAAATTTTTAACATCTTTCTGAAAAACTTAAACGAAAATCACTAGTTCATGCTGTCTATTACGTATATGAGGATGTGAATTCTTTATTTTCGTAATTTTTCATGCCACTTGAACTAACCATCCAAAAACTGGATTTAATATGAAAACATCAAACTCTAGTATTTTTGTCGAATAATAAATTTATTTCTTATAATGTTAATACAGTTGACTATCAAGTTAGATTTTTTTCTCTTCTAGAAATAGTTTTTCTGTGAACCCTGAACAAAGAAACCTCATGAAATCCCTGTTTATTCAACTTATCGCTTTGTACAATGCATATTCTTGCAGAGCCTTAAGTTTGGCCAGACGTATTTTAATCTTACTGGAATGTTATTTACATATGAACAAGCTAGTCGTGCTTATAATCAAGATAAATTAAAAGTTTTTACACAACTTAAAATAAATGTAGCTAATACAGTCTGAATAAATCGAAAAAAAAATTAAATATTAGGTGCCTGTAGGAATGCTCAGGTGAAATATCTTATCACTGATATAACGAGGGGGATTATATCTACTGATTCCTGAAAGAGGGATTTTTTCAGAGAAATGCTAAATTTACTTCTGAAAATATGTTGATATAATATATCTTTTTATGGGTAAAACTTGGAGGAGATATGAGAACACGTGAGGAACTATGATTGTTTGAAAATGACGCAGGCGATTAACGAGTGATATGTTTGGCTGAAAATAGTGTATGACATCACACATTTCTTAAATATTAATGGTCTACAACGTCAATCTATCTATTGTGTTTTAAAATCTTCTTGAGAAAATTATAGGAAACGTAAGACGACGCAAAGTAATTGGTATAATTATAACTATTTTTTTATTGCGAGATCCAACCATATGGAATCGGTAAAATCCAAGCACATTGAAACAGTAATCGAGCGAGGATTGTTTTTGGAATATCGAAAGTTTTTCACGACCCAACAAGCTAACAAAGTTTTTGTTAGTTTGGAAAAACAAATCGAGTATTTACCGAAGGAGCTCTCTACGTTAATAATCAATGGTAAGAAATGTACAGTTCCCCGATAAATTGCATCTTACGGTGATGACGGTGTAATATACAAATTTTCTAAAACCGAATTCAAAGCCAAAAAATGGGTGACAGTTTTGGAGGATTTGATGAAAGTAGCTGATCAACTGATCGAAAAAGAGAAACATTTAATTTTTTGTCTCGTCAATCGATACCAGAATGGAAAAGACTCGATCGGGTTGCCCAAGGACGACGAAAAAGATTTGAATGCGGAATATCCCATCGTTACATTTTCTTTCGGTGCCACGCGAGATTTAGTGTTTAAGAGAAGAGGTAACGAAAACGTATACGTACCTTTAGAACATGGAAGCGTGTTATTGAGGCATCCTCCCACGAATCGGTTCTGGTGTCATGAATTGCCCAAGAGAAATCGATTGAAAGATGCGAGAATAAGCTTAACTCTTAGAAGAATTGAAAATGATGTTTAATTTTTGTACCTTTCGCCTACTTACCTACGAAACAAAATATAAAAAGTACTTGTTATTACTTGTCTTTAGAACTGCTGATGTTTTTAAAATTTTGTTTAGTAAAAACAATTTTTTATATGTATTCTTGTGTTTGTCTGAAATCATTACGTATACATGTAATTTTTAAAATATTTTTTTAATTTTAAAATTTTATTTTTACTTTCTGAAAGTATGATTTTAAATTCTTGTTTTCCTACTTATAAAGAAGTATTTTGCATAAAAATTTATTTTTAACATAAAAAAAAAAAAAAATACTTATTTTTCTTCTAACATTAAGAGGAAAAAAAATATGTCTATAAAAATTTATTTTCTCTAACATAAAACTGAAAAGTTATACTGAATTTCTTTGAGAAGGAAAAATATTATGTTTATAAAAATCTAAAATTAAAATTGTTTGATAGAAAAATTAAGCATAAATTTAAAAATCAACTAAGATTGCGGTTAACTATATTTTGAAAAATTATTTTCTAACATTAAGAAGAAATAGTGTTTTTTTTTTTTTTTAAAAAAAATATTTTTTCAACCATTAAAATTGTTTAACATTTTATTTTAAAAAGTTATGTTAATATTTTTATTTTTCTAACATTAAGAAAAAAAAAATATTCTGTTTATAAAAATTTATTTTCTAACATTAAGAAAAAATATTCAGTTTTAGAATTTTTTTTTTCTAACATTAAAATAATATTCTGTTTTTAAAAATTTATTTTCTATCATAAAAATTGCTTAACATTTTATTTTAAAGATTATATCATTTTTGATTTTTCTAACATTAAAAAGAACATAGTCTTTTTTGAAAATTTATTTTTATAATATTAAAATTGTTTAACATTTTATCTTAAAAGTAATGTTTAAATTTTTTTTTTCTAGCTTCAGGTAAAAAAATTTTTCTTTCTATCATTAAAATTATTTAATATTTTATTTTCCGCATTGAAAAAGTTATACTTAATCATAGAAAAAGGTTATTTTAAAATTACACTTTCAAATATTAAAAATGCTACTTTTTAATGAAAAATAATTAATGTGATTTACTAAAGTTTTAAAAAGACAAATTTTGAAATATATTGTAACTATAAATTATACTACATATAAATTAGATATAATGTTTAATAATAAAACATGCACACATATTAAATAAAACAAGCATATTTATTTAAAGACTTTGATCAGAAGCAATATACATTTGCTTTGTATTTTTAACCATGACAGACATATTTAGTTTTTCTAAGAAAGATTTGCTTACATAATTTGACAATTGGGAATTTTTCTGTAAAATTTCTATAGCCAATTGTTCGAAGTTCAAGGAAAAAAGAGCAATATAAAATTACTAATTAAATTTAGAAATTTTTTTTAAATTTAATTAGTAATTTTATATTTAATTTTTAATTAGTCTTGTGAATTCAAACATTTCTTTTGATATGCATTCGTGAAGTTAGAACCAACTTTTGGTTTCTGAAAAGTGAAAAAAGAATATCTTAGAAATAATGATTGTGTTTTCAAATCACTGAAAAAGCAATAATTTGTGGCCAAATAGAATCGTGATTATAGAAAGAGCTTGGTTAGAGATTTTTTTCTGGTTTCCTAGTCTTCTGACTGAGAAGAGTGTAGAGGCTTTCACTTTTTCTTGGCACTCGAATCCCTTTCCTTTGATAGTCTGATTATGTGAGGAGCTTTCATTGTATTTCTGCTGTACACTGATTAGCTATTTTGTGAATTCAAACATTTCTTTTGATATGAATTCGTGAAGTTAGAACCAATTTTTGGTTTCTGAAATGTAGAGGACTAGAGAAGAGTAAGCTCTAGGGGCTGATTGTGCACAATACGAGTTTCTTGAAAATGTTTCTGTAATTTTTGCATCTTGTTTCTTTCCATTTCTTTTCCAAATTTTAGACTAATGCTGTATATATATTCTTTTAATTTATCGATTTCTTTTGCTTGTTTTTTTCTCCTTGTATTCTTCATTTTATCATCAAGCATGAGGAAATTTCATGTATCGAAATTCAGTGAGATCCCATTCTCGCGCATTAAATAAACTCCAATTATTCAAGGATATTTCATGTTTTCGATTACTGTTCGATTACTGTCCATTGGCGTGGTGTAGAAGTTTGGAAAGTTAGGTACTAGCACAAGTATCATCCTCGTCACTTGGCTTAGGTCTGTCGCCAAAAACCCTTATGCTGATTCTACGCGCGAAATTATTAAGTAATCAATCAAATTATTTAATGAAGAAATAATAATCAATTTCTTAATTACATAAATATCTGCTTGTTCTTTGGAAAGAGGCATAAATAAATAAAAAATATTTGCTTAAAATTCTGAAAGAGCTTTCTTTAGTTCTTTAGCCTCATTTAGAAAGTGTTGTTCATAGTATTTGAAGATAATTGTATTTATAATTTAATGTAAAAAGAAACCTGAAAAAGATAAGACAATGCAAGATAAAAGTTTCAAACCTGAAAAAGATAAAAGTTTCTCCTTACTGTCCCGAAACTTTTTCTAAATGCCTTATGACAATGATATATATATATATATATATATATTCCATAACTAAAAACTAAGGCTAAACACTGAAAGAAGTGAACTATAAAAATTTATATTGAACAATTTTTGTAGGGGGAGGAGCTTTTCTTATAAATAAATTTGACTGAAAAAGAACCACTGTTATTTCCCAATTACTCATACTTTATTTTTGCATTAATTTCAGAAACAATAAGGTGTTACTCATAAATTTAAAGTAAATTCAATTTAAGGGGACATTTATTATTAATAGAATACATAGTTTAATCCCAATACGTCTATTTAGTAGAAATAAAATTTAAGTGTGCAATTAGTTTAGTTTTTACACACTTTAAATTAATATACAAATTTTAATTTAAAGTGTGTACTACAAAATTATTAGTAATTAAATATATATTTATGTAAACAATTAAATAGTCATTATTTTGATTGTTTTTACAACTTAACTTTGGACGTTTTTGAAAATAATATATGGCAACATTTCTGTTGATAGATGCCTGGCAACTCTTCTCATGCATTCTTTTTATTATCTTCATTTATATTCATTATAACTTTTCCTCAATTATTTATTTCTTATTGTTATTTTCTACTATTATTACTATTATTTTCCTTAAGAAAATAAATGAATTTCACACCTTCTATCTCCAACACTTTTAATAGTCCTCTCTTCCTTCAAAATTTCTTTTTACAAGGAGAAAAACTTCAATTCGTTAAACATATTCTTTTCTTTCCGCATTTCCCCTTTCAAATAAAACGGTCACTCAACTGAAATATATTTGAAGGCCCTTTGAGCTATATTGTTGTGAAATTTCATAGTGTCTTCTCAGTACTTTAGTTAACAAAATATTATAGAGGTATATTTATCGCCTAATTAGGAAATTCATACCAACGTAACATGCCAAATATCTCGGAATACTTAGCGCCATCTATGGGAGTTAAATCATTTTTTTTATTCAACGAAAACAGTCTTAAAAAAGTAGAGATATTTCACCTCCTTTCTTCCTTTCGCTCTGTTAGATTTATACATTGTAAATCCTACACATTATTTTTAATTAATACGTCCCCAACCAAATATGTTTCAATTTTTACATGACATTGGTATCACTCCTTGCTTACAATTTTATTAAACGTTATTATAATCCTTGTCTTGAGTTTCAATTATTAAATTTTTGCCTAAAAACATAATAATCTCATAATCTGGAGTTTGCGCAATATATCACAAGAGGATTCAGTGACAGAAATTTCTACTACAAATATTTCTCCCTATTTGCGATTTTCTCTTCACTAACTTCGGGGACATTTTGATAATTTAAACTGCATAAAATTACAATTTATTCCTAATCCAAATAAAACGTGATTATGTAAATTAGATGAAAATTAGAAGTGCAGTGAATTAAATTAGACAGTGATATATGAGTAAATAGAATTGAAAGGAAAAAAAAGGGAGATAGATGACAGATAATAGTAGATTTGATTGAATCATCGTAATTAATCGTTTGGTGTGAAGAGAATATTACTTTAAGAACTTAAACTTCTAGAATTTGGTTCTGCTGCTATTGATAAGTGTTTGAATTAAAACAAGTCATTTGGTAAGCAAAGAATTTTAAAAGACTTTTAGAATGTAAATTAAGGCTGAGTTTAGAAGGAATCCAGAGAGAGAGAGAGAGAGAGAGAGAGAGAGATCTAATCTATTGTTTAGTAGTTAATTATTTGTCTTACTTTTTCGTATTTTCAATTGGATTTCTGTATTTATTGATTTTTTTAAGTATATTTAAAGATGGTTAAGAATTAAATGATGAAGGAAGCACGTCACAAGTGTTGCTCCCTTTTCTCCTATTTCAGCGTCGCCAAACCTCAGTAACCCTTTTAATTGTGCTCTAAAAATACTTCAATATGTAATTAGTCCCGGAGGCTTCTCTTTCTTTTGAAAAACTCGCATGACAAGGAAGCAACTATCACTTCCAAGCATAAATGTGGAATTAAAATGAGAAGTTCCTCTCACTTGTCAAATTGTGTAAATATAGGATTCCACCCCTCACCACTCTTCTTAGGGGTCTCTCCTCTCTCTCTATCCATCTTCCGCAGAATTTTTTTTTACTTGTTTTTCGATACTTATTTAATTTTAAAGGTGTGTGTATGTGGCGCCGCCGAATGAATTTTCCCCTTCTCTGAAGATAAAAGAAAAATGTGCAGAATGTTTTTTTTTCTCTCTTTGCTGTTCAAAAGTATGAAAAGTTGAATTTTTTTTCCTATGGAGAGTATCGGCGTAGATATGAATCCCTATCGCAGGGATTTGAAAGAAAGGGAAAATAAATTCAGGCTGATGTGACAAAAAGTTATAATATATTTTCCCTATTCAGAATCAGAGATGAGGAGCGCTCTAAAATTTCATCAGAAGTCTGTCACAACATTATAAATCATTTTTTTCAGTTCTAAATGTGGTCTGCAATTTATTCTCAATAGAAATTAGATTGATTGACTTTATTGAGACTCATTTTGTTTTGATTGAGAATATTATTTCCCGTCAAAATTTGATATAACTTTTGTTAAAAATATTTGGTTTAACTTATATATTAGATGTTAATGATTGAAACAAATAAAAAACAATGGCAATAATTATATATGATTGGTTTCCAAGAAAAATTAATAAAATGTTCAAAACCTATATTTTTCATAAAGTGTTTTTACTGTATGTTATTTTATTAAGAAACTTATATTACGCATTTTTACTTCGAAATGAACAACTTTTTCTAGCTCATGGTTTCCCCCTTTTTAAGCAATTTTCAAGCAGTAAAATGATTTGTTTTGTAACAATTGTTATCAAACTATATAGAGGCGCGACAAATTTTCATTTTCCTATCATATAGCAAGAAAAAAAATACTTTATTTCATATACATGAAGTTTTAATCCAACATAGATAAATTTCACGAAATTCCTGAAACTTTGAAAGTATTTTAAAAGAAGTATTTTGAAAAATATATCTATGGCTGTGTTTTGTTAACAAAAGCTTGCATCAAGTTTCAATGGAAGATAAAAGCTTGTTTTAAAACTCTGTATTTTTGTAATATGAGGGCATGTATTTTAACATTTAACATGTATTTTTTATAAATTTTCATTCATAAGAAAATTAATACGAAAAGCTGTTTCGTTTTTCGATCACGAAAATAGGTAAGACTTTAAAAATCTCTGTGTTACCAAAATTCCCCTTAATAAGTAAGCTGAACTGTGTAATTACAGCTTCTATTAAATACATACTTTTTGATATTCCATTATTTTCTCATGGCTACCCCTTATAAAATCGTAATTCGTAAATTAACATATTTAGTCATATTTAAAATAAGCAGTTGTCTTATTAAGCTTGAAAAACAACACATAAAGAAGATAAATTCAATTAAAAATATTTATAATAAAAGGAGTTAAGTATTGTTTAGTAAGAAGTATCTAATTTCCATCTATATTTTTCATACATCCTTTGATTGAGCAACGTTTTTGTTTTTATCATTAATGATTTCTTCAGGCCACAATGGAGGATGACAAGTTGGTTAGAGTAACACATAAAATACATTAACATTCAAAGAGAGAAAAAGTAAAATAGTTATTTAACATACTTAAGTAATTTAAACTTCCTTAATTTATATAATTTCTGATTAAAATATTGAAAGACAAACAGTAAATCATGAATTTAGTGTGATGCTTGACATAGTGTTTGACACTCGAATGCTTTGAAATTTAGTTTCAAAGATGTCATCGAAGCTCTCATTCACAAGTCACAGTATTCAACAGATATTTTGACACTAGTTTTATTCTTCGCATTCTTTAACTTAGAAAATACTGCTCACGAATGTTGGTGTTTCCAAATAGCGATGAATTATGTAGTGCGTGATAAGGAAGTGAGATATATTATTTTTCTGGGAAGATATATATCGCCGGGGGAAGTCCAGTAAAAACATGCTCTAATTATATGATGATGAGTCTTATACAAACGATATATTTTTAATGCGAAATGTCAAATTGGAGCTGTAAGGAGAAAAAAAAATCGGGGAAGGTTTCGCGCGTCCTTTAACTAACTTCTGGGCTGACTAACTTCTATGTTCGATATGGAAATATTACCCATAATATGTATAAAATAGCCTTATTATGTAAGGAGAAGAAAAGTGGATAGGGTGAGGAGACAGAAGAGATCGTGAGGAATTAGAGGAAGTAGTAGGAATGCTATGGAAGCTAGAGTAACTGTAAAACGTCGTCAAAGCCTTGTATACGTAACTAGAATCTGGTTATTAAAAGTTTATTTGAATTGGATACAATTACTTGAAAATTCAAATTGAATGGGATACAATTACTTGAAAATTCAAATTGAATGGGATACAATTA
>BMAW01114139.1:41915-60250 GCA_019974015.1 Nephila pilipes
GGATACAATTACTTGAAAATTCAAATTGAATGGGATACAATTACTTGAAAATTCAAATTGAATGGGATACAATTATTTGAAGTCTACTGTTCAAGTTATCAAGTTATAAGATTCTTTATAAAACATTTAATTATTGATGAATATTGTTATTTATTTACTCAGTAGCTCCACGTATCAATTTATTTTGATAGTGATTATTAAATAATGAATAAATTGGTAAAATATTTTAAAAGTTTATCATTGTGTAACTATGTCTACCGCCTCAGTAGCCTAGTGGTCAAGGTAGCGGACTCGTGGCCGGTGGTTTTCGCCGAGTCGTAGGTTCGAGCTTTGATGCCACTACAGACCCGCCGTGTAGCCGGGGCTGATACACGTTAAATCTGTCGGGGTCCAAAGTCCTCCCGTTAGGAGAGGCGTTGACAACTCAGTGGTCATCCTCGTCATTTGACCAAGGTTCAATATTAAGAGGTGAGTCGCCAAGTGTTGCCTCTAGTCAGTCCCATCGTGTTGTTTCTAGTGCTACGTTAATGACACCACACCAAATCAAAATCATCACAGTGAGGATAATTTTTCTAAATTGGCTAGTAATGTGTGCATAGTGACAGAAAAAGGAGTCGCAAACATACCACAAAATTGATAGATTTTCAGGAATATGTAATCATATCCTTTATGAATTCGAAATTAAAGGTTACTCTTATTGATGAATTATAAAAAGTTTCATAATTTTGGCTCTCCATGAATACCCTTCCTAATATAAAATAACTTCGTCTTGAATGATTAACTCTAAATTTAGAAAATAAATTGACTATTTCAACAAATAAATTTTATTTTTGATTCCATAAACGATTAGATATCATCTCGTGAAAAATACTTTTCTGCATTTTAACGCGACCAATCTAACTTATTTATTTAAAGTAAATTGTATCTTCGTGATTAGGATCGATTAATTTAAGGAATTCTTAGAATATTGGTTGTAAATGAAATCAACTCATCCACAGCACGCCATTCATTCATTGAGCACCGACAGATTTCTTTAGACTAGCGTCTGTTCGCAGCTCTGCATCCCTATGGGAGACCTTCTATTAAGTTTACAGGTTTGTTCATAATTTGCATGTCGTTACCAACTTTAATGTTTTTGAGCATATATATTCTTACAGCAATGGTATTTAATTATTTTTAAACCTCGTGCGAGAGAATGCAGTAAATTATGTAAAAATAATTCACGTAAAATCAAATTTTAAATAGGCAGCAGATACAGCAGAGACACTCATGCTGTATCGAGCCACGGTCGACGCATTAGCTGACAACCACTCAACTCATCCACAGCACGCCATTCATTCATTGAGCACCGACAGATTTCTTTAGACTAGCGTCTGTTCGCAGCTCTGCATCCCTATGGGAGACCAAAAGCTGGACGAGTCTACTTAAATCGCAGGGATTAGAGGAATTTCGCTGAGGTGTTGATGGGATTTCCCGGGATCGGGGATTTTTCCTTTCAGGAACTTTCAATAGTACTGGTAAAGTAAAAACAAAACATCAGAATAAATCAGAGCTGGCGATTATTCATTCATCATTTTTTGCCCTAGTAAATAAACAGGAACTGCATCTTTCTTGATCAAAAAAAAAAAAATGTGTGAATTTTAATATCTCTGGAAATCTTGTGAAGATTTTTTCTTCGTTGCAAGTCCTAAACGTTCGATCGCTCAAAATTGTGTTTGTGTATCTTCTGAAGTTTTTGATGGAAGAACACCAATATCCAAAAGAGATGCTAATGCTCTTTAGTCTTCAATTTGTTTTAATAGTTTGTAATTTGTATACCATATTCAATATGCTTTTTATGCTATTCAACTGTTATTTCAATGGCTTCTTCGTGTTATTCTCTGACTATTTTGATGAAAGCCTAACATGTTTTCCCTCATTAACAGGCACTTCTGATGCAATATGTTGATTCCTTTCAGGTTTTAAATTTTCTATGCTACTCCTATGCAAATATAATTCTCACAAATTATGTTGTCATGACACCTGCTACATCTGTATTCATAAATAATGACATTGTCTTTTCCATTCATCAAACTCCCTGCCAGAGTAAGAAAAATATATTTCAAATTTAAATTTGTATCTTCATGAGATTGTTTAATCAAGTATCTCATAAGATTAAGTTTTATACCGCTCGTTCTTGAATACACACTACATCAACTGTATAATACGAAAAATATGATGGATGTAATTTCTTTAAGTGGACGTTATAGCTCCCTTTCTGTGAAAATGTGAGATTGCGTATCTCACATAGCCCTAAGAAAGGGCTGCTTTTGCCAAATTGTTGGATCAGACATTTTTACTTAAGAAGCTCTAATTATGAAAAAATGAGTAGGTAGTACTCCTGATGATTATCTGATATTAAAGATTTTCTACGTGTATTATGAATGAGCTCAACTAAGTTATTGTAAGTCTAAGAAGAACAATTTATTTTCGATTCTACCGATGGCTCCAACGGATACAGCTTTCCACTTTGATTGTTTATGATGAAAACGATAAGATTCCCAGTTACCGTATATTACTCGAACAATGTATGTTCTGAAATTAATAATACAACTTGTTTTTGAAGAAATTTAAAAAAAAACTGCGGACTTTAATATTAAAAGTATTTATGACCGATGATCATGCCTTATTTTTATATATATAATGCATAGTTAAAAGTTTATGGGGAAACAATTTTGTTTACTATGCAGCAGGCATATCTTGTGTGACTGGAAAAGACAAATAAATGTTAACAACAAAAACTGAAGGATGTCATTGGAAAGTAATTTTAATCAAATTTTGCATGAAATGAACTAAGTAACTTTTTAATGCATGTACAAATAATTTGTTTAAGAATATAAAGATGAAGAAATAAAAACAATATTTTCAAAAAATCTGTGGAAGATGACAATTTGGACCTATTGCTAGAGTTCTCGTTTAGTTATTAACACCAACTACTCTAATATGAAGAAGTTAATGGTATAGTTATAAGGTTAAATAATTCTTTTTTAATTGTTCTTAGTGTCATTGCAAAAAAATAATAATTGATAGAATTATCTCATGGAATTAGGGAAATTAATTTCAAAAATATTACTGTTACAACAGCGACACGATAAAAGTTTCTCTAAAACGAAAGAATATTTTGCCATTTAAAAAACACCTATTGTGATTGCAGCATTAGATGTGACAGTTGTAACATATGCATCCATTCCCTCACTTGCACTTATATTGATTATTCCATAAGTTTTTTTTATTTGTAAACATATACATTTTGTTTGTCAAAAATTTAAGGACAATATCGTTTCTTTTAACAATACTGATACAACTGATGAAAATTTGCTTGTAATAATTGAGGATGCAAATCCTTTAAGACTAGAAAAGGAGGCAATCTTTAAAAAAACTGAAAAATCTGTTGTTAACGATAAACTGGATGAACAAGTCTCTTTTTCAGCTAAGATACAGACAATGCGGAATCAGTTTGCTAGTGTTAAAACTGATAAAGAAAAATTATACAATAGAAACTATGAATTCTTTTATAAATGGTATACATCTTTTAATCCCTAGAATGTTCCTAACATTTTAAAAATTTCCAGCAAATAAAAATATTACATATCAGAAGTAACAGCAAGAAATTCGAGACCGTCTAAAAAGCAAAGAAATTTATTGTAAAATCTTTTTTTAACCAGAAAACCAATAAAATTAAGTAAGAATACCTGTAGTTATAATCAGTATTATTAATATGTATTGAGAAATGAAATCATGACAATCTGTTATTCAGTGACCAGCTATATGCGGGAACAACTTATATTTCTTTCAGATCTCAAGAGCAATCAAATATACAACATAATTTGAAATAGGTTGGCCACACTGGCTGGTTAGAAAGAGGCAGTCATTAGAAAATAATGCAAAAATTAGTCAAGTAAATTAATATCATTCTCACTTATATTCACTTTGTAATATAATTTTTCATTCAGTATTTTCAATATTCATGATGATATGAAATCATTCTGTGTTATTCAATATCCAGTTATATACAGGAACAATGTATTTATTTCTTTCAGAATTTGAACGAAATAAAATTCACAAAAACCATCAATTGTACTCCTATACATAAAATTTTTTTTAGTTTTCATTAAAAATAGAAGTACGTGTGGAGATACATCCATTTGCTTAAGTTTAGCTTTTTCTTTTGATTTGATGTCAAAATAAATTTCATTTCTTTGAGCCATTTTAACTAGAACATAAACAATGCAAGTTTCACTTTTCAATAATGATGATCTTTTTTTTAAATTCATTTAAGATTATATAAGAATTAAATCAAGTTTGAGAAGTAAATAGTGTTCTATATAAGCATAATTTTATTTAGAGAATTTCTTTTTAAATTCCTATTATTAGTTCATACTCTCCCTATATATATTTATATATCTTGTTCAAATTTCCAATCCATAATAAAATACTTTTTATTCATTTGCATTTAAAATGCTGCTCCTCCCACAAATATAAGTCAATCACTTCCATTTTTTTTGTGTGTTATATATAACTCATGCAACAAAATTAGGGATCCATTTTACAAAGAAATGTTTGCTTTTTTCTAAAAATAAATTAAAATGTAGAAGATTTCTGTGTTTTTTCTGGATTTTAGCATGCCCACCCACATTTTATTTTTTCCCCTCCAAAACTAAATAAGCTATTACAAAATCAATCCTTAAAGTTATTTAAATATCCTTAAAAACATTACAAAAAATGCCATAGTAAAAAATTAATAAATAAAAGAGGAGTAGGAGTTTGAAATTTTTTTTAAAAAAATTTAAATTTTTAAAATTGTGTTTACAATATATTCTAATTTTCATGTAAAATCATTGTCTAGAGTCGAAACCCTACAAAGTTTGCTAAAACAAAAATTTTGAATGCATTAATAAAAAAAAATAGTCCAAGGGTACCAAGTCTCTTTAAAGGAAACCAGGTTGATTAAATCTGAATGCGTATGTCACAAGTGTAATTCTCAGATGAAATGTGCGGCCAAAAATCTTTGTTTGACAGCTATTCCTTGATTTGCATGAATTCTACTAATACTAATTAATACAAATAATAACGAATAATAATTTTTTAGTGATAATTACTCTTTATGTAATTATTTAAAGAAATTATATCATTAAAAAGATATTTAGTCCAGAAAATTATTGTATACTTTTTAAAATTATTTAATCCAGAAATATACTATATGAATTGATGTTTAACCCTGAAAACAACTTCATATATTTTGAAATTTATATTTAATCGTTAACCTTACTTAAATTTTATAGAAATTTTTGATAAAATTGGTTTATTAAAAATAGTATAAATCATAAACAATTGTGGATCCAGAAAAAATCGACAGTTGGAGGGGGACACATTTGTTTTTTCCTTCAAAAAGTTGATAAGACTTAACTATTATTTATGTTTTTATTCATTAAATTTATTTATGTTTTCTTAATCTAAAAATTAACTCTAAATAAGAATTCAAAGATCAAATTTCAATTAAGAACTGAAATCTTACAGTACAATAATTTGCTCAATCTTGTGTTTGGACACAACAATCAACTCTGAAGTAAAACAAAAAAATAAATACTTTTAAATTCGGTTGGAATTTCCTATTCAGGTATGTTAATTTGTCTTAATGTGAAATTATAATGGGAGCCTGTACCCACTCCATGGATTCACCACTGTATATAAAAAAAATATAGAACTACTGGGGAACCTACCTTTACTATTTGGACAAAAGGGGTAGTGCATTCATGCCTCAAGGTAAAGTGTTCATTAAATATGTGTATTAACAAAGTTGCTATTTTCTTATACAGTGATGAATCTTTCTTCTATATGTGATGAAGTATCACTCTTTGAAAAGTTTTTTTATGCATTTACAGGCTTTTATTTATTTTATTTTTTGATGGATTACGTATATAATGCGGATGTTGAATATTTTGCGAAGCAATCAAAATCTTAATGAGTAGTAAGTTGTATTTATGAATGCTATTTAAACTTATAGTTTAGTTATAATTGCATTTTTCTTCATTTCTCTACTTTTAAGAATGTATTTGCTATAAAAATATTAAGATTGCATTTGATATAAACAGTCACTCTTTTTCTTTATTTTTTTGTAACAGTTTCTTTGATCTTTTTTGGGATACCTTATTTTTTAAATAAAGTTATTTTGTAATCTAGTCATTTCTACTTCATGCTAGAGAAAACTGCATTTGGAAGAATAAAATTTAAACAAGATGAATAAAATATCATAAAGTAGTGTTTTATTCAAGATATAATTGATAGATGAAAGAATGGCTTGAAAAACTCACACTGTTTCAAGGGGTTGGAAATTTCACTAAATATTTTATAAATTGTTTCCTTCCCGAAATTCATCTTTGGGAAATTTTTGAAAAACCTTTCGGTATCTATAAGTATTCAATAACTAATATTGCTCTAAGTTATTTAATAATAAATGCTTACTAATCAAATTGTTTTACTGCATTTAATTAGTATTATTAACACTGATGTGTGTATCATTATTTCTGTTGTTTAATATTTTGTTAATAAATTCATTTATTTTGTAAAATAAAGTATCCTTTCTATTGACATAACCTGCACAATCAAAAAAACATCTTGCATCTCTTAAAGTTATTCTTAAAATCTCTTTTCAGTTCAGATATGTTTGCCTACCTAATATTAAAACTACATAATTATCAAATAAAAAATTACTACATACAGTTGACAAAAAAAATATTAAAACACAATGAAAATTTGAATTTGAAATAGCTTGTTTACATTATAGTAACATGCTCATGTAATGCAATTACAGCATTTCTATATTGATTTCATAGTTGTCTTTACTAGTTTGCGATTAGTTTCTTTAGAATATAAATGCAAACGCACCTTTTAAGTACAAAATTAAAAGTTAAAGCTGTGGATTCAGCAGTTAGTTTCCTTATTTGGTGGTATAAATTTTAGATAACAAGATAGAATAAGCTGAATTATACACATATCCAATGTTTATAAAACATTTAAATATCAATTCCTCTTTAGAATGGATAACACATCGATCAATAACTCCCGAGTCTAACATTGAAAACAAAAATTTTTTTGCAAACTTTTTTTTTATTCATCAACATAACACCTTTTGTTAATCACCTTTTAGGGTGATACAATCGTTCCAACGCTTTTCTAAATCTTTTTTTTCCTTTTTTCGCAAGAAATCTTTTTTGTTGCGAGTAAATAGCGATAAACAGCTTTTTGAATCATCGACTCGTTGCTGTTTTCGTTCCATCGAAAGCAATCGCGGCACACACACTTGGAAAAAACCTTTTTCACTTCACTTCAAAAAACCTTTTTCACTTCACTTCAAAAAACCTTTTTCAGTAAATACACTTCCATATGATATCTGCGTCATCTCAGCAATCTCACGGAGCTTCACTTTACGATCTTTCGTTATAATTTTTGTCACTTCACTCACATTTTCCGGTGTAACGGCTTCCACAGGTCTACCCGAGCGTTCCGCGTCATTTGTGACGGTACGACCACGTTTAAACTCGGCAAACCACCGACAAATCGTTGCTTTTGATTGACAAGAGTCCGGGTAACATTTTTCAATCCATTGTTTTGCTTGCACGGTGTTTTTACCCATTAAAAAACAATGTTTTATCAGAACACGAAACTCGGTTTTATCCATTTTTTAAACAAACTACAAAACGACTTTACTCCAACCTCGATAACTCAGCTGTTTCTGGTCCGATCGACTTAAAATTTTGACACGTTTCAAGCAAAGGTTAGTACTCTAGAAAGACCTGGTTACTGATTTACTACGAGCGCCATCTCTGGGTTAGTCTCGGGAGTTATTGATTGATGTGTTATATGAATCCTGAAAAATTCCAATAGATGCATTAATAAACAACCCAATATATTTTTTTTTTCAATGATAAAACTTTACGTATGCTTTTAGAAAATGAGATAAATTACATCCAAGAAAATGGTCCAAAAGAAAATCTTCCTCGATATTTAAAACATTGTTTGTTTACAACTTTTATTCATTCCTAAGGCAACTTATTCAAAACAGAAAAACAAAGGTCAGTCAAACGAAAACTGTTTCAAAAGCAGATAAATTTTCTCAATTATCAAAAAATTATTAAATACTGATTGAATACATTAAGCAATTAATAAAAATCACACACATAATTCAATAACAAAATATTACTACATTATTTGCCCTAAATTGGATAAATCAATTAAACCAGCAAGCATAAAATTAATCCTTCAACATTTTGTAACAATTGCATTTAATTACACATTAATTTTGCAAAG
The DNA here is from genome assembly GCA_019974015.1 of Nephila pilipes. Lineage (NCBI taxonomy): Eukaryota > Metazoa > Arthropoda > Arachnida > Araneae > Nephilidae > Nephila > Nephila pilipes. Next base: position 50,262 of record BMAW01114139.1, read on the forward strand.
TAGTAAGAAGAAATGTTTTTTAAATTGCATTGTACATATTTGATTTCTTTAGTTCTTAATAAAGAGCAAAAGCCTGCTTTATAAATAAATTATGGATTGCCTTTAAGATTTTTTTTGTTTACTAAGTACTTGTACAATAACAGAATCAATCTACGTATAGAATGCACGAGTTCTTTGTTTTACAACTTTTTGGTAACATCTCAGTCAGACAAAATTGTTTTCTGTATGTTTTCATCTATCTTGAAAATTTAAAATTATTTCAAGTAGAGTAATTCACAATGAATAAAAAAAATTCTAGCTAATTAAATCAAGGAAATGTTAAAATAAACAGCCTAGCAACTACATTTAGGATAAATTAGCATTTTCCAAATTTATAAGAGTTCCTTGTTATATATATATATATATATATATATATATATATATATATATATATATATATATATATATATATATATATATATATATATATTGCTTTCATTATTTTCAAAGTTTACAAATGAGTGTGTTTTTAGATTCGACTGCATCTTTTTTTAAATACGTGTATTACACATTAAATGCATGCATATGTTTTATACTCTTTATATACAAATATTATTATAAAGCAGCCAACTCATTATGTAAATAAACTTGCTAAGGAAGCTTTTTTAGGCAATAGGTAATTCAAAAACAAAGAGAAATAATTTCTTTCCAAAACATTTTTCAATTGCAGAATTTCTCAAGAGTTTCAAATATCCAAATATTCCTTACTAAACTTCCCAAACTTGTATTTTTTTTAAAAAAAATTAAATACAATTTTCATCACGAATTTCAGACTTTCTTAAACCAAATAAATTAATAAAAACATTAAAATCTATTTTCAAATTTAATGTTTATAGTCTGATGTAATTCTTTTCTTACAGGAAAAAAAAATAATTTCAAAATCTTTCCAATCATTTTTCTTACACTAATATTGCTTCACAGTTTTTGAAATCACGACAGCTAAAAAACTACCTAACAATCTAGAAATGCTCTTGCAACTAATTGCCTAAATCATTTTGTGTGCGCCTTGGTGCTATTAATTCCTATAAAGGCACTGCTTCACTCGTCCAGTTTTCGGTCTCCCATACGATGCATGGCTGTTTGACGCCAGGAAAATCCCTTCAACACCTCAGCGAAATTCCTCTAATCCATGCGATTTAAGTAGACTCGTCCAGTTTCCGGTCTCACATAGGGATGCAGAGCTGCGAACAGACGCCAGTATTTCTTTAGTGTTAGCTCATCTGTTTACTGTTGCCATTGAAAGTTGAATCAGCTGGCATATTGCTTTCAAAGAGAGACGCATATTGCGTCGTAAACAAGAATGTTAGTGCTTTATTTATTATGTTGAAAAATAATTACTCATACTAATTATCAATTCTGAATGAATAGATACCAGTTTGTTTAATGCGTTCTTGGAGGAAAAAGTAGGTACAGATATTTTGAAAAAAAAGTTATTTTTTTAAATATCTCCTAAAATGTTTTAACTTTTAAAAATCACCTTTTATAAATTAATATTTATTTAATTTTGGACATTTATTTATCGAAAATTTTAACGGTTATATATTTAATAAAAACTAAAGTTAAAACTTCATATTTTAAAACATATAGAAAGAATAACATAATGAAAAAAAAGTAATTATTGTACTTCAAGAATCAAAAAGTGTTTAATCACATGCATTTTAAATATAAAGAAAGATAGTTACAAATATTAATATGAAATTTGTGAATAAGCGAAAGAGTTGCAATGACAGTACAAATTTAAGGACACATTCTAAAACACATACCTTGATGATATTTCATACACTGGAACTTAACTTAATTCTCCACCATGTAAAAATTTAGTTTTCTATAGCTAAGGAAACTTATTAAAAATTTTCTTCGAGAGAAAATATTATAGAATGTACTTTAATTTTATGTATAGTTTCCATAAAGTTGCTCAAAGTAATCTAAAGTTTTCGATATATTTTCAGTAATATTATTAAAAATGAACATGCTTCTTGTTCAATTTAAAATGTTTGCCTCTGTAATTAAAAATAAAACAATTTTCTTAAACTTAATTTTAAAGTAAATCAATAAGTTCGAAAAATATTGATTTAATATAAAATGTGTGAATACAACTAAGTATTAAAATGCAAGTTCATTGTAAATTTTGGTAAGTCTGTAAACACTAATGAAATAAATGTAGAAAAGAGAATGATCATTTATTATTCTTTGAAAAATTACTATTTTCATAATTTCAGATAAAATATCATTTAACATATTGGAAAGGAATTGACAGAAATTATTTTTTCACACACTATGTAAGACTTGAACTACTCGTACACAGCAAACAAATATAAGCGTTACGCTTGCATTCTACGGAATATTGAAGATATTTAACGGAGAAAGGTATTTATATCTATGACGTTGGCTTAAAATGCTTTCAATAAATAAATGTAAGTTGCTATTCACACTGAGAAAGAGAAAAAAAATCATAAAAACAAAATAAATAACTAATTTCACACTGAGAAAGAGAAAAAAAAGGCAATTGAAATCATAAAAACAAATTAAATTTAAAAAAAACCTACAATAAAGAATTGTAAATTTGGCTACACGAGATTATGTAATTCTAAACTAAACTTTTAATACAATTTTAACAGCGTGGTTTTTATTTTATTTTGAAGAAACTTACAACCGTGCTGTCTGGAAATGTTTTTGAATAATGAATATTAAAAGATATATAGTTACATTGAATTTTTTTTTGGTATACTTGTATTTTATTCAAGTTTTTCCTAAATTCATTTTGATTTGATTTATAATTTGTGGACACTTAAGAAACTAGTTACTTGAATATTGTGTTTTAAAGTAAATTTTAGCATTTGCCAAAGTTTATTTAAAATTTGGTATTTTTGAGCGTAAACTGCCTGAGTTATTAGTTATCCCTTATTAGTCATTTACATTTTTTTTAAATGATTGAAAAGGAAACTGTTGTTTCCATGCCTCCTGCTGAAAGTTCTGAAACAATTCTTCAAATTTGGCTTTGTTTTGCTCTTGGTTTTAATACATCACTGATAGAAAGCATGAGAAAAACAACACAGCAACATTTTTTCAGTAGCTTCTGTTTTTGAATTAAGTCTTCAGTAGGTTTTCAGTCCAATTTTTCAAACTGTACATGTTCTCATGCACTATATTCTAGTTTTGAATTATAAATATATAGTTCATTGACCATTTTGTTATCTTAACTTCCAGTTTTTTGCTGATTCCGCCTTCATTTCAATATTACAAATTTTAAAAAGAATCCATATGATCTTAAATTGTGTAACTAATTTTAATGAGTTTTGTATTTGTAAGCAAACCGAATAACAACATTTTTTCTTGTAAAGCATTCAATACGAAAACAATTCCAAAGAAAAGATTTCTTTTACTGATACATTACGAATAACCTACTCATATTTTTTTTCTTTTCCATGAAATTTACATTTAAAACATTTGTTATGAGGTTAAACACATAATTAGCAACACTCATTAAATGTTAATTGTTTAAACTCACACCAATTAATTTTTTTAGGTCACCAAATTATGTTTGTAAACACAAAACCATAACGTTCATTTTCACTATTTCTTTATGTTTGTATACATTATATCAAAATTTATTGTAATATTTAACACAGTTAAGCACGCAATAACCTTTGCTTACATCGCTTACTGTGCTTTTACACTATGCCAAAATTTATTGTAGCTTATCCTCCTCGACACTATGACTTTGCTTACTCTCTTTAATTACCTTTATACACCGGTAGTAATTTACTATAACATTTAAGACCCTGAATTCTTATTGCTATAGTTTACTGAGCTTAATTTTTGCTTACGTAAGTATTGAAACAAGCATGCGAAAGTAACTATTTATATTACGAGTCTGTAACTATGGTGCTTAGTTTATTGAAAATAACTTAGGTAATTTAATTGCTTCAAATATTCCTAAATTTATATTGTTTTTTTTTATTTTACAAAAGTTATACTTTACAGTCATTGTTTAAATAAAATCTCGCTGTGCTAAAATATTTTTTTACATAAATTTAGTTGTACATACTTTACCGTAATAATAAGAAACTTCTGTAATTTTATTTAATGTATTGTTTTGTAATTCAATAAATAAACGTAACAATACGAATTACATCATCATTTACTTTAAAAGCATTTGGGTTTTTTTAGTGAAGGATACAACATTAATGAAAATCAATTAATTTCAAGACCTAAACATATCTTCCAATCGCTAGGCAATGCTCAGTTTATGTTGAATCACCGTGCACACTTATAGATTCTCATCAGTTTAAAGATACGCATTCGACTATTTAACCAATTTTATTTACTCTTGGATCATCAGCATTGTTTTTTTATTTGTTATCACGAAAATCCACTTGTTATTTTAATTATTTATGAAGTAGAAAAAACGCCTATATTAAATATATATTAATGACGAAGGGATGCCAATTAGTGATCATTACATATAGGGAATCAGTTGTGTTGTTTTAAGACAGTAAGAAATTTTCCATAAGTATATTCTTTAAACAATTTATCACTTACATTTAGAAATTTCGAAAGGTAGTATTCGTAGCAAATTTCCATCGAAAAAGTGACCAATTGTGAAATTAATGTAATTAATATTTAAGCATCCGTTTGCACGTTTAGATCCATTTGAAATTAGTGTAATAATAATCTAACTAAACCGCCTATTGAGTTAATACTATTTGAGTTTTTTAAAAGACATAATTGTTAAAGATTTTGTAAGGATTCTTGATGTCATGTAAACGATTATGTATTTTACTTTATTTTAATTTACGTATTCTTAATAAAACGTAAATTAAAATAAAGTAAAATAAAAATGATCCCTCACCCTTTTTTCCATAAGAAAAATGATTAATTATGATAAAAGACTGACAAAAATAAAATATAATTTATAAGATGATGTGTTATTACTAAGTAATTCATAAAAATATAAACACTTTTCATCAAAGAATTTAAGGAAATAAGACCCACATTCTATGTAAATAAGATAACTTCTTTTTTTAAATACAATTTAGATTTAAGTGGATGGAAGAGTTTTTCAATATTTTTAATTTAACATTATTCTGGCTTTTGTATGTATTTCTCAAAGTATATTTAAACCTGAAGAAATCTTCCTTTAGACTCTCAAGTATATTTAAAAATGCTTTAAGAAAATGTCTTTTTAAGATTTCTCTTTGAAATATAATTCGCATCGAGTGCTATAATAGACCAAACCCTTCTCTAAGTTTTTTTCTTCTACTGATACAAACCCTTCTCTAAGTTTTTTCTTCTACTGATACAAACCCTTCTCTATGGATATATTCTTACGGAGAAAGGTATTTATATCTATGACGTTGGCTTAAAATGCTTTCAATAAATAAATGTAAGTTGCTATTCGTTTGTTTGAGTTAAAATCTCACTTAAGGAACAATAGAAATCATTTTTGGCAAAGTCATTGAAAATGCCGTGAGAGGACGATATTTGAGTTCATGTTTTTCTCACATAACTTCCATGTGAAAACCAATTTTATTTAGCGCAACAATTTCCTTTAATGAGATCAGAGATTTTTGATGGAATCGCAAGCTTCATGCACTGATTATAATACTTGTTTCAATGTAGAGATGCTATTCACTATGGAGAGGATAAATAACACTAATTAGGAGATACATATACAGAGAAATAAAATAATAACAAGCTATACAAGGCTACTAAATAATGAGACTGACGCTGAAAAACTTTTTATATTTTCATTTTATACATATTTACTAATTAAAAACCTCCCTATACTTCCCTCCTTTATATCTACAACACTCCATGCGAATCTTCCACTGTTCGAAACAGTGCTGGAAGTCTTCTGTCAGCTCCTTCAGGACTCGTACCGATTTCTCTTTTACAGCTTCAAAGACTCAAATCTTTTTTTAATACAGATTTCTCATAGGAAACAGATAGAAGTAGCATGGCGCAAGATCTGGTGAATAAAGCGGATTGTCTAACATTGGGATGTTATGTTTAGCTTGGCTTGAAATCTTTTGACAGACAATGCGGAATGACTTGTCTTTCTACCTTTTTCCTTACTCTTTCACGGAGTTCAGCAAAAACGTGAAGGTAGTAATGATGATTAATATTATAGTTTGACCTTCAGGAAACCAGTGAAGATACACGATCCCATGAATAGTGAAAATAAATAATCAACATTGCTTTGATTGGCTCATTCAATCCCTTTTAAATCTCGGTGAAGATGGTTCCAGTGCATGGATTGGCTTATCCGTTCAGGATCATAAGTAAAAAAGTCACATGTTATTAATCTTTTTCAATAAGTTTGGATCATTTTCAATGGCCTTTAAAGTGTCAGTACAAACAGTTTTACGAACTTCTTTTTATTCAAACGTGAGAATTTTAAGAACAATTTTGGTATACACTATTTGCATGTTGGAATTGTTATGTAAAATTTGCTATACAGATTATTTATCAATTTATACACTCTTCGCAATCACGCAAATTCTTAACCGACGGTCAGATCGTACAAGATACCAAATGTTTGATATTGTCATCCTTTTTTGACGTGGAGGGGTGACCTGGGCTTGAATCATCTTCAACATCTACGCGGTCATTTTGAAAAAGCTTAAATCATTCAAAAACATTTACACGCGATAAACATTAATTTCCGTATGATTTTTTCAATAAATCATATGTTTTAGTAGAGATTCTTTCCAAGTTTCATGTGAAATCTCATAATTCTTTGATCTGTAGTTATACTTATTTTTTCGAACGATGACTACTTCAATACGGATTTGTTTATAGAAGTTAGAGGCATTACATTCAAAAGAGAAGGTTTCACGCTAAACAGCTGTCGATCAGTGGTGTTTGGCACATGTGTATTTCTACTGAAGCGTGAGACTCGTTATTTAAAACGCCAAACCTCGTATGAGATCAAAAGAAATATTAATGTCTCAATACTTTTCTATATATTTTATCTTGCATTTTATTAAAAATATTTGTATACCTTTTATTCTTATTTGCATCAATTTAATTCTTTTTCATTTGGGAATTTAAGACTAGAAAATCGCAATGACGTGAGCTACACATATGTACAAAATTTCAACTGAATTGGAAATTAAAGGCCAGAATCGAGTCTCCAGCCTCTTCTTCCCCCGTTAATCATGCTTGAGCATACCACAGGATTGCATTGTCATCTGAATAATACGTCTGTGAAAATTTCATCCCAATAAGGTGATAAACAGTGAATTGAAATTCGACTTCAGAATTTGATCTGGAAGGACCTAGATACGAACATCATAAGCTAAATAAAAACTTGTGACAAGGATGACAAAGAAATATGAGTGGCTGTCTCTTAACACATTCAATAAAATGCATAACTATGCATCATTCCGTAGAAAAGGATAATTGTTTTTTCTTTCCACTAAGAATGTTGGATCTTTTAATGCCAAAAGACACGACTTGAAACTAATTATAAATATCCATAATTAAATAATCTAAAACAAGGGAAAATATTAAAAAACTAGAAATACGTCCTTCTTTTTTACTAGGTTATAAGTGTTAATAAGCGAAAGCATTGAAATGCAAGTTATAATTTTTAATTATGAAGAAGAATGCTGTACTGTGTATTTGTTTAGATTTAAATAATTTTTATTTTGTTTACAGTTTTAGGAAAAAAGGTTCTTAACAACAATTTTTCTCTTGTTTTCCTACTTGCCGTATATAATGAGAGATATCCTCCAGAACAAATTTGCTTTTGATGTTATTATTCAAAATTTTTTATTTCTCGTTGAGATATGAAACAACATAGTCAAATTGTGAGCCATTGAATAATTTTATAAATATGACAAATTTTGGTAAAAATGGTTAAAATTAATGTTTACAAAAGAAGTTTTTTATATTTTTCAACATCAAAATTTAAAGATTAAAATACAATATATATATATATATATATATATATATATATATATATATATATACAATTTTAAGGTCCGTTCAAGTCTGTAAGCAATCTAAGTGAGAGATTTAGAATAATTGTTTGATTTTTTTTTCTATGAAAAATATGACAGTGCTTCTCTCTTAAAAATCTGGAAATTTAGAAATTTTAACATTTTGTGCATATATACCCAAGCGTCCTGTTCCCCCTAACTTTTTTCTTCAACTTTATTCGCATAAATAAACATAACATTCGATTTTGTAAAACGGGGTTAAGTGTCGCGGACTCTTATTTTTCCACTTCCATTCCATATATTCTCTAATCCTCTGCATCACAAAAATACGTGGAAGGGGGGATTTTGCTAAAGGGGAGATTCGAGGGTTGTCAATCGAAAAGCTGTGTAATACTCTTTTTTTCATTTTCTCGAAAAGGGTGGGGGGATAATCCACTCCCCGTCGCTTTGTGTCGTCTACTAAAGCTGACAAGTGAATAATGAGTAATTTCAAACGATGAAAGAGAGATAGAGAGAATCGGTTTTCTTTTCACTTTTCTAAAACTTGTTTTTAAGCCGAAAGACGGCTTGAAAACGGGAATTGAGTCATGGTCCAAAAAAACGTTATAAAAATTTAGGAAGAGGCGACTTTTACATCTCTGTAATAAAATTGGGGGGAAGGGAAAATCCCGTTTCATCTACTAGCCAACAGCTGCCGAACTAGCATTTTCTAAGTAGTAATGAAAAAAAAAAAAAAAGATAGAAAGTATTTTACCAATCTCGTTAATCACTAAAATGTCTATTTTTCTTTCATCATTATGATTTATTTTTTCTCTTTCAATGAGATGATATTACGATTTTTTTCTCTTTTACATCCATCTTCTTATATAATGATAAGACTCCAGGATTGTCACTAACACTTGCATCACTTTCTAACCTCAAAGTGTTCATCTTGCATTTAATTTGTTTCTTTACTTCAGAATTTCCATCATTTAAACAGTTGAAAACTCAGAAACAAAACCACAAAATGGTTTTTATGATTTTGAAACAGGCCTATCATAACACATAGTAAATTTTGCCTTGGCACAATACACAAGCAGAAAAGGAAAAAAAACATTTAAAGCATATATGGCTTTTTTTCCCCAAGTTACAAGGATTCATTTCTACAGCACCCTGTATCAAAAGGAGTTCCAGTTGATTTTTCTTTTTATTTCATTTTTCCTTTTTTTTTTCTCCAATATAATAATTTTTTTACTAGCCTGATTGCTGAAACAGGATATAGCGCAGTAAAGGATTTCAAATAGATCCAAACTCATGTCAATTCAATAATTTTTGCATTAATTAAAAGTATTCAATTGATTTAATTTCTTCCGGTAATTCTATAGTTTCAAGTGGTTTTGGACTGACAGAATTAAAGAAAATGTACTTTCGCTATATTCCTAATCTTCGTGAAACGCAAGATTACATTACAAAATTGCTTAGTAAACATTATTATGTTCCCAACTCCATGTCAATTTCATGTTGTCACGAATTCAGATCTTGGCTTGAAAAAAAAACAAGAAAAGTGTTTTCAAAGCAGAAGCATACCGGGGCAAATATGCAAACTATATAAGTTACGCATTGCTCACTTAATTGCATCACAAACTGAAGAACCATCACCACTCTATTCAGGACACAATCTAACAATTATAAACTTTGTTTCCTACCGGTACTTACTCTGTTGAGATTCGAATCACAGCGAACCTTCTCACTACACAATATTTAAGTTCCATTATTTGTACAATAAAACACTTACTCAGTGACTGCATTAAATATATTCCTTTAATAATTCACAAAGACACCAGCATGTAAAAATACAGATAGCTCGTCTATATAAAGAGTATATGTATATATATATAGAGAAAGAGAAATATATACTATTACATATATATACATATATATATATAGCATAGAGTTATATAGAGACATATTATACATAGGTATATATATATAGAGAGTATATATATGTTACATAGGCTCTGG
>BMAW01114139.1:64838-132347 GCA_019974015.1 Nephila pilipes
ATATATATATATATAAATAAATAATATACATATACATACATGTATCATAGCTTGCATGGCAACCTATCAGAGTGGTAATATTCATTATACCTCAGGTATGGCTCTAGTTCGTGAGTACCGACATGGAAAATTTCATCCCTGGTGCCTTTCAGTGGCATGACAACGTATTTACTGAAGCAGTGGAATTACCTCACAGTCTGAACACGGTACGTTAAGGAGGAACCGCTCGAAATTTTGTAGGTGGTTATTGTGAGGAAAAGAAATCCAAAAATATATCAAGGGTAAAATATTCAACAGATCCTATCCTATCAGATCAGAGTGCCTACAGATTTATGAAAAATGACTCTAATAACTCATTTAGAGAGCAAATGTTACATAATATTGTGTAAAATGTAATACAGTACAAGCAAATAAAGTGTCAATTACGCGGAATTACTAAAACTTACAAAAATGTTCTGTTTTGTACTATTAGCTATCGTTATTCCATTGAAGTAGAAGGCATAAAATAACTTTTCTAAGGTATGTCTACCTTTTTCGAAACGCTGGATGACTGGCAGGATCGGAAAGGTCAATCGGCGGATTACAGAGGGAGTGCAATATATTGGAATAATTTTAGTTTATATCAAAACATTTTTTGAATGCCATTTTCTTAATGATGTTTCTTCCATAGGTGGGAGATAAATGCTATAATGGGAATACTGCACTTCCATTGAAATTATGCATAACACTTTACATGTGAGTTTTAATCAAGAATAACTGTATAAAAATCAGGTCTCTCTCTCCTAAACGAGTATGAAAGTTGAAATTGTACTCTTTTGTCTCGAAATTCATTTCGGGCCTAAAACTTACCGAGATCATACTCATTGTAGGAACATTTAAATCCTAGAGACTCATTTTTCGAGGGCACGAGTATATTGAAATTGTTCCAACAAGTAAATATCTCATACATGTATTTTATTTCTCTCTTTATCTTTAGAAACGTTTCTTTCAAAACATTTCTGATGCTGACTTACAACTTCTGTTACATATAAAGAACGCTTTTAGCTTCTTCGAAACACAATCGTTATAAATATCCCGTCTGACTCTAAAAAGTAATATTGGAAAGATTTTAAGGTGTAGAGATTATCTTGGTATCACCAAATACGATATCTAGATATTCATCAAAATAATCATACGAGATGTAAAGGATTATTAACATCATCTCTCCCTCAAGTCTTTGTTCTTTAGGATCCCAAGCAAAGTTAATGTTTCCTCTATATTGATCATGTACTGATTAGAAAGTACAAATAATTTGTCATCATGCAGATGACGAAAGAGCACTTTTTAGCCTCTGGATGTCTCTCATGAATACAAATTAGCAAAGTCGAAATAATACTTTATCTCGCAAGTACAAGGAATGCTCAAATGAAAAGGTACGAAACGTCGTAATAATGTAACCGTTAATATATTTACCAATGCCACCATGGGAGAACATTGTGAGAATCTAGAGATGCAAATAGAGTCTTCGGCGGGGATAGGAGCATGTGTAAGCACCCGCATGCCTAGAAAAGAGTAGAAGCTCCTATAAAGGAAGTCTTCCAATTGACGTGGCAGTGCGTGTGAGGACATGATGGCATTCACATTGCAAAACTTGACGATTGAGGATCGGTGAGGCGATACCCAATTTCTGGCAGAGGAAGGTGTAAAACCGTCCACTATTCATCGCTGAATGGTGACTGTTTACGGGGAAGATAGTGTGTCCTACAAGTCAGTGAGAAATACAATGCCAGTTTTCGTGCAAGCCATGAAAGTTCGGTTGGTGACCCGAGACCAGGTTAGGCAAACACGATTCTCATGGCCTATCTCATCGACAAAATACACGACAGAGGGAAAAGTGATCGGCGTTTCACATTGCGAATGTTGGCGGTGAAGGTAGATGTCAGCGTTGGAACACTGTTCCAACGCTTGTTCACGACAGGTTGCGTTATAGGAAGGACTGTGCGGAGAGGGTTCCGAAGCAGTCACAGCAAAAGGAATGGCGTATGGCTCAAACACTTCAACATTTGTTTCGGTATCATGAAGTCCCTGATATACTGGAGCGGATCGTCACAGGTGAGGAGACCTGGTGTCATTACTACGAGCCAGAGACAAGGCGAGACAGCATTAAGAAGAAGCCTGCGTCGTCACCATCCCTTAAAAAGTTCAAAGCCGTGGCGTCAGCAGGCAAATTGTTGCTCACAGTCTTTTTCGACTTCCAAGGTCCACTACTTGTTGAATTCCTCGAGAGCTGAAGAACCATTAACTCCGATGTATACTGTGAAACACTCCAAACCCTACGCAGGTCCATCTAGAATAAAAGACCGGGGTTGCTCTCAGAGGTTGTGTTTCTGCTCCATGATAACGAGCGCCCAAACGTCTCTAGGGTCACACACAAGGAACAGACAAAGTACAAGTGGGAGCAGCTTGACCACCTTCCCTACAACCCAAACATGTCGTCCTGCGTTAACCATAAGTTTGATCCCCTGAAAAACATCTTAAAGGGAAGCTCTTCAACTCGGACGATGAACTTAAGAACGTTGCAAAGGACTAGGTCTCGTAACGGCTACATGAATTCTGGGAACAAGGAAACCTTCGGCTCGTAAATCAATGGGATCGTAGTACTCAGGCCTATAGTTTATACTTTGAATGAAGTCTTCATTAATACCCACATTGTCGTTTCCTACCTTTTCATTTGAACATCCCTTGTAAGCTATGAAAACGACAAAAACACTTTAGAGTATTAAGTTACATGTACATATGCCATACTTGTGAACTTTTTTTTTTTTCAGATTTACAAATTATCTCAATTCTTCTGAATTTTTTTAACTTGTATTCACCTTCATACGTCGATGTATTTCTGAAAATAAAGCAAGAAAAAAGTAGAGAGCCAAGATAATGCATATCAGATTACGAAAAAAAATTACGCCACTGAGTATGTAAGAAAAAAAATGTATAAAAGAAAAATAAAAAACATGTTTGAATCTAGGAACGAGACAGATAGCAATATAGGTCCTCCTCATTTTTTAAAATGATAATAAAGTTTCATCGTGTATTCAACACTAGTTTCCTGTTGAAAAAACTTGCATTTTGTGTGTACGGGTTTTATTAGATTAATTTCGGCTTGCATTTATTCTTGATCCTAACAAATATTTTTACAGCTTTGTTTCATTTATTTTTGTGTCAATTAAATTATACATCCTATTTTATACTTTTTGTAACTCCTCCCCCTTTTTTTTTCTTACCACTCTATCCCTATAACTATCTAATCTCTTGTTCGCACAAGGGGTTTTACGTATTTGAAAGCTCAAGAAGTGTTAGAATTTTTAAATTATAACTTTATCATGCCTTTGAATGGCTCACTCGCGCATTTTTTTTCAACTTACATTTGGCCCTACTATATTACGTTATTTGAAAGTAGAACCTCGCCTTGTAAAAGAACAGGAAGCTATGTAAATAAGCATTACTGCACAAGAAGTGCAATGGATAAGATAGGTATCGGAGGAATGAGAGAAAAATTATAAGAAAAAGAGGAATTAGCGTGATTCTTGAACACATTATATAGGCACGAGCAAGTTCCAAATCCTTTTTAATATATTCCCCCAAATCTGCAATATCTGGTGTAATGCTTAGACCTCCCCCGCTTTTTTCGCCCTCGCTTCTTATTTTGATTTTGAATGAAAATGGCCCAAGGGCAAAAAAAGATTTTATTTCTGAACATAATCCAGATATAATCGGAATTCAGGAGACTCACCTTAACTTCCCCAACCCCACCCGCTGTCGTATTCCAAATTTTGCAGTGTACCGCTCGGATCGTATTTCACAACGGAGCGGCGGCACTGGGTTTATCATTAAATACTCAATCCCTCATCATCTCGAGCAAAAAAAAAAAAAAAAAAAAAAAAAACCTTCCACCCCAGAAAACACCACTATTTATATCAAAACCCACAATAATAAACATTTAACCATTTCATCAATTTATCACCCTCCTCAAAATGTTCTTAATAGCTCTGAAATTGAAAATATATTTCTTGATAATAACTCTGGCTTCATATTAGAGAGCAACACATCCCACTTGGAACAGAGGCAGGTCAAACAGGTCTGAATGTGCCTCCACAGCCTCCTATCCAATGGACTAACTTCACAGACAACTGACTCCACGTCAAAATCACGTGACATCAACAGAAACAAACCGCGTGGTCTGCATTGACATCAAATTTCTCTATGTGTTATTTGTTTACATCTTGCACATCTACTTTTTTTCGATTTATATATTTAATATTACCATTTTTTTTATATTGCTTAGTTATTTACATTCGGTAAGAAATAATCTGAGTATATTTTTTATTTCTCTATAGTCTTATTCTCCTTTAATTGTGTTGTTAAAATGTCGCTCGGTAAGCCAGAATTTAATTTTGCTTCTATTTAAGTTTGCAGCTTGCAGTTATTTGCAGCCTATTTAAATTTGCTTCTAGCGTTTGTTTGTATACTTACGAAAAACGTTTTAAATTATTTTCCACTTTAAACAAATGCATTTTTGAACATCTAATGGCTATTTCAGCTTTTTGCTTTGATTAAGCTTATTTTGAATTTCAAATTATTTCGTATATAAATATTGTTACGTATCATTATATCAATGGTATATTCTGACATGTTAAAAATAAAGGCCTCAATATTTATTCTGGTTTTTGTAATTATTCTAAACCCTCTGAAAAATACATGTGAATAGTTAAAGTGTAATTAAGTTCTTATGAATTATGGTATCTTTTAAGTATAAACACTTTATATTTATCAGGCTGATTATGCTTAAAAAATAAAGCAATATTAGATTAAATTATTTTCTCTTTTAATCAATATACATAATTAAGCTGTAACAGTTATATAACGATTTATGATTAAAATAGTGTAATTTTGTACCCTGAATAAAAGTTTTTTAAAAATGTGTTTTGCAAATAAATTTAATTGATTTTGTCATAAGTTGATTATAATGTTTCAAAATGGAATCAACAATATTTTAAAAAAAGCATGTGGATATGTAAATTTTATATACAATTTCAAATTTAATAATGATTTGCTAGTATTAATTTTTTTCTCAAAGTAATATTTATTCATAAAATACAATTTTGATTTATGTGTTTTCAAGTAAAATGAAGTGCAGAAATTAAAATTTTGAGTATTGTGAACAAGACACATACCAAAACTTATACTAGTGATAATTAACCTGATTTTTAAAAATAAGTATAAAATATTAATTTTTAAAATAGTATTTTAATAGAAATGTAATACAGTCGGGGTGTAAAAAACAGAATTTTTAGAAATAGAAAAATTCACATTCTTTAAATCTTGAAAACAACTTAACAATCTATTACGTAGCCTTGTTGTGCAAATGGGATTCTTGTTTCTTCCAGCCAACACCAGAAATTCGGTTTTACATTTAATTCATCTCGGCACAAGCACATTTTTTTTAAAAAAACATTAATTAACTTTAAGAAGTACTTGAATAAAGTGGCTAAATAGTGTAAATAAACATACAAATACCAAGTCTTTTTTATATATAATATCAGAATTATCTTACAAAGTCCATTGAAAAATAAATATTTAATTTCGAACTTTTATGAATGAATGGGATTTTAATGTAAATAAAAATGTTTAACATTTAAAATAAAATAGGTAGGTGATATGCTCAACCTTATCCTATGGTGAACATTTAAAAGCGTTTTTACAATTTAATGAATTAGATATAACTATTGTGTTTGTGCCATGTATCGAATACAAAAGAAATATTTATTGTGTAAATGAATGTTGGAGTTCGTGCATGTAATAAAATCTGAATATACAGCACCTAATATTTATTTAAATTTTTGCCCCAATTTTTAGACCACATTGGGAAAAAAACCAAAATATGAAATGTCTGTAATAAATCCATAATTATATAAAAATCAAATTTTGAATTACAACACAAACAAGTATAGTGGTTCCTAACCCTAAATCATACGAGTTAAAAACAGATAACTTAAAAAGTGTGAGACAATAGTGATGAAATGCAAGACAATCACTTATAATATGATGATCTGTATTTTGGATCTATTAGGAAGGATGCCTGACTAGACTGAGAAATTTTGGCTCCAAAATACACTTTAAATATGTGTTTAAATTAAAATATTGTTCTTTAAATTAATATATTCTGAAATATCTTACTCCTGTCATATAGCATCTTAAATTTACTTTAATTCAATAAAGAAAATCTGGAATAAAAGCTATTTTTTTAATATTTTATTCTATGTGTATAATTTCTAACTTTTTGAATGCCATACACTATTATTGGAACAAAAAACTAATGTTCAACAGTTCTTCGAAAATGGTAAAATATAAATAAATATCTTAAAAAGAACAAGATATTAAAAATGTATGATGATTTCTCCCTCAATTAAAAAAGATAGCTTAAGTTAAATAATACGTTTAAAAAGTGAAAGAAATAGATTTCATGACGAGCATCGTTGTTGTATAGTCATCAATAAAAAGGTGTAGCAAAGTAGCTCAAAACTTTGAAAATTTCACAGCACTACTTTTTAAGTATTATAATGTTATTCTATAAAATATTCTCAGCCTCATACACAAATATTAACAAGTATAAAAATAATTTTCAACTTAAGATATAATAGATTCTTTCTGAAGATAGTATGATATAACCATACAAATTTGAAAATTTTCAATGTATAAACCAACGAATATTACCAGAAGGATTTTACAAATCTTAAGACTAAATATATATTAAATAATCTTATTGAATAAAATTATGAACAGAAGTAAAAAGAGATTTTTTTTAATATTAGCAAATCACAATTACATTGGGATGTTTTCAATAATAAAAAAAATGTTTGCTCGTAAACCAAATAAATTCGAAGCCATTATTTTAGCTTGTTAATAAAAGAATGATCCAATACAGCAATACAAATTCAGATTTTAACAATTAATTTGAAATAAGACATCAAAAAATTACTTAATAATATCTCGTTAAAATAAAAGTTAGTATATATAGTAAAGTATAAGTTACATTAATTACCCTTTCAGTTAAAAAATTATTAAAAGCAACACTAAAACATATGAAAACCTGGGGGCAGTCGAGAAGTTTGATAATTTTCCTGATCTCTTAACCATTTATAACATAGCAGAAATAATCTTAATACTGTGTTTGGAAGTTCCGAATCGCCAGTAGTCTTTAAAGGGCGAATTATTTAACAAGAACAACGTAATACTTATGGTGGATATTCCGACGCCTTATTACGCTCATGGAAAATTACGCTCATGAATTTAAGACATTTTCCTTTTAAATGATTACTTTAATACAGTTAGGAAATACTAACGGAAACTAAATTGAATTTAATTCCATTCGCATATTGTGTGAGAGATACATTAAAAGATATTCAGAACCATGTTTAAAAACATTTTTATTTTTAATTTGACATTATGTGCATAGTATGTTAAACATCAATTAGAATAAGTACAGTCAAAATATTTCCATAATATATGTTGTAAAAAGAAAGAAACCTAATTTTCAAAGTATTTCTAAAAAATCCCTGTAAAGTAAAAAATATATATTCGAAAGCATTACTTGGAACAGTTCTGCATTAGAAATTAGTTTTATAATACGAGTTAAATATAAATTTGTCCTTTTATTATACTTTAATTTTTCAGATATTTTAATTAGTCACAAAGATAGTGTGATAGATAATGACTTTACTGCCTTTGTTCAGATAGCTAGCATCAAGTTTTATTTTAAATAATTCTCTCCAGAATTTCATTTAAAAGTCAAATACATCATAAAATGAAATTCCACACAATATGTGAGCTTCCCTATACCACAAATTTAATTAAATATTAAAAATAAATCCTAACATGTTAAAAATTCTATAAGAATTCCTCAAGTGGTTTTATTGAATGGAATCTTAAAGTATAACAGTTATTTTTTTTAAAATAATAGAACATCACACTCAAATTAGGATATTTTCATAATTATAACGAAATGTCTAAATGTAAACCAAACAAATCTAAAGCATCATTTCAGCTTGTTGATAGAAAAATGAATCAAAACCTTTATGCAGCAGATAACAGTATAATGAAACACATTATAGATTATAATATAGTTTTTAAATTTTTATAATTCTTAAACTATTCAAATATGTTATATTTTTCACATTAGGTCATTGGAATCAAAGGTTTATAAAAATTGCAGAACATGCATGATATAAAAACACATTGTCTACATGAGGCAAACATCTATATGGTATAGCAACTTCAAGATATTTGTGTTGCTTTCCCTCGAAATTGCTCAAGAGCTGTTTATTAAGATATGCATCCACAATATAGTAGAGGTATGAAATTTATTGGGCTCCATTTGGTGTAATACCAATCAGGCCTTTTAAGGTTTGGTATTTTTTTAACGGCTGGAAGTCATTTGCTGTTCCATGGGGCTACTTGGCTTCTGATTTGGAACTGAGTTCAGTCTACTATAATTCTTATATATCTTTTTCCAAACCTGAATGGTAGTGACATGTATTCGATCACCAAAGTTTTTGTTAAAAAATATCCAGTAATTTTAATTTTGTATACATAATTGATGTAATTAATTGAAATCCTTTCACACAGTAGAATCTAAAATTCCAAACAAAACAAATAAAAATTCGTTTGAAATCCCAGTTCTTATCTTTATAAAAATGTAAAAAAACACCGATCAATTGGTTTTCTTTTCTTGTTGTTTTGCAAATCTGTTTCAATTATTAAATATTAAAAAATCAAAAATTCTTTCCTTCGTAAAACTTGTCAACACTTTCATTTTTGTGTCATCTTTAATGTTTTCTGGAATTTTTTTTTCTTCCAGCGTTGCTTTTAAATCCTTAAATCGATCACTTTGTGACGGTTGCCCATTCCAGTTTGCCTCTTGTGCCATAGCTAAACTCAATGTTTTAACACTAAAAGCCAATAAGTTTATCAAAGAGACGTTGAAACAATAATCACAATATTTATTATTTGGTTACTAATATAACGACAATTATAAATACTCTCCTAGATAAAGCCTTGACTATTTCAACTCAATCTACCAGAAAAAATCTAACGGACTCTTACCACTGAGACTATCTTCACTTCAAGCATACATTAACCAACCGATAACTTGTAACAATTCTGGGCTCCGACTTCAACTCCGACTCTGGAACAATTGCTGAACATTGGAATCACTCAAACTCAACTTCTCGAACCACTCAACCTCTACTTCAACCTCTCTATTGCGACTCTCAGTCTGAGTTTTATATTTCCTAACTCACCTGCTTCACTTCATTTCTACTTGCTTTACATAATCACATTTCATTTTTGGTTGGGCAAAAGTTGTTTAGCAAAAGCAATCAATCTTAATTAAAAGTTCCCAAGGTTAGTGAAGAGAAACATCGAACAGCCCAACGTCACAACTTCATTGAAAGAAACAGACTGCATTTCGACGCTAACTTTACTAAACTCTTTTTCTCTAGAAAGGAAAAGTATATTTTAAATTTTGTGTTTTTTTATACATAATTTTTTGAAAGATATAATACCTTAATTATTTTAAAAATCCTTACATTGTGGTTAAGGTTTCAGCTCTATCCATTTTTACATTTGCTTCAGTTGAGGTAGATACTGCATATCTGTTATTTCAATAAAAAAGTAAAAAATTTATTTTAATTTTTATACATTTGTAAAATACTTGTTTAATATATATTATTAATTCAAATTATACTTTGTATTCTCTTTTCGTATAATTTAATGCAGAATTACCTTTGTTAGTTAACTACTCTATAAATGTAGCAAACATTAGAATTTTAGACTTAATGTGAGTATAACAAATTAATAAAAAAAAGATATTGCAGAAGGAACACAATCATCCAAATATATAAAGTCTATATTAATGATAAATTAGCATTTTAACTCTATTTAAATGCACTAACTTTCAAATGTAATAATTTTATTCTACATCATAATGCAAAATAAATATTTATGAACTAAAACTTCTATCAATTAACATATTTTGCTCTTATCTTCTTTCTACATGTTTTATTTAAAAATGTATGGTAAGTGAAAAATATTTTCTTCGACATACTTACTTTTCTGTAGAGGTTGTTGGCCAATACTCTTCTAGACGATGTAGCTTTAGAAAATACAAAAATAGTTGGTATAGAGCCCGGCTTCAGCTGTTATCAATTAGTAAACGACTGGTATTCGAAGTGAACCGAGCATATTTTCGAGTATGGAGTTGGATGAAAATTTCACTCGTCACATCATTCTCACTCATGTTTTCACGAGAGAGGAATTTTTCAAAAAAAAAACCGAAGAACGATTCAGTTCTATAGTCTTTCAGGGTTTTTTTTATTACTGCAACCATAAGCTACGCAATGCGATATTTCAAATAACAACAGTAATAAGTTCACTCAATAAAAAATAGGCAGAAGTAAACACACACATACAGCGATGTTTATGTTTGGCCGGAGACATGTGCTCACTATATCATGTGAACGTGACATCACATGAATTTAGCCCATAGTAACCTCACAATTTCCACTCCTGACTTTCCACTCACTTTCCTTACTTTGGCTACGTAAACAGAAAAATTGATAAAAATATTCCAAATCACCAAGATAAAAGTTTAATGATCTCAGCAGTGATCACAATCCGGTCATTTTCGGAATTATTTTCATTAACCTACGGAATTTCAGCCGGAATTTTTCTCGACATTCAAAACGCCTTCGACCGTCTTTGGCACGAACGTCTATGGTACAAATTAATTCAATTTAATTTCCCAACTTATATTATCAACAACATTATTTGTTTTCTTAAAAACCATTTTTTTTAAGTTAAAATTAACGCTGAATTTTTCTTTATGGTCAAAATTCTTGCTGGCTGTCTCCAAGGATCAGTTTTATCTCTCCCTTTACTGTCTTTTCACGTATGACTTCCCTCAAACAGCTTTAACCAGTCTCTGCCTCTATATCGACGACGACGCCATCCTTACCCAATCTAACAACATAAAAGACGCCAGAAGGAAACTTAAAAACACCTTCTTAAAATTGAAGAATGATGCACCCTTCTGGGGAATAGCAGTTAAAACTGACAAAACCAAAGCCCTGATCTTCCGTAAAGGTCATGAGGCCCCCCAATAGCCTAACAACTTAAAAATAATTATCTAACAACACAACATGGCACACCGACATTAAATACCTGGATGTCTGCCTGGATTCGAAATCAACTTTTCAAAAAAACATTTTAAACAAACTGTTGACAAATGCTGGAAAGAAATTCATTAATGCATCCCCTTAATTTACCGCTTCACCCACCTATCCCTCCCCAACAAAATTTTCCTTTACAAACAAGCTATCCTCATTTACGCTTACTCCGAGTGGAGCACCGCCACTAAAACCCACCTTAAGAAGCTTCAAATTCTTCAAAATAAAATTTTCCGTTTTACTGTTAACGCCATCTGCTTCGTCTTTAATGATGTTATCTATGAACATCTTAAAAATCTCTATAATCAAACTTCACATTTCCTACCTTACCCGAAAATTCTATAATACCCTTTCTTACCACGAAAAGCCACTAATAAAAGATCAAAAACTTTTTTGCCCACATCTGGAGACTCATCCTTATCCATATCAAACGTGTAATAATTATTATTTCAATCTTTATCCTCCTCAAAATTCCCTTCACTTATTCGGCTTTCCCCTCTCCATTCTTTCCATTCCATCATTTTCAATCAAAAGTAAAACTGTGTCAACCATTTGCAAATCGTACTCTCATCACTTTCTAATTCATCCACTTAATCATCATTTTTCATCACCCTTATATCAATTTCATCCCATATTTCTAACTTATCCTTGGAACACCTACGCTCTTGACTGCTATTTGGGTGGTCCCCACTCCAATGACTTTTAACTCGAGGTGTTTTTCTTTTCTCTCCTCCACTCTCTTTTCAGGAGAGGTGTTGAAAAACTCTAGAAACTCAATTTTCTCTCTTAATTTTAAGACCACTTCAGGCCAAATAATTTAGATCTTGAAAATACTACCACTTTTTTTTAGTATGGCAATTTAATCACTATAAAAATTCACCAAAAAATCCTCAAAAGTTCATCTTTTGGGACCAAAAAAAAGACGAATAACTTTTTTTAAAAAAAAATTAAAAGAAACATGTAAATATTATTTCCTTTCCTATCATCCGTTCTTGCTTTCTGTTCTGTGCTTCGGCACAACGTAATTAGTTTTTCTCCTTTCTTGGTGTTATATGAGCCAGAAGTACAACACTTGCCCAGACTGGTACTAAAACAATATGAGATTTTTGTAGTCTCGTGGTGCATACCTGACTCGAATGAGATTTTACAAAACAACACAACAGTGAAAAAGCACTAATTAAAGCTTTTAAATGACAATTATTGTCCTAGTTATGTGTCCTAACGGATAATTTTCATACTTTTTAGATTTGCTACACTGTTGTAGCTTTATTGCAGTTTCAGTCTGCTCTCTTTTACTAGTTCAAATTGTTCGAATAGCATTGCTTTTAATTCAGTAGACTTCCTTTTACGAGGAATATGATCGACTTTATCAATATTTTCAAAAAAAAAAAATTAAATTAAATTGAATCTCAAACAGTTAAATAACTGATAATAAAGCAAAAAATAGGAAAAAAAAACTTTAATTTACTTAGGCGATATATTGCACACGAAAAATGTGAACAAGAAATAATTAGCAGCAGCTGAAAATACTATTGTTAATAATTTGAAACTTGAAATAGGTATATGCAAATTTAAGCTTACTAAGCAGAAAATTAAAAGGAGGGTTTTAAAATATAGTTATACGGAAAAAATACTTTTAAGAAAAGAAATACTGTATTAGTTCGGTTTTAGTAACGTAGCATTTACAGCAACACGAGGGCTATTAGCAACGGAAATCGTAATTTTAAGCTTGGGTCAAGTGACGAGGATGACACCTGAGCTTTCACCTCCCTTTCCTAACTCTCACACCATACAAAATAGAGGACTATGTGTGTGTCTTGACAGCTTTAACGTGCATCAGCTCCAGAAACACAGCGGATATTCAATGGCATGAAAGCTCGAACGCAAGAAGAGCGCCAGTCCGCGAGTTCATTACCAGGACCATAGCGGCCACTACAGAAATTGATCATTTTTAGTATAAACAGCTCTACTTCCGGTTATTTTTCCAATTGCTATATATTATTAAAACCCTTCTATCTGGAATTCTGTATCACGTAAAATGAAAACAAGGACTGTTTTTTAATCTTGAAGAATAAAGCTTTATCTTAATCATAGAAAGAAAATCAAACTTTTTGTTGGAAACTGCCATTTCAACCTACTCTCAGATCTTTCCATAATTATTTTCAAAATACTATTTAATTCACCAATTTAGAGTACTAAAACTCCTTTTTTAAAGTTTTTAGAATTTCATTTCGAATCTTTAGCTTTTCTGCTATTTTTATTTAAAAAAAGACTTGTATTTATTCTATGCATTATTTCATTTTTCTTAAATATATGTATTTCTTTCTAAAATTATCTGTCACATATAATTATTTTTCTGTATTTAATATTTGTTTTTGTATTTTTTAACATTTCTTGAGTTTATATTATTTTTACACTTATATATTTTATTTTTCCTACTGTAATTTCCAGCATATTTTATTTTACGTATAAATATTTAATACATATGTTTATTACATTTTAAAATTTTCATTATTGGATTTTTGTTTTTTTCACTTTTAATGTTTATAGCTTTGTGTGTGTTTCTGATTTAATAAATTAAAATTTCATTAATATTTTAATATCGATTTCTATTTCATTTTTTTTATTAAATTCTTAGTTGAGTTTCTTCTAACTATGTAGCCGTGGTAGCCTAGTGGTCATGGTCGTGGAATCTTGTCTGGTGGCTTTTGTTGAGCCCTGATCTCTTTAAACTCATCACTTGATCGATGCTCAAAACTACGAGGTCCTTCGCCAATAGTCTTCGTACTTCTAGTGCGACGTTGATAAACTATCACATTACATATGATGATATAAATCTTTATATATTCGGAGAGAGAGGCAAAAGGACTATTTATAGAATCTGAGAGAATTTTAAATGAATTTCCCGATTAACCCTCCGAGCGTTTTACTTTTTTGTGTAAAGCTATACCGAAAGCGATCTACTCAGGCACAGCTAAAGGTCCCGAAAAGTTTTCCCTTTCCATTCACAAATTCTTCAAAAATGCAAGAGCCTCCTGTTCCTACCCCCTTTTATGACGCGGGTGGTCCACACAACCCCTTGGGTTGGGCATTTAATTGCTTAGATCCGACGCTTAGATAAGCGATTTCGTTGCCTAGGGGAAATCTTGTACGGCAGGCTACAAGCAAGCAGGAATGGGGTTCAGATTATTCACAGATCAGAACTTGGAAGATGTTCGCCCGATCTATTGAGTTTCAATAAAAGCGTTCCAACAAATGAAGAATAAAAAAATATAGCTTGATAAAAATTGGTGGGTTCATAGTTGAAAAATATTTGTTTGCTTCAAACAATAGAAAATTTTTTTTTCTGTAATTTTTAAAAACTTTTTTTTTAATTTTAATATTACGATTTTAACCTAGAAAAAGCACCCTATATTCATTATTGAATACGAGACCAAGAAAATACAAAATTGTTTGCATGTTTTGAAAAAAATTAATGATTAGTATTTGCTATCAAGCACTATTTGCTTAATCAAAGCGCCAGAATTGTCATAAAAGTTTAATTTTTATAGAAGATTGAATTCTCAGAAGCAGTTTGCTTGTAAAAATAAATATCAATAAATATTTTAAGAATAAAATAAAATCTTAAATTTCGTAAAATCACGTGTTTCAAATACAGTAATCGAGACGCATTAGGTCACATATTTAGGCGTTTTTTGGATCAGGTGAAGAATGCACACTTATTCATTATTTTCGAGGTATGAAGTAAAATTGGCGCCACTGTTTTAAAATTGAAATTTTGAACAGAATTTATTTTGAAAGATAATATTAAATGCTTTAGTAATTTGCATAATATTTTAGTGGACGGTAACGCTGATCCTCATAAAAATGTAAAAATTAGTTTGGTCAAACATATATCAGATCTGCAAAAAACCTTTTTTGAATCCTGTTCAAAATAAAAAATTATCTTGGATCCAAAATCTTTTTAAGACTTTTAATTCACTGAACTCCCAATAAAAGAAGTTGGTGTGGTGTGGAAGTTAGGAGAGGGGGTGCCAGCTCAAGTGTCGTCCTCTGCACTTGACCGAAGTTCAAAATTACGAGGTCCATTGCCAATAGCCCTCGTGTTGCTTCCAGTGCGACGTTAATAAGAAAACACTAAACTAAACCCAATAAAAGAAGAAAACCTCCGAACTCCCAACAAAAGAAAAAATTGAGTGTATATCAGTTTGATTGATATATCACATTGATGTATACTCAATTGAAATTAAAAGTTAGTTAAGTGTTATAATGTATTTTTTGATTGACAATAGAAAATAATATCATGAAATTGCCGTAAGAGTTGTGAAACATCTAATATCATATGTTTCAACCTATATATGCGAAAAATCTTTCTCTTTGTACACTGCGACAAAAACAAAATACAGAAATAGGTCGGATGCTGAAGAAGACATTAGGTTGATGGTTTCAGAAATTTTTACAGACGTAAAAATACTTTGCAATAAAAAACAATCATGGTCAAATCATTAAAATTCTTTTTTTTTTTTCATTATTTGTTATATTTAAAAAAATATTGCTTTTGTTTATTATGCATAGGCCATATTTTAGGAAAAAAAAAAAAACTTTCGCTACCTTAACATTCATTAATCTTACTAAGACGTTTCTAATAAAAAAATAGAAATGCAATAATAATTTTGTAAATTTGATTAGGATAAAGAGCTTTGATATCCTATTTTTTCTGCTGTTTGATCAAGGGGTTCCTTCAAGGTAATGGTAAGCTCAAAAGGTTCCCCAAAGTGCAAGAGGTTGAATACCTCTGCTCTAAGCGAAATACCCCATCTACATCCACTTTTGTGCAAAGGTAATATATTTTACATTCAATAAATAATTTTAAATTTTAATGGAGTATATATTCTTCAAAATGTCAAAATATTTCTAGCCATCTTCAATCCCACATTTTAATTTTCAACTTTCTGTTTCTTTGGTGTTTTCAAACTTTAAGTACATATTCGTATTATATCTTTTAACAGAAAATTGTCATCGATTACTACATCTTACATATCAGTTATTACAAATTTGGCAGTGAGAGAAACTTTTCCCTTTTTAATTTGTCTTTCAAAACAGTACACTTAAAACACTTTAGTTCAGTGAAGTTGACAAACATTTCCTCAAAGAATTCATAACAAATTTTGTAAGCAATTTTAAATTTTAGAAATGTATTCTTAATCCCAGGAATATAACCATATATAATTGTTAGTTTATTCTTTAGTATTAATGGTACGAATTTATCATCATATCTCGTTCTATATCGGAATAAAATAAACTGTAGCTGAAATGTTATGATGTTTAATTTCTTTGGTAGTTTTACAGAAAAATAATGTCTGGCTGTAGAGAAAAGAGAGCGTATGATTTGATCTATTGAAAGGTGATATTTTTTTCCAAATGTAAGGTATTTTTTAAATTTAAATAACTTGACCGAAGCGGATCATATAATTTCAAAATGCACTCTATTTGTGCTCTGTTTGTGTGCTGGTTTCAAAGTAAACCACCTCACTTCTGAATAGCCGAGCAGCTTTTTATATTCAATATCAAAATGAATGCAAAATTGCTTACGATTTGCTTCTCCAACCTTAAAGGGACTAAAATATATGTTTAAGTTCAGTGCAAAATATTCACAATATGTAAAAATAATATTCATCTATTAATTTTAGTCCATTTTACAAATTGTACCTAAAAAGAGTTATATGTGTTTATTAGATCAAAAATTCGTTTATAACAAATCAGGTATAATTTTGGGTAGTTTAAATTTCAATATAATATACATATTTTAAAACAAATGCAAAAAGAGTCAATTTATTCAAACTTGTATTTCATGAATAAAATAAATCAGTGTTCATATGTTCTCAAATAAACAAAATTGTAATCAAAGTGTTCATTCAATTTACAAAAAAATGCAAAGAATCGTATATAAGCAATAATTTTAATTGTTACAAATGTTAAAAATATCAGAGACACATAAGAAAAAAAAAAAATTTTATATTAAATGCTTAAACAAAACAAAAGTACTAAGTCTTTAAAGTACCTTAATGCCTACTTTCAGAACAATTTGTTATTTGAGAAAAAATTGTTTGTGAAACACAATATTGTGTATATATAACAGTGTACAATTTAATTTAAAATTATAATTGAATTTAAAATTATAAATTTTTTAACATTTGTGATAATAATGTCACTTATATCTATTTTTAATAATCTGTGAATGCATCAAACTATTACTTTATTATGTTGACGGTATATTTAATATTACGTATAATATAACGAACAAATTTCTAACTGAATTTTAAAATAATTATTTCAGAAACTATTGTAGATATGCTCATAATTTTTGTATACCGAAGTTTTAGTATCTCAGCTTTGCTTCCAAGTAAAATTTTTATTTTATATTCATCAAATTGTTCAGCATATTTTTTGCTAATGACGTGCGGTTTTTAACTGATTTGTAAAAAACTTACGGAATATATGAAAATATGCTGGCGATGAAATTTATTAAATTTTGAATTTTATATTTTAAATTTTCATAGAATTGTAAATTTATGTGATTAATAATTTTTAACTTTGTATGTACCATACATAAATATTTTTTGATGTAATTTGAAAAGCAGATTTTCAGGGTAGCTTATGTAAAATTCGTAGTTGTATAATGTTAAGATTACGAAAAATGTCCGGATTTTAATTACATGAACTTCAATTATCCTTTAACAGAAGATAAATTATAAGGGATTTAACACATATGAATATTTTTTAAATTTGAATCTTCAAATAATTAGTAATCAAAAGTATCTGTGCAAAAGTACAGTTGATACTTACACGTATGAACAAATATAAATGTGTGCAGACGCTATTAATTACTAGTTTTTCAAAAATCAAGTTTGAAAAATATGAGTTTGAGTAGGAAATCGCATTCTTTTTCTCTTTGAGGGAAGATGTAGTTCAGTTATTTAAAATTCGGATGTATTTCAAAACTTAACATTACAAAACTGAGTATCATGCGTAAGCTGTCCTGAATACCTGGCTTTGAAATTATGAAAAAAAAAACTAATAGATTTAAAAAAAAGTTTAATTTTTGGTATTACTTTTATTCATGCATTAGAGATTTTTAAAAGTAAAGAAATACAGAAGCTTAAAAATTATTCATTTGTAATAATTGAAAATCTTAAAGCGTTTCTGATTTTGACTCGTTCGTTTTTTTTTTTTTTTTAATTTATGACACGTTATTAGGAAATAAATATTATTTTAAAAACTGAAAGTAGTGAATAAAGTAACACAAATGAAACAATAGAACGTATTTATTATTTTCATACATTCTCTGTATTTAAACAAACATTTTATAGATATATATTTAGCGATGTTTTTCGAGATTTATAGAAATAACATAAAAACTTAACTATATCTGATATTTTTTAATATGAGGAAAAATAAAAAAGGTGAATTTTTAGCAATCAAAGAAAATATACAAAGATTAATTTGTCCAACAATATAAAACAGTAGGTTTCCTACTCTATCTAAATTTGTTAAAATTCCAAATGAATATTAATTAAAAATGGGATTAAAATCTAGTTAATTTTGTGATTGAACTTTAAAGCGTTTTTTGGATTGGTTTAAATAAAAAATTTTATCTCGAAAGCTAGGTCAAGGGACGCATTTCTTTCATAAACCCAATAAAATCTCAACTCAAGTTGACCAACAAACACACTTGAAAGGAAATTTTCCCCTTCCCCTCTTGAACGAATGTCTCAATGGAACTCTCTCTAGCCCTAAGGGCAAGAGTGGGGTTCCCTTGTGAGCCATAAAATTTCCTGTCAAAGTTCATTGTGTGTCCGAAACCCTCCCCAATTGTCTAACAAGATGTAAAACTTTTAAAAGGGGGGAAAGGAATTGCAGAAAAACCCGGCGCAAACGATCTCGAATACATCCTGTGATGGCGAAAAAACACGGCTCTGACGCTTTCGGTGCGCTCACAGCCACACGGGATTTTACGGCGCAAACGCTTTCGGAATATCTCGGACAGTACGGAAAAAAGCGTGTGAAACGCTTAGAGGGTTAAAAGAATAAAATATTTTCATCTTTTAAGTTTCGCTTCTTAAATATTAAGAAATAAATAATCCCTGTATTGAATTAAAGAAGAAATATTTTAAATGTAGTTTCTGACGATAATTTTTCGTTTAGATATAAAATTCGAATGAAGTGTTTTTTTTTAAAAAAAAGAACTATCATAAAGAAAAGTTGCAAATTACTAGTGATGCGTATTATTAGTTGGACTGAGATAACATTTCATTCAATTCGAACATAAGAAAATACGGGGAAATTATTTTTCCATCAAACATGATATAAATTTTTGCCGTGTTTTATAAATTCAAAAATAAATCTTGCTATTTATTCAAGCTTTAGAATTGCGAAAAATTTACAGATATTTTTAATCAAATGTTTTTTCTTTAATTTTTTTCAGTGTACTATTTTTCCTTTTGAACTAAAATTAATTGATTTTCTAAGAAATTCTCTCTCGAATGGTTCAGGCTGATGTGATTGGAGGTATTCGATGTGACGTCACCGTAAAGATGCGCAGTAAATGTGTGAACTTTTTAGATACCTTTGAATTATATAATGAAACCTGTAATCACATTTCGCCCAGATTTTCTACGGATATTCGAAAACTACGGAAGCTTTTATTGAAATCTGAAAACAGACGAGGTAAGTTTTGAGATGAGTTTCTAAATTTTTGTTAACTTTACATTGAAATAACATTCGAAATAATGGCGTAAAAATTACTAATTAATTCTAATTTCAATAAAATATTTAATTATTTGCTTTTGTGATATGTACGTTATGCAATATCAATCTCATAAACAAAATTTAAAAATCCAGTTAAATGACAAGCTTTTGAATATATGAACAGAAAAAAAGCTTTTTCAGAAATTTAATTTAACAATACAGGGTGTTAAAAAGTTTAATTATTGCTTGATATCCTATATTTTCATTGCTAGTTCCTTAAATAACATTTAGAGGAGAAATATTTCCAATAGTACACTGAAGATACATATTCTTATGATTTCAAAAATTTCTTAATATAACTTAATTAAACTATTCTGGCTTTTTTCCTCTTAAACTGAAATATGCAGTCACAAAATCAAAAAACTAGCGATAACTGCTTGAATTTAAATTTTGAAAATTGTGCATTTCAAAGGAGTTATGAACCTTTTCTCGCTCAAGGGAAAGATAGCGACGCTATACAAATAAATAGTGATATTGGTACAAAAAAAGTAGAAGAAAAAGATTTTGTATTAAATGTGTGTGTGTGTGGTGAAGCGTTTGAATTCAAATCGGGAGATGAAACCCAAAGAGAATTGCCAGAATCTACTTCAGGAATTTGCATTCCACAAAATGATCCGCATGGGTCAAAATCCCCTGCTGCTGAGATGATCCATAGCAAATACCCCATATCCGAGGACAGTTTAGTGTCTGAGGATCTATCCGAACCCGGATATCACTCTCCCGGCAATTCAATAGGCAAGCAGTCTGACTCTGAGCCCTATTCCGCAATCGAATACGAATGGCGGATGAATACAGACAGAAATAGAAATGATAAAAATAAGCAAGAGTGGATAGTAGATTTTCCCGTGACTAGACCCCAAAACTATCGTCCTCCTGCAAGAAAAAAAAATAGAACAAATTTTCCCTATCGAGTCCAATTCCAGCCGTTCCATTCTAAGACTGCTGAACTTGATTTTCAGCACTGTCTGCCAAGTAGCTCAGGTCAGCAAGTTAAACCAGGAAAACCTTGGGCAACGTCTCCTGCCCTCCCCCCGCTTGACCAAATGCAGAATTTAGAGGAAATAGATGAGGACTATCGGAGATTCAACGAGCAGTTGCGGACAAAGTGTCAGATTGTCAGGCAGAAAACAACGGAAACCGGGGGTTGGAGGAACCGAATAGGCAGAGTATTCCGCATCCTAAGGGAAAGGGTCAGAAAAATGCTCACTCGTTGGACGGAATGAATCATATTGATAATGTAAAAATTCGTTAATTCATTAATTCCTGAAATTTATACATATGTCTTATTTCGTAATTATAATATTCCAGTACTCGATGAAATTTTTATAAACTCTAATAAGTCCCAATTCCTCATAAAATTTTGAATGTTTGAATTTTGAATGAATCTCCTTTTTAATTTTCAAAAATGTTTATTAATTTAGAACTTCCAAACTTAATTGAAGAAAATACAAAATAAATAAAATGAGGATAATAATTTATTTTTGTTTACACTCCATTTAAAGCTAAATGGAACAGTTTTTGGAATTAATTTGTTTCCTTATGAATAAAAGGAATAGGAATTTGAGACAAAATAATATAAAATTTAAAAGGGCTTTAATGTTAAATTTAAAATAAAGACTTTTTAATTTCTTTTACCATCCAATATCCAAAGGTTCTTTAAAAATATGACTAATGTACCAATATTTAAAGGTTACTATACATCAAAAGAGTTGAATAGTCGTACTCTAGATAGGCATTCTAAATTAGGGAATAGTTTTTGTTTAATTTTAGTTTTCTTTGTATACTGCTAATAACTTAACTCACAGTGGCATTCTAGATAATATTTATGAAAACTAATAATATATATTTCTAGTATTTACAAACTTGTTTGGTAAAATTTAATAATGTTACACTATTTATTTATGATAATAATAATGCTTCTTTAGGATGTTTATAACATTTATTTATGACACTTCCATTTATCTTAAAAGGAGTTTGTTATATTATTTAAAACAATTAACCAAAAAAACCTTTCTGAAAAATTCTGTTATTGATACAAGGAAGCAAAACGAATTCCAAAGAATATTTTGATCAAATTGTTTGAAAAAACAAACTTTCTTTAGATAGCCATTTCTGAAAATTATTTTAAAGATATGATACTTATCTTACAGTTTGATCTTAAATTCTTTATTTTACTTTGAAGGAGTAAAAAGCGAATTTAGAGCTAAGCCACTGTTTGAGTCAGATTTGAATTGGA
The DNA here is from genome assembly GCA_019974015.1 of Nephila pilipes. Lineage (NCBI taxonomy): Eukaryota > Metazoa > Arthropoda > Arachnida > Araneae > Nephilidae > Nephila > Nephila pilipes. The sequence continues at coordinate 87,144 of BMAW01114139.1, forward strand.
ATACATCTGTCATAATTGTATAATAACATTTGTGTCATATATGCTGTATCACATAGAAGAAATAAATATGTATTAGCTTTGTAATGGCTTAGCTCCTAGAAGTATATATTTATCTGATCCTAAAAGTATATATTCTGTACCCTTATTTGTGGTGTTAAACTTTAAATAATATTTCTATAAACTGGCCATTGATTGCTTCAATTATTTTCTTAGCACTAGATACATCATATCCGGCAAAAAAATATATTGGACATTTAATTTGGCAATCATTGCAACTGTTGAAATAGTAATTATGAAATATGTGCTGCAATTGTTCTTGAGATAAAAAATGATAAGAAAATATGTGTTGATAGTAAGAAAAATTTTAAACTATTTTCGACATATACCTGTAGAAGTAGAAAATGGATGCACACTTTTAATAACTATTCAATGTTGCATCGTTAGTATTTCTAATATCTATATAGAAACTGTGTAAATTACATAGAAAAAATGTATTCGAAACATCCTCTTCGTGGAAAAAGTAACAATTTATACTGATCACGGTCTTATTTTATTTCAACCAATATTTGTTGAGTCCCTTTTCAATAGAAGTAAGTGTATTAAAGTTGTTAAGCACACATATTTTGAGCTAGCAATGAACTCCTTTTAGAAAATGATGCATTTATCATAAACAGAAAAAAGAGGCTTGCATATCAAGAATGGATACTGTAAAAGAACTGAAAATTATATAAACTGAAGAGAAAATTAATGTGTAGATATATTATATCTACGAAAGACTAAAAACTATAATTATGAAATATATGAGAAAGTTACATATTGTTTCTGAAAGATATTTTCAACAGAAAAAGTAGCTCTTTAACTTTTTCTGTAAGAAAAAAAATTAAACATTTCTTTAACTTAAAATTCGTCTGTTCTATAAAAAAAAAGTCTAAAATCATTTGCCTTTCACCAGAATTGTATTTTTATGATAAAAGCGTATTCTTTGAATGTTTAGTATCAACTGTTACAAACTACTGTTATTAATGTCCTAAAACTGTTGCCAGATTTTAAAACAAAGGTATTGCATAAAGTACATGTTAAAGAATAATTTTAGAAAACTGGAAGTTATTTATTCATAAACTTTTTTACATATATTTCACAATGAAAAATCAAAAATAAAATGAGAAATTGTTTCAAGGAAATGAAGAAAAAGTTAATTCTTATGTGTAAATATTAAATAATAAGAATATTAAAGAATCATTTAATACAGCAATAAGCTCTGATTTTTTCCCACTCAAACTTTAATTTTAACTAACCATTTTTGAATGTCTATCATAATGAGTGTTTTAGAAATTTACGGTATAAAAATGTGAAAGAGAGAGTTTAATAATCTAAAGTATGAATAAAACGTTTCCACTTTCATCTAAAAATATTTGTATATGCAAGTAGTTGATAATATATAGGTTTATAATAATTCTCTAATTGTTATTGACAAAAGTAGTTGCAAGAGTTAATAATACGCAATAAAAGAATTATTTTACTTTTATATTTCAGTTAATTTGAATTGTTCATCAAATCTTAAGATTATTTTGGATTTATTTAACTTTTCTTATTTTGAACATTCATCTCAAAACTTACAAAAACTTCACAATGTAAATTTTTGGTCCAGGAATGAATTTTGCACCAAGATCCGAGCCATTAGGTATGTATAAAATATTTTCGTATTTTACATGGTAAAGAAATAAATGAGTTTTACTAATATATATATGTAATCGTAATTAACAATCTGAAACTAATTTCTTATGAAATAAGAAATATTAAGAAAGAATTATTTGTTTCTTAATCACTTTGAAAAAATTAGTTCTCTAGAATTGTGTTTGAAACTTGAAATTTTTAAATTTTATGGACTGTTAAAAAAATAATATTATTTTCATGTAGGAAGTAGTTGACTTATGATAAATTAATAATTTAATGGCTTTGAGATTTAAATTATTAACTTTACCCGAGTTATAAACCATACACGTGAACAACTTGTGTTACTATTGTTATATGTGTAAAACAAGTGCACCTAGAAATTTTGATTTCAAATGTATTATATTCTTTACATTCTGACAAATTTAATACGGAACAACTCGTAAGAATATTTTTCATAAGTTTCCTACACGCAAAATATTCTCAAAGTAAATAAACAGAATATTTTTAAAATTTTATTTGGAGAGGAAAAATCAAGAGCTTGTTTATAATGCTGCAAACAAATGTTATTCAAATGTTCTCAATGAATCTTTGTTCAAATACTCGTAAACATTTTTTTGGCTATGAATACAACTTTAATACTGAGCAATAAAAAGAAAGAAAAACAACTCTTTATATTTTTTGGAGGTGTTAAAAATACTTTTCAATCCGATACTGTTTGCTTTTTTTTTCTCCCTTGCATATAAATCTCCTTGTAAAAGACGGAAAAAGTCTGTATTAGAAAAAGAGAATAACTCAAATTAATTTGGGAAAAAAAATTTAGCAAGTCAAATCAAAACTTTCTGGGTAAAACAAAATTGCTTTTAAACCTCTATCGCATGAGCGAGAGGCAATACATTTTCATTAGATGAGCCGTCCCTAGCAATGGTACCAAAAACAGTTTCAGTTAAATTGAGATGGTAAATCTATATCACAAATCATATCTTTTTAAGGCGGGAACAAGCCTCTTTGGTGAGAATTTCAAGAAAATAAGTGGATTCTCTAGGTTTCATTCGGAATCCTTTCCGAGTATATTACAGGAATCAGACATATATATTTGTTCACATCTTGTATTTTCTATTGAATTAAAGCATCATAATTTTTTTAATTGTCCTTTGATATTTCAAAAACATTTTGAAGAACAGCAAACATTTGAATTTAAAAGGTGTGTCCTAAGTTAAATTCACATAATAATGCTTGAATGCGCGTAACTCCAATTCATTTCAAATTACTTTTATTTATTTCCAACAAAGGACGCTTTTTTTTTCCATGAGAAGCCTTGGTTAAATAAGCAAGGGTTGATATCACCTTATGTTATATATAGGGAGAAATTTTCTTTCTATAATAAAGGGTATCTTGTAATAACTAGTTAGAAAAATTTAAATAAAAAAGAAATTTTATATTTCATCTATCAACTGATGCATGTTATATGCAAACAAGAATTCAATAAAGTGCCGTATATATTGACAAATTAAAAGATTACTTAAAATATTTTTATGCCATTTTCACCCCTTCTATATATAAAGTATGTTTTTTTTTTCAATTCATTTGTGTAGGAAATTGGTCATAGTATAGTGCTCGTTTCCGTCGATCCACACATTCAAATCCTGATTGCATTGAAAGCTAGTCCTCAAAGGAAGGTTAGGTCGGAACTCCTCCCATGAGCGAAGTCTAGGAGAACGGGATCAGACGTCGTTCTCTGCAACTGACCGTGGCTCAAAACCACGAGACCCGTTTCCAAAAGCTCTCGAGTTTCTTCAAACAACGACCTCAACAAGTTTTCAGTCAATTCACAAAATCTTTACATATATCTCATAACGAAAAATCAAACATAAAATAGGCGACTGTTTCCAAGAAATGAAGAAAAATTCAGTTTTTATGAGTTAGTATTAAATAATAAGAATATTAAAGAATTAATTAATATAATGATAAACTTTAATATTTTTTCCACTCAATTTTAAATCTTGCATTAACCATTTTTGACTGCTTATCACAACGTGTTTATTAGAAATGTGTGTGAGAGGGAGAGAGAGAAGGAGATTTAGAAAGAGTAACTTAAGTATGAACAATAACTATTCCACTTTTATGTAAAAAAAAATTTTTCGTTCATAATATATATGATTATAATAATTCTCTAATTATTACTGGCAAAAATAGTAGCAACAGTTAATAATACACAATAAAATAATTTAGTTACTTCAATATTTCGGTTAATTTTTCGGCTTATCACATCTCAAAATTATTTTGGAATTATTTAATTTTTTTTTTATTTTGAACATTCATCTTAAAACTTACAAAAAATTCAGAATGTAAATTCTCGGTCCTGTCATGAATTTTACATCAGGATCCGAGCCATTTGGTATGTACAAAATGCTTCTGTATTTTGTAATATGGTAAGAAAATAAGTGAGTTATACTGATATGTGATCGAGATTAACATTCTGAAACTATTTTTTTATGAAATGAATTTTTTTATGAAATAAAAATTATTATTAGGTGAAAAATGTTTGTTTTTTAATCGCTTTAAAAGAAGTTCTTTGGAATTACATTTGAAACTTACACGTTTTAATTTTTATGGACTGTTAAGAAAATAATATTATTTTACATGTAGTAAACAGTTAACTGGTGATAAATTGACAGTTTTTATTGTATTAAGATTAAAATTATCAAGTTTATTTGAGTTATGAAATCATATTTATTAAAAACTGGTATTATTGATGTTACTTGTGAAAAGCAAGTGTGCTTAAGAATTTTGATTTCAAATGTCTCATATTCTTCATATTCTAAGAACATTAATACGTATCAACTCTTAACCCTTCCGGAACACACGTACCGTATACACATCACTCGCGATCATGGTTCATGGCCGAATGCACCAAATACGCATCACTGGTGAATGACCTCAGGGGCCGAACGGTGCGTATTTGCATTCTAAGGTGAAACATTTTCTATATATCTCTAAATAGCGCTATTGAAACTGTCGTATTAAGTAAAGATATCTAAGTAAAAGTAAAATATTAGACTGAACTATTTATAATCACGAATAAAGTACGAACGTAAAAAACAAGCAATCTTCTTCGGACAAATTCTTTTTATTCCATTAACTAAACATGACAGACATCTACATTTTTATACACAGTTGCCACTTAAGATTAACATAAAGATTTAGGAAGTACAGTGAGCGAATCCGAAAGATTATACATTTAACGAAGCTTTAATATTATATGTTGAACGAATCCTAACAGGCGCCCTGTAACCATTATTTTTGAACTGAACAATAGTTTTAAGATCCTTACCTTAAATATGACTACAGTTTGTCTTAATTCAGTATTTTGCTCTCCACTTGTTGCGGGGCAGGAAGGAAAGCGTTGTGTAATGAAAGCGAAAGCATACTGAACTTGGTTCTTTAAACTTTCATGTGATATACATTCGAGTTTCTGGTTTTTCACCGAATGGTTTTTTATTGGTTTTTTGCTATTTATTTTTTATTTCTTAGGTTTTAGTGCTGTAAGGACAGTACCGTTTGACTTAACGTTGCATTTGGATGTATCTCGTTTATTTCACTTTTTATTTCGGATAGCCTTGACTCCTGTTTATAATTGTGAGGATAACATTGAACATTGAATTGTAAGAATAACATTGCTTATAAGAAGAATATACTCACATGGTCGACGATCCAATTAATGATGAGAGTATGATTAATTTTCTAAAAGGTTATAAAAAATTATTTCTAGTGATTCTGATTCAGACATATTTCCAGAGAAGGACAAAATAGGACTCTGAGTTTCTCCATTCGGTCTTCACATTAAATTTTGTTACTTCTTGTAAATAGTCTTTATTGTATTTTTTTATTTAATTTTAAAATTTATTGATGTATCTGATAGTAAAATTGCAGTAATTTCAACTTTCGGCTTCTGAATTTTTTTTTCCAAAGAAAGTATTTCCTTATATACATTTTTCTGTAAATTAAAGGAAAAAAAGATAATTAAAAATGCTAATTTAAAAAAAAAACAGCTTAATTAATAATCTAAAATTTTATCATAAATTATAACATAAGAACGTAAAAAATTTGTGTGATTTTTTTTTCTAAAGTTAGGCTTTGTGTAGCAAAACCCCCCGACCCGTGCGACAGTTCCTTTTGATTCTCCTCCGTCCCCAGGGAACATCTACGCTAAGGAGTGCCATCGCGAAAGGGTTAAAAATGTTTTTCTCGCGTTTCCTGCACACAAAATATTCTGAAAGTAAGTGAACAGATTATTTTAAAAATTTTCCTTGGCGGCAAGAAAATCAAGAGCTTTTTTACAATGTTTCAAACAAATATTATTCAAATGATGTTTTTAATGAATTGATGTTCATATAATCTTAAGATATTTATTCGGCTCTTTATGCCGCACGATAAAATGGAAGAAAAGTAAATTTTTATATATTTCGGGGGTGTAAAAAGTACTTTTCATTCGGATGACGTCCTCTATTTGCGTTCTCCCCCTCATTTCTATATATATCTCCAAGCAAAAGATGAAAAAAGAGTGTAATAGAAAAAGAGAATAACTTCAATTAATCTCGGAAAAAAAGATCTACCAATTTATATTACGAAACATGTCTTTTTAAACGAGGAATAAGTCTGTTTGGTGAGATTCTAAGGAATATGAGTGGGTTCACTAAATTTCAATTGGAATCCGGGCTGGATTTTTTTATAAGAATCAGACATATATATTTGTTCACATATCGTATTTTCTATTGAAATAAATAACCATAACATATTAAACCAATATTTGATATTTCAAAAACGCTTTAAGGAACAGCTAACGTTCGAAATTAAAGAATCTGTCCTGAGTTAATTTTTTTTTAAATAATTGAATATGTGTAACTCAAATTTATTTTAATTGATTTTTGTTTATTTCTAGCACAAGGAGCTTTCCATCTCAAAAGAGATTGCCTAGTTAAATAAGTAAGGATTTTTATCACTCTTAGCTCTTATATAGAGAGAAGGTTTCTTATTATAATAAAGTGTTTCCTTTAAAAACCGTTTGAAATATTTAAATAAGAAAGAAATTTTACATTTCATCTATATCAATTGAGGTATTTTACATGCAAACAAGAATTCATGAAAGTGGAATAAATTTTAATAAATTTAAAGAATGTTTAAAACATTTTTAGACCGTTGCCGCTTTTATCCGATCTAAATTCATAAAATACATTTTTTTAACCACTCAAGGGGCTATTGTTTCCTATACCCTTTAAATGTCGTACCCGACCACTTCTAAAAAATTTAACTTCTTTTTGCGTATAGTTTTGGTGTCTACTTTCACTAGTAATGAACTTAATTTTCAAAAATACGTCATAATAAATTTCTCCTGAATTTTTTATCGGATTGAAATGAAATATATGCAATATATGTTTAATACCAGCTTTCACCGCTCATGAACTTAATTTTCAAACATATGTCAAAATAAGTCCCCCCCCCCCATTTTTTATTGGATAGAAGTGAAACAAGTATAAAAATTAAATATTTTATTTACTTATCGATTCATGTAATACCTTAAATCATATGTAAACTGGAATCAAGAAATGACTGAAAATAAATATCATCTTTCAGAATTTTAAGCTGTGAGGCATCTTTTTTCCCCCTCAAACAACGTCTTTTTAGTTGGGCTTCCTTCTTGGAATGTTTTGGGGTCAAATGATTTTTGTACTAATTTACTATTATTAGCCATCTAAGGGGCTATTGTTTTAGATGGATCACTTTTGGTGTACCATATCACTTTGTAGTTTTTTATCTTTTGCATTAACTTTAATTTTATGTAGCTGATATAATATTCATAATAATAATTTATCGTTTCCTTTAATTTTAATATCGAAAAAGTTTATAGTTGTCCGTTTCTCGATATATCATCATTTACTTTAGTTCTTAGATTTAATTCAGTAATTTAGAAATAATTGTAATAATGGCGCACATTGGGTGACTAAATCTGTTCTTCGCAAGACTTTGCATAGAACTTTGTAATTATTTTTCTTTTCGATTTAAACGAGCAAACGCGGAAAGCAAGTGGTCATTGCATGGAGTTCATTTCTGTCGATTCATTCATTCAAATCATGACAACAGTAAAAGCCAGTCCTAAAAGGAAGGTTAAGTCAGAATTTCTTCTGTTAGTGAGGATTAAAAGAGTGAGATGCTAATTCAGGCGTCATCTTTAGCAATTGACCGTGGCTCAAAATCACGAGAGCCGTTTCCAAAAGCTCTCTTGCTGCTTCTAATATGGCTTCGATAATTTTTCCGCTAATTCTTTATTTAACATGTTCTGGCGGAAAACGAGCGAAAGAGTTTTGATATTACTGATCATAGGTTTTATAATATTTATTATAAAGTTAATTGTGTCAGAAAATTATGAACATGTATTTAGTGTTAAAAGTTTCGATAGAATTTCGGAAATGCTTTTCTTTCTACGTTTTAGTCCACGGTTGCCTTTTGGTCATTAATGCGAACTCGCGACCGACATTATTTACATCGAGTCGAGACCTAATACCACTGAAGACCTGCCGTGTAGCAGGATTGTTGCAGGTTAAATCTTTTAAGGCTCCAAGTCCTTTCATTGGCATGGTGTGGAATTTCGGAGAGGGAGGTGCCAACTCAGATGCCATCTTCGTCACATGAGCGAGGCTTATAATAACGGGTCCATTACCTATAGCCCTTTTGTTGCTTCAAAGTGTGATGCTTATTGCTATTAATAAATTCTCGCGTAAAGAGGTAATGAAACTAGGATTGTTCCTTTTGGAAATAGAACTTTTTTTTTTGTTTTAGAGGATTTTTTTTTTTTGCTTTCCTTGGTCATTTTAAAGAGTTGTTCTTTAAACTGTTCCTCGGTTCATTTGCTCTATTCAGTTCCAGAACAAAACTTGATTTCAAATGAATTCAATACTGAAGAATTACTACATATATGTAAGTATGATTTCTCGAGATATTGTAGAGTTTGATTATTATTTACAATAACCAAGATAGAAGCTTAATTTTATTTATGATTTTTTGTATTTCTCTATATAGTTATCTTCCAAAGTTATACATTTCTCTCTGATTTTCTTGACCTTTCGAAGACTGTCATTATAAAGCTCAGTAGATTAAACTCTATAATTTACACATTGTGGCTTACTTCTATTACAACTTCCTGAAATCAAACAAATCAACATTAATAACTATAATTAGCAACATTATATACAAAAGAAACAATTACAATTCAGAATAAATTTTATCCAGATAACTTATTTCTTATAAATAATATATATGTTAAACTTCTACCTTACTTCTTACTCTAAATAGATAATTAATAGATGTAAATGATGTTAGTAAATAACATAAAATCAATTTTAAGAAAAAGTATAATTGGAAATTAAGCCATAAGTGTAAGTTCGGAAATTTATATCTTTAACTGTAAAAAAAATGTATCATTTATGTTTTTCAGAGTACCTAATTTCCTATTTTAAATTATTAAATTGCTCATTATTACATTGTACTTTAATCTCAAAAATTTTATTCAACTCACTATTGTTGCAATGATTTACATTACCATAAAACTGTTTTTAAAAATGTTAATACTTACGACAAATGTATCTCTTGGACAAGGATTCGTAGTTGCAGTATCAAACAGCTTTCATTTTTCGGGTCATAGGTTTACAGCTGGAAGCTTAAATCTGGAGCTTACAGTTGGGTAAGATAAACAGAACTATTAAGACAAGAGTTGATTTAATTCAGCAAGATCTAGTTGATTAGCTGAAAAGGAATCGAAGAGCTGCCAGCTGACCCAATTTGTTCCTATTCCTAGTCGGTCCTACTCCAAGTAATTTCTAGCGAGCAATGGCAGCGAATGGAAAGAGCACTGAATAGTTATTAACATTAAAGAACAGGTTTCTAGTAGACTACTGACTCAGGTGCCCTCTCTCTTTAGATGAATTGATTTAAAAGAACTGGTTGCTCTGTGATCTGAATTCTTTTCCCTTATCACTGTGAGTGTGAAACACACCACGAACTTATACTTTCCGATTCTAAACTCATGTATAAATAAAAAAAAGTCATATAAAGTAGTCCATTTCCAAAGGCATTTGCGGTACTAAGTCCTTGAATGAGTTTAAGGTTTTAATGTGTAAAACAGTTATAATCTGCATCGGCTAGAATCAGAAATTAGCACAATTATTAAAATATTTCTTAAAAGAGGAACCAGAATTTTCCTTTGTTGTACATACTATACATTTGCAACCGTTCCACAATATAAATTACATATGCATTTTTCAAAATTTTTCAAAGAGAAACAATGTCGTATTTCACATCTATTGCGGTTATCATTGACTCAAAAATTCGTAACTACAATAACAACCATAGTATAATGCGATGTATGGCTCAGAAATTTAGCACTAATTTACCAACTCTTTATATTTTTTTCAGGATGCTTGCTATTGTTTGAGTATGCTTACATATAACAAGGGAATAATTACGACTGTTTCATTGATAAACACATAATCAATGCCATAAATTCTTTAAAAAATAATAATGACTGAAATATTTTTTTTTTTTTTTCGATTTTTTTTTCTCATTTTAACTTCTGTTCTCGCGTGCACTTTTGAATGATAAAATAAAGTTCTAGCTGTCCTGATATGTAATGAAATGCAGATTTTAGTAATAATTTCGAGAGTTGATTGTACAAGAGGAACACGAAAGGGACTGATCTAGTAAGTTTGCGCAACAATAAAACAAAGAAGGACGACAGTTGAGTTGGCGGCCCAATCCAATAGCACATCCTGACACATCCGGGGAGGAGTTAGAGGTTCATCTCCATTTATTTGTAACCAACCCCTCCATTCCTCTTAATGGGATTAAGATTCAAACCAGTGATTGAATTTGAGCATTGTCAACCACGAAACCCACAACCACGACCAGAACACTTCATCTTCAAATATGCTACGGTGTTTAGAGGGCTAGCAGTAATATTACTACTACTACCCTGTGGGCTGTTACATGACTGTGAAGAAAAAACATGACGAAGCAAACACCTAGGAGAGAGAAGGTGGATTGGTCTGAAAGAGAGAAATGGATTAAGAGAAAGTGAAAGGGAGTGAGAGAGTAATGATCAGCTCAGGCAAGTCTGTAGTAGGCAGGTGAAGAACCAGTTGCCTTGGATGCGTAGAATTAGTTTAAAAACCGAGCAGTCGGGGAACTGGACAGAAGTTAAAATTGTAAGGAATTAATCGAAAGGAATGGGAGAGACGAATGTACAGTAATTACTGCGCAGGCTCGTCAGAAGTGTACAGAAGTATGAATTGCCTTAGGTTCAGGGCACTGGTCAGTAAATCTGGTCCTCACGTGCACCGAGGGTACCAATGCACTTGATACCGCTGAATAACATTGAAATAAATGTTTGGTGTATTATTGTAAATTAAAACACATTTGCTCCCAGAGTCATCTTGAAGAAGGCTGCAAAAGTTGAGGATCCAATTAAATTCATAACTCCGTGTTTTTGAACAAGGATCAAAGTCATGACGTTCATCACGAGTTAGTAAATGTTCTTCCCTAGCATTATAATAACCTTCATTTTATATTATGATTTTTTTTAAAAAAAATTAAAATATAGAAGTGCGTATCACTTTCATTATTAATGATTATATACTTGAGAGACGAATCCATCTTTCTAATGCTGTTTTCTGTAATAAGGGACCCTCTGCGATTATTATCGAATGTATGATTTCGAAAAAAGAAATTTTGAGAATGACCTATTTGCGAATAATTTCAATTTTAAAAATATGAGATAATCCAGAGAATTAAATTTAAAATTCATTAATAAAAAAAAAATACTGTATGTGAAATGGTAATGTACTAGAAGCAATTGATTATTTTGTTCGAAACAGGAGTACGGAAGGAATTTTTTTAATTGTTGCTTAAAATAGGAATAAATATAGTTTTTGAGCTCTTTAGTATACGTTTTCAGCATTAATCTGTAAAAGTAAAGGGTATACAAAAAGAGTTCATATGTACAGCACAATAATCCAATAAGTAATTTTACTAACACATTAATATAGAAACTATAGAAAGAGAGTTCCAATTGATGCATAAGATCAATCAGTTGAACATTCTATGAAATTTGAATTGATAAATCTGTATATTAATTTTTATTCCGATTAGGAATAATGTCTCATGGTAGTTTGAAAGCACGAATTCGTTACTGAAGCATGAAGAATTCAGATGTAATAAAGGTCTTAATTTTCCCATTTTAAAGCTGTCGAGGATCAAATGTTTATCTCTAGTGTTGCATGGATATGGACATGCCAACTAAGTGGATCATCTGAACGATAGCGGAAAATTTCGTATTGCCTGGGTTTAGCGGATCATTGAAACGAGCAGAAATACTGGCAGACGGAAGAAGTATCTACGCGTAATGCTAAAGAATATGAAACCCAAAACACTATTTTAGATTTAAAAAAATTGCCATTAATAGTACATTCTGATTCCCTTATTGCATCAAAAGCGGCATAGGTTATTATACTATTCATTTATATCTGAGTAAGTTTATTTTCTTCTATTATAAAATATATGTATGTTTCATACTTCATATTTCCTATTTAACCTAAATAAGTTTTTATTTTTATCCTTTAAAATGAATTCAACTTTTCTGAAATATTTATAAATTTTAAAAGCTACTACATATAATAAACTGATATATGTGTTCAAATAACTGATAAGAAAATGGGGAAATTAAAATTGCAAAAAAAGTTCAGATTCTCTAGCGGTAGGCAAAGAGACAACATTTTTATTTTGTTCATGCATTAAAACGGATATTTTATGCAATTATTCTAATAAAACTGGAAAAAAAGGATAATTTGCACAATTAGTGAAAACAAAATTATGAAACAACATTTAGCTTATCAATTTTAGAATTAAGTCTAGAGTTGTTCAGAGTAAAAAATACTACGAGCGATACAACTATTTATGTTTTTAATTCTCATTCGAAGTGACGTTTAACGTTTTTTACTGGTGTTCGCTTATATGAAGAATTTTTTAACCATCCGATCAGATGATGAGCGCCTTTATGGTACTTGTTGTAATGCCTAATATTGTTTAGAAAAAATTGCCGAAACTATGAAAATGGATATTAAAATGTTTCTTTCATGAGATATTTGGCTTCAAGAATAAATGAAACATGATTATTGACAAAAAAAAGTTAGTTTTACAATGTCTTACAATAAAAAAAATTCTAAAGCTCACTGTTTTTGTATTAATTTTGCTTTACGAAAATTGATTATTATTTCTACTTTATTATTCATACAATATTCTAAAATAATGCTCATAGTTTGATCAATGTCCAATTGGTATGGAATCGCGTTCTTTAAAAATCTACTTCTTAATGATATTCGGAATAATTGAGAGATCTTATACTAACATTTTTCTTACAAAAAATCCGTTTGTGTTACATTACTTAATCATAATTTACTTCAAAAGATGAGCGAAATTAGTTTTCAAATAAAAATTGATCTATCGAATAGAAACAGTATATTTTGTTCTAATGGTTATATTAATTAAATCATTATATAAGTGAAATCTCTTTCAGGATATCCGAAAGACAATAAAACTGAGAGAGCGATGAACTGCTTCTGAAAGGTCGAATGAACATGATTATTACTGAAAATAAAATTATTCTAAAACTCCATTAGAATTGAAGTGCAGAATAATTCCTTAAGCGCTTTATATTTGAGATTCGCCATAGACAGCCAATAGCAGTCACTTAAGCTATTCCCCACCGACCAATCAAGTAAAATCTACTAATCACGCAACATCTACTTGGAATCTTCTTAACTAGCCATCAGCAGCAACTTTCACCTACTCTCACGTCAGACATGCTCCTCCTACAACACTTATATTTAGTTTATCCCTGTTTCAAGCAACCAATAATTAGGAGTCAGAGAGTCCAACTTCTAGCAGCCAATGGAAACTCACTATTTCATCATTCTCTTCCGATCTCAAATCAGCATCTCCAGACCAGCAAACCCATTCTTTCGACAATCATCGCAATAATCAATCAAATACCAGCAACACTCCAAGCTCAATCAATAACAATTTTCCTTCTCCAAACTCACTCCATAGAAAGCATAAGATCCATCCCATCCAAAGTAACATCACAGTATATTAGATATAGGCAAGAAGAGCACTCCGCTTTCTAGGCCCCCGTTGATTACTACGTATACGTCAGCTTTCACCTATTTTTACAGCAGCCAACAGAAGTACAGCATCACTCTCAAATACGATCCATTAGCAAAGCTTCCTGTCAGAACAATTATTTCAGCAAAGTTAAATCCATTTCTTCCATATTTCAACTCAGCATCCTATGATTCGGGCTAGAAGAGCGCTTCGTACTCTAGGTACCTGTAGAAACGCAACGTTATATTTGGCATTTTGGCATGTGTGAGAAATACATTCCCTCCTATTCAAAATGTTATTTTAAGAAGAAAGGACATTCATTGCGTTGGGAATTTTCAGAATAATTTGTGAGTGTGTGTGTGTTTTGTTCAGAAGTACCTGAGAAACTCATGAGAGTGTCCAAGTTGATATTACAGCAACGTTTATATATTTCAAGAAGACGAAAACATTCATTCGCTTCACGATATTTCATCGAACGGAAATGAAACGAAAACGCAACCGGATTTTCCTGTAACCTATCACCTCTTTCTTTCACATTTTTCGGATCCGAGAAAGGTTCAGAAGACACTTTTGATTCTTAAGACTATTTCTTATTCTTAGAATAGTATACAAACATAATTCTGAAACATGTCTTATTGAGAAATATAACACTTAATGTCTATTCTATGTGCTACATCATATGTGTAATTATACTAATGGGCGGATATGTGTAAGCCTATGTTATTATTTTTAGTTCATTCACTATTATAAGCTTATTTATTATTGTATTCAATTCTAAATGTGTTCAAGCCACTCATCAATTTAAGACTCTTGTGAAAGTTAGAAAACACAAATTAAAAGCATTGCTGATTTCGATTGTTTGCTTCTGTACCTTTAAAGCATCATTATATTAATAAAGTGTTGTGAAAAAAACGTGTAGCGTTAATATCTATATAATATTCAATTAAAACAATGTTACATTATTTCCTAATATGACCTGAATTTAAAATAGCATCCTTTCTTTCTCTAACACAAATGATTGGAAATGAACACTAGGTTTAATAAAGTATTTCCCTGATTTCCTTCTATAGGTCAGTTTTGTTATTTTTGTTAAAATTTAGATTGAAAGAAATTATTTTGCGATCCTTATTTTACCTGATTTCAAGGATAAGAATCATTTCAATATTTTAATAAAAATAATGAATTACTCCTAATATTAATGATCAATGATTACCAAATGTAACAGTAAGTATATAAAAATATGCTTAAATAAAAAAAAATTAACTATAATTAAATATTTTTTACACATACAAAATAAATGCTCTTATTTATCGTAGTTTGACTCTATGTACTGCAAGGACAAACAAAACAATCATCATCTTCATATCCTTATTCGATGAAATTTATTTAAATTTATAAATATTTGATAAAATTTAAGTCTTATTGAACTTTTATTTTCTATGAATATTATTATACTAGATATCTCCATTCTCTTATGTTATTTTTTTTATTCGAATTAAACTTCGAAGACAACATTTCATCAAATGCATCGTTTTAGAATGTTTTATTGTGACTATTTTAATCTTTTTCAAATCATCCTTTTTTTACTGTAAAATAAATAGAACTTCAATTAGAAAAAATGGTTCTCTCGAAATTTCTTCAATGTACCTTTTAGAGCCTATTCCTAGTGTTATATATATATATTTGATCACAAGTAAAATTTCATTGTGCTATTAATGTCCCACTGAAATTTTTTAAAAAATTCTGTTTTTCATAATATAAAGATTCATAATTGTTGCTAAATATTTTAAACACGACGAAACTTTTACTTTGGATCATTGTCATTAGATAAAGGTTTATAATTAGGCTATCATTTTTATTAAAACTGGATTTGGTTACATTTACAGGAGATTGCAGGGTTTTTTTTTTCCCCAATATGCACGCGAATGAACAGTTTTTTTTTCAGCTAATGAGGAAAGAGAAATGTGACATTTACACATACAGTTAGCTCTTGCTCAAAACTGCTAGAAATCACTAGGTGCCGCGGTAGCCTAGTGGTCAAGATAATGGACTAGCGACCGGCGGTTTTCGCTAAGTCGCGGGTTCGATCCTTGGCTGCCAAAGACCCGCCGTGTAGCCGGGGCTGATGCACGTTAAATCTGTTCGGGGCCCAAAGTCCTCCCGTTGGCATGGTGTGGATATTAGGAGAGGGGGGTGCCAGCTCAGGTGTCGTACTCGTCACTTGACCGTGGTTCAAAATTATGAGGTCCATCGGCAAGAGCCCTAGTGTTGCTTCAAGTGCAACGTTAATAAAAACTAAACTAAGCCAGAAATCACTAAAATCGTTTGTAAGACCTGTTGATCCTTTCAAGTAACTGAATGTAAAAAAGTATGTAATGAATGCATTTTTATTATTTTAGCTTAGCTTAATTGGATCAATTCCTACTTCAACACCGATTTCTTAACTGTGAAATCAATTTTTCTTTTTTACATATATGTTTTGAAGTAGCGACATCCATCTTAAATTACATTATAAAATATGTGCATATACATCACACTTTTTACATAAATGAGTCTTTAAAACTTACGCTTTTGCTTTCTAAACTGTCATGCAATATCTTCAGGAATTGGGTTTCCAAAATAAATAATAATTATGTAAGTATATCAGCTATGTTTTTTGCCACTTTGCACTTTTTTTTCAAGTTGTATAGATTTCGAGTGTAACGCATATGCAATTTGAAATTTCAGTGTTGCATAGTAAAATTATCACTCGTTAATTTATCTCAGTATCTTACAAAAATAAAAATAATAGATATCAATAATATTTACTTTATAACAGATATATTTCTCTTCAGTGTTATGATTAGGCTCATTGATTTCTATTGCATAGAGCTAAAAAGATTGTAGATGGATTAATAAAAATAAAACCATGATTAAAATTGAAATACATATTTTTGAGCTTAATTTGCAAGAATAATCAAGAACTTTTTTCGGGTAGAGGGGAAACTCAACTCTTGCAACACTTAAAAGAATTTGCAAAACATTTTACTCCTTGATTCACTAGTTTAAAAAATTGCGAGAAAGTTATTTACAATATTATATTTCAGACCAGGAATTTTCATTCATGGGTTCAAGGAGCCTCAAGAAGATTTTTAATCGATTTCAGGGTGTCGTTCGAATTTTACAACAGAAAAGAAATCATTGCATCATTTCCAGATATACTCTCACATTGTCTGTAAAACGTTCTTTTCCTCAAAACTGTACGCTCTTCAGGGAAAACAATCAAGTCCAAAATATCCACCTACACCTGTACAAGAAAATATCTCCACTGCTTGCTATCTTTGCGTGCTAAGAAACGCCATCATCTACATCACATAAGTAGACTAATGACACTTAACTACATAATATATTTTTTTTAAAATTTTAGCTACTTGTGATATTTTTTTTTTGAAAAATATTACTGATCTGTCTAAAATTAAGACCCATATGTATCATTTCAAATTAACTGACAAGAAAATTAATGTATTACTTAAAAAAATCATGTGTAATAAAAGTCTTTGGAACTAGAAATGTTAAAATATGACTATTTTCTAATGTTTTATTCAAATTATTTATTTGTAGCATATTTTCTGTTCTTAAAATATAAAAGAGTAATGCCTGGATAGAAACAAATATACTTTCAAAGAGTTTTTTTAAAAGAAAACGAAAAATTGCTTAATTCAAATATATATATATATATATATATATATATATATATATATATATATATATTATATCAGAGGTGGCCAGACTTTTTGAAGAAAGAGCCAAAATTACAAACCTGAAAATCTTGGAAGCCACATTTAATGTTCTCGGTAGAGAAAAAAAATTCAGAATCTTAATGTATTTATTATGATAATTTTTGCATATTTATAAAAAAAAAATGTTTATTTACACTTCGCTACTGCAAAATAAGTGAAATTGTAATGTAGAAACTATTTTTTATAATCAGATTGATAATTAGAAATTTAACTTATTAATTCTTTTAGATGCTGGTTGTTCATCATTGAATGAAACTTTAATTTAATAAATTTCATCGTAGAGTATAATGCTTCATCATCATGTGTCGTAAACAATATGCTAGAATTTTTAAAATTTCTTGTACTTAGTTTATGATACACATTTTCAAAATTCATAATAGATTTTGCCAATTAATGAAACACTTGGAGACCTTGATTTTCTTCCATCTCTATTAATTCTAACTCTCCTGGTACTGTTTCAGGAAGCAAACATTTATCCATTATAAATTGCTTTGCTTCCAGGCATACTGTCACATTGTCTGTAAATTGTCACGTTAATCACGTCGATTTCAAATAAATTTAATAAAAAGGCAATTGCTGGTTTTAAAGCTATTAAATCTTTAAACCGTTCTTCAAAATCATTTAGCAGGTTTTTAACTTCATTTTATAGTTAATAATGATTGTAAGAGGAATATCAGATATTGAAATGGCATTTTTAAAAATGGAAAACTCGACCACATCTCTATCTAAGAAGCTCTTTCACCTCTCCTATATAACAGAAGGGGTGCCATAATTTCCCTTCTCGCCCACGGGTATCATTAATACTACGTCCTCTCCCCCCAAATAAAGATTGAGCAGTATAAAATAACACACAATCGCATATCAGACAATACCATACTGTATCTGATGACAGCGGCCATTGAACACACATATCGCATACTAAATTGTTACTAATTCTAGAATAAAATAAAACCAAAATCACCCATATTTCATTACCTAAAGATACTTGAATCATTATGAAATACATGTGACATAAAAGAGAATAACAATCAAAATATACTTTCACATAAATGAATGATGCCACTATTCCATACAATAAAGTAAATCAAAACCAAATATCTGATGAGCAAATTACTTCGTCAAAGTAAATTCTCTTTTTCCTTTTAAGTAATCATCACTATTACACCTATTTCTCTAAGCATTATCTATAATTCCAATATGCATACATAAAAGAATATCTTTCTCCACTTAAAGAAATACACTCTATTACTAAAATAAAAATGACGCACCAAGAACGAGTTGTTCGATGGAGAATAAAATTGCTGTAAAATTGAAAATTATGTACAGAATAGAAAATGATTAAAATTTCAGAAAAATTGAATGATTTATTTCAGAGTTACATAGTTACAAAGTAACGAGCTCAATAAAGTGTTCACCCAACTCTAGCCTGGTTGAGCTGCCAAACGATGTGGCATAGAGTGATAAGGCTCCCTGATAGTCTCTTGCGGTATTTCTTGTCAAATTTGCTCCAATTAACGGGCTAGGTGATCACCATTCTCTGTTAGAGGCAGTCGCCTTCCCATCATATCCCAGACAGATCTGGCTGGCCAAGGAAGTGTTTGAAAAGCTATAAGATAGTTCATAGCAAAATATGCCGTATGTGGTCTGGCATTATCGTTCTGAAAAATAAGGCCAGATTACTGCAAAAGGAACAGTAGCAAAACAAGTCTCAGAATGTCGTCGACGTACCACTGTGCTTTAAGTGTGCTTTTAATGAAGACCAAAAGGTTTCGGCTATCAAGGGAAACAGCACCCCAGACAATAACTTGTGGTTAAGGGCCTGAGTGGCGTGCAATAGTGAAAGCAGGATCGGCACGTTGCCCTGGGCGTCTTCAAAAACGTCTTCGTTGATCTTCAGGACTCAGTTGGAAGCGAGATTCGTGGCTAAAAACTATACGTTCCCAGTCAGTATCATTCCAATCTGATAACGATGAAGTAGGTGGTGTGGCAGCTCATCTGACAATCACTCTGTCCTCCCGTTCTGCTGTGGCCCTAGGTCGACCACTACTATCATGCGGTAAAAATCCGTCACTCTCCACCCATTCTTGTCAGCATCTCCTAATCGCCGCATTGCTTCTACCCATATGACGAGAGATTCTCCGATTTGCCCAACCTGCCTGTTTCAATCCAATGATACGACTTCTTTCAAACTCAGATAGTTGCTCATAATGAGCTGGAATCCTGTGGCGAGGCGTTTTTTTAGTCTTTGAAAGATATCCTAAATCGTAATCCAACAGAAAATTTGACCATCAGATTGAGAATTGCTTTTTATATACACCTGCTGAATGCGCGGTTCCGATGTGCTGAAGCTCCTGCTATTCATTCATTTAACACCAAATTTTAATTATTTGCATGTTCGGTCCAAATATCTTTGCATATGAAATTTCATTACAATCGGGAAACTCCTTCTTGGTGCGTAGGTTTTTTTTTTTTTTTTTTTGTTCTAGAGTGCAATTCCAATTTAAAACTCCATTAATCCTTAGTTATCTTACAGCTTAAAATATTAATTCTATCATATATCAAAATACCAAAACCATCAAAAATACTTTAGTACACAATACTACATCATAACAACTTTTAAAATGCTACATGAATTTTTTTTCTTTAAAATTTACTAATCTATTTTCCAATATACAATTTCAAAATATCAATTATTGAAACATAATATTTACACAAAATGACACTAAATACTCAATTCACTACTCTTAACAAAATACTTCCAGCATTATGAGTAATAAATATTAACTTGACCGATAATATTGTAAAATGATATTACTAAATTCACTATAAAAATAATCTTACTTAAAGCACTTCACAGCATTAAAATTGTTACATTTTAAAACATTAATATTTCATACGCAGAAGTCATTAATTTATCATACACATAAAAAAAAATCAATATTCTAATGCTTAAATATCAAACATCAAAATTCATATCATCTTCCTCATTAGTTATCGTATACCAATAAAAATGTGAAAATTCCATATTGACACACAAATTTCTTTATATCATTTTTCATATTACTTCAAACAATCAAAATTTTATATTCTAATAATAATTTATTCCCTGAATATTAACACCTTCTTTCGTTATTTTATTAACTTAAGATATTCTCATTTACATAGGAAATACCTAACTCTTATAGATTTCAAGTCAAAATAGTTTACACATAAAATCACAAGAAATTCTTTAACATAACACATTAATTAATCATTTTGTTATTTAACTCTCAATAACATTTTTGTTTACTAGTAAAATTACTTTTTAATTAAATATCTCTCATGATTGACTACAGTAACTTAGGACATCATACTCAACACCATCGATGCCACTTCTCCTCTACAGATTCCAATTTCAGAATACAAATAAAATTATTCGCGACAGTAACGCCATCTATGAGCGTGAATATATAACATACTCCCCACCTTGAAACCCCAGGTTTTCAAGAAATTACAGAAGTTCACTAACAAACAGTATTACAACCTTTACACAAATTAGTAAAAACACAAGATACACAATAATCGATACATATATATAAGAAACAATAATACAAAACTCATATTTACAAAATTAAAGATTACACATTAATTATGTTCCATAGGCAATACACAAATTTTTGAAATGGCTCTTTTACAAGTACTAGACTGCGTTTTAATTTTAACAACACGAATTTTTTTATCACCCCCAAAATAAATTTTAACTATCCTGCCCAGGGCCCATTTATAACAAGGCAAATTATCTTCTATTAATAAAACTAAATCTCCTAATTTTACACTATTTTTCTCGAACATCCATTTGGATCTCTGTTGTAATTGACTGAGATAGTGACGATGCCAAAATTTCCACATACTTTGCACCAGTCTAGTAATTTTTTGCCATTTTTTGAGATGACTCTCCTTAAAGTTTGTTAAATTAGGCTCAGTTAAAGAGGTTAAGGACCTGTTTACCAAGAAGTGTGCAGGAGTAAGAACTTCAAAATCGTCCTCGTTAGCTGACAAAGGACAATGATGACGAGAATTTAAAATTCCCTCTATTTGAACAATTACCGTTAAGAACTCTTCGTATGTTAAGTTTATTCCCTTAACAACTCTTTTTAGATGATACTTAAACGACTTTATAGCTGCTTCCCAAAGGCCACCAAAGTGTGGGGATCTGGGTGGAATAAACCTCCACTCAATACTTTCTGCAGCTAAATAGCCTGCCAGCTTTTCATCTGGTTTTTTAACCATTTCATGAAGCCTTTTAATTTCTTTATTAGCTCCTACAAAATTCCGTCCATTATCTGAAAACAACCTTGCACACTTACCTCTTCGAGCCATGAATCTCTTTAGAGCTGCAATAAATGAATTTGAAGACCAGAAACAATCTCAATGTGCACAGCCTTAAAACAAAAGCACACAAAATTACAAATATAAACTTTCTGTAAAGCACCTTTACGCTGAGCTTTACTCTTAATATAAAACGGCCCACAGAAATCGGCTCCAGCACAATTAAAAGCAAAATCTGGAGAAACTCTTTCCTTGGGCAAATTGCCCATGATTTGAGTCGACACAGTTGGTTGGACTTTGAAATAAATGATACATTGATAAACAATTTTTCTACAACTATTACGTCCATTTAGAGGCCAGAATTTTTCTCTAACACGATAGAGTAAAGAAGAAGCACCAATATGTAAATATTTTTTATGAAAATGTTCTATTATAATTAGAGTTAACCTGTGACCCTTTTGCAAAATTATTTGATGCTTTTTATTAAAACTAAAATTACTATTACCTAACCGTCCTCCGACTCTTAACAATCCCTTAGAATCCAAGAAAGGATTCAAAGTTTTTAATTTACTACTTGGAGGCACACAGTGTTGGTTTTGGAGACTATTAATATCCTTAGTAAAGGTCTGGGTTTAGACACCTTTAAGTAAGAATGCCTCTGCTGCATTCATCCCCTTTGCATTCAGTGGACCTGTTGTCTTCACTGCGCCCTTTAGGTTCTTGACAAACCTGAAAACATAACTTAAAACACGAATGATGTTAATGCAATTGTTACTTATTTCAAAAAGACACTCTAAAAAACTAGGAGTAGTACAAAGAAAAATGTGAATCATAGAATCCTTATTTAGTTCTGAGTTCTTTTCAGTTCCTTTAACCTCTAGAAGATATTCATCATCTGAAACATAAGGATTGTCCTTGAAGTGTGGCCAGCTACTAGATGACAAGAAAGAAGGTCCATTCCACCAAATGTCTAATTGTTGGATCTTTGAAGGAAAAATATCTCGTGAGATTAAGTCTGCGGGATTCTCAGCAGTTTTAACATAATGCCAATGAAAATCCTTTGTATTCTCTTGAATTTTGGTGACACGATTAGCTACAAATACCTTCAGAGATCTGGGTGGAATTTTAATCCAAGCCAGCACCACGGTAGAGTCTGAGTACAAATGTATTTCATGAAATTCAAGTTGTAATGATGATATAACCTTTACGATAAGTTTTGAAAGTAGTTCAGCAGCACAAAGCTCTAAACGTGGAATACTTATTTCCTTGATGGGAGCCACTCGAGATTTGCTGCACAAGAGTGACACCTTAATGTCACCATAACTTGATACAGATCTAATGTAGACGGCACAACCATATGCATCTTTCGAAGCATCTCCGAAGCCTATAAGGTCAACTTTCAGTGCCTTAGAAGTTAAAACAAGTCGTTCTACTGTTAAACTTTTTAATTGACTCAATTCAGAACTGAACTTTTCCCACTCTCTACTTAAGTGTAAGGGAACTTCATCGTCCCAATCAATTTTTAAAATCCATAATTTCTGCAAGAAAATCTTGGCTGTAATTATCAAAGGTCCTAAGAGACCTAATGGGTCATACAATCTGGAAATATCAGATAGCATTGTTCGCTTTGTTGTTGGACTCACAATTTTGACTCATATTTTGAATTTGCTGGACTCACAATTTTGAAATGACTCATACTACCAACATCTAACTAGTAACGCACGTGCGCTCGTAAATATTCCTAAATTATTTTGAATCATGACATTCGCAGTACTTAATAAAACCATCTTATTTGCATTTACACTTGTTGCAGTGAATGAATGTGTATTGCTCGCAGGTGGCACATTCGACGAAGAATTAATACTGGGATTTTCTATTCGCGGAACAAATACATTTGACCTTGGATTTAATGCTATGCTTTCATTTTGCGAACGAGTTTCGGTTGCATTTTCTTTTATGTGCAAAAGTGTGTTATGTCGTTTTTTGCAAACAAAACAGTTAGATTTTGAATAACAATTAGCCACTTTGTGATGATTTAAACAATTAAAACATAACTGCTTATTTTTAACAACCTCAATTCTCTCCTTAACAAGCATATTTTTGAATACAAGGCATACATTCAGAGTATGATTTTCATTAGATTGACAGACTACACATTTTTGAGTTTTAACTTCCGATACAAATACCTTTTGTGGACTGTATTCTTAACGATATTTTTGCGAATGAATTACGACTTGCGGCTTTGAGAACACATTACTATCGTTTTTAAATTTTGACGATGCATACATATCGCAATGCCTAGCCAAATCTGGTGGCACATACCAAGATTCTCCTTGTTTAACGCCAATATGAATTTGTAATTCACGATCTAATGAATCAAATATTTTTTCGGAAACCATAAGTTCACAAACTCCCTTGAAATCATTTACCTTTCTTAATTGGCAATAGTAATCAAATGCTGCACTAAGTCGCGAGGCAAATTGGATATAACTTTCGTTTGGGCATTTTTTCGCTTTACGGAAATTATTTAAAACTTCTTGTGGTGTGGATTGAAATTCTTTTAATACTAATTCTTTTAATTTGTCATACATACACAATTCATCCTCACTTAAATATATCGTTAAATTGGTAGCCCTTTCGCCCAAGATATTTAATAGAATTTCTGACTTAAATTGTTCTGGTATATTTTTTGTTTTGAAAGCTCTTTCAAGCGATTGGGGAAAAAAATACGATTCTGCACGTGTCGGAACTGGTATTGTTAAGGTTTTGACACTCTTTATCAAACATTCTAAACTGGAATTTAAATCGGAATCGCTACTTGTCACATTAACATTTTGTGTTACTTTTTGTAAATTCGCGAGCTCAAGTTGTCTTTCTAATTGCGCGAGTTTCAATCTTTCCAATTCTAGCTTTCGTGCTTCATTTTTCTCGTAATCTTTTTTCCTTTCAATTATTGATTCAACTACAGTTTTTACGACTTCAAGATTATTTTTATAAATATCGCTCTTTTCAATTAAATCTTTAATAGTAAGTACTTTGGCACTTGCCGGAACACTGATTTCTAGTTCTTCGGCAACTTCAATTAATTCACTCTTTTTAAGTTTTGAAAGCATTTTGATTGAAAGGAGAACTCTGAATATATGCAACTCATACAATAATGAAACTAATACACCATTTTGGAAAACATACTAAAATAAACAAAAAGTGTACTCAGAGTTACCCAAAACCAAAACGGACCCAATTGTAATCCAATACTGATGTAAACAGTCACATACAACATTCTTCAATGTTCAATACGAAACTTTCCAATGAACGAACTTCGAACAGTCCATATTTTTGCTGTTCTGCAGATCGGCGGACCACTTATGTTATTTAACTCTCAATAACATTTTTGTTTACTAGTAAAATTACTTTTTAATTAAATATCTCTCATGATTGACTACAGTAACTTAGGACATCATAGTCAACACCATCGATGCCACTTCTCCTCTACAGATTCGAATTTCAGAATACAAATAAAATTATTCGCGACAGTAACGCCATCTATGAGCGTGAATATATATAACACATTTATAAGATACTGAATAAGGCAATTCACATGTTTGAGAAAAACTCATGCCAAAAAAAAGTTTTATAATAATAACCATCAAAAGTTATCATCAATTCTTACTTATCCTCTAATTATTTACTCCAAATAATTCTCTGAATACTCATTTAATATTTCTCTTAATTATTCATTAATTTTTCTCAGATACTCTAATTTTAACATTCTCAGTTTTTAAAATATTCAAATACTCTAAATCAATAATTCAATTCCAAACAATATTTGTTAAAATTATGCAAGACTTATTAAAAAAACTTTCACGATGAATAACGCTCAAAAGATAGTTTTAGAGTCTCTTTCTTGTCCTGTTCACATTGCAAAGCAATAAATAAAAAAAAAGGCATTCTTTCACCCAATTTCTGTTGTATCTCGTTGCTGTAGTCAATGACATTAGGAACAGTGTGGGGGAATATTCTGCTTCCCAACTTTTTTTATACTCGCCGATTAGCGCTAACAGTCCTTCCACAAACGCACACTGTCCATTTAAAAGGATCCCTTCTTCTCGGTAGTGGGGTGAACAGGGTTAAAGGACCTTGACGCTATTCACTGTGACGATTCACTTTCCCTGCAGGTGGTCGTTCGGCATCTACCAGAATCCAAACCGAAGGGGTCCTTAATTTGTTCACGGTGAGTGAACTAATCAAAAATTCACAGCATCTCTATCCACAGCTAGGGTTGTTAACTACGTTCGCATCGGTCGTCAAATGTCAAAAGTTAATAAATTTTGTTCCCTTAATTTGAGGCGGCGACTGCATTCCAAATATCATATTTTCTTTTCACTGTAGGGGAATGCTCTTGCGGTGTAGATTCCCCCCTTTCTGCAGGTCGTCAACTGGATCGTGCTTCCTTAGTCTCCGTTGCCAAAAACAGTAATTATCTCTCCCAAGATTGAATAGAGTAAGTTTTCTCTTCTCATTGCCTTCAGGTTGTGGTAGAATTTTTCGTCTTTCTTCAAGAAGGGGGGGATACATCTGTTTCTTTCAATAGGGGACTGTTTTCAACTGTTTTTTTTTCATTAATATTTTTCTTCTTTACTTTTCTTAGAATGATTTCTCGCACTTTAAGCATTATAATAATATTATTTATATTTTTACTTTTTTTTTTTTTTTTGTTATTAGAATATTTTAGATAGACTTTGCATCGATGTACTGCTAGTATTAAGTGAGAGAAACGGTACTTACCTTTATTACACAGAATTCCAACTTCTTGATGATTTGCACTTTATATCTATGTGACAAAGAATGAAGTTGAGCATCCACTCTGTTTCATTCTAAGTTCTTTTGAAACTAAAACCGTAAGAAGAGAGTGCAGGATAAATTAATGAGGCTCCGGAAATAAGATGGATATAACCCATTACTTTGAAAAACTCCAATACGTTCTATAAACGTTAATTTGACGAAATTTGAATTTCGGTGTGTAAAAACAGGTTTGTGTATTGGGCGATTTTTTAAACCGCTTTAATACAAAATTGGATGAAAATAATCTTTGGGGAAAAAAGGTTTTGGTGTTTTTTATTATATCATACATTTATTATGTTATCGAGCACAAACATAGACAAATTCTTAAATAAAAACTGAGAAAATGTGCTACCAGTATGCAGAATAAATCGATATTAAAAATTAATACATAGGTACTTACGCTATTAGGGTAGCAGCGGTAACCTAGTGATTCTGGTATTGGATTCGTTGCTGGCAAATTTTGTCGAGTGATGAGTTCAAGATTGGATGCTGCTGAAGACTTGACGTGTGGTCAGGACTGATGCACATTAAATCTGTCGAAGCTCAAATTTCGCCCGTTGGCGTGGTGTGGAAGTTAGTAGAGGGAGATACTAGCTCAGACATCGTCCTCGTCACTCGAAAGAGGTTAAAAATTTCGAGGTCCGTCGCCAATAACCCTCATATTGCTTCTAGTGCGACGTTTATGAAACCAAACGAATACTTTATCGGAAAATATATATCATAAGATTATGAGGTGATTTTAAGAATATAAGAAACAAGAGCGAAATTAAATCGGGAAGTTAGGTACAGTTACGACGGAGGGAAGCAAGTTATATCGAAGGAAGGAAGTTAGTTTCGGTGACAGTAACAACCAGCGCCTACTGTTTCAGATAGTAATGACCAACGCCATCTATTTTAGAGAATAACGAGAATTTGACTTGTGTTGGTTGAGTTTCATTCTGTTTTGGAAAGGACGACAGATGGGAGTAGAGAGTGAACAAGAATCTGAAGGATTACTCTCAAAATATTGTTAATTAAATAATTTGCTTAAAGTTTTAAATTGTTGTTTTGTGATACGTGCAATTTAATTAATTAATGATTTGCACTAAAACATTTGGACTTTTAACTCTACAGATGTGATCCTACGTTACATAACAAAATACCTGACCATCTGTCCAATTGAAATAAACCGATATATTTTTTGGTTTAGCTCCAGTTTTCGTTCCGACCAAAATAACGGTTTTTCCAGTTTCCGATTCAATTCCGGTTTGAAGCCCTGATTTAAATACACTAATACCTGGGATCCCTATCTGATCTACACGAAGTCTGAACAATTATATCACGATTCGAACAACTATATTTTTACGAAGTTTGTGTGTGTGAGCCAGGTCGAAAAGAAATATACCAAACAACTTTACGAATCATTTCCGATTTCTTCATGTAATTATACGATTTTTAATAATTTAAAACATGAAAATTTATTATTTGAGCCGCAATAAACTTCTTGAAGAGCCACATGTGGCACACGAGCCAACATTTGGCCTCCTTTGTACTATATTAATCAAAAGTATTCAGACACATTTCGTAGTAGTGATTCTTCCAGTAACGTCTAGGACTAGTTCCTACACAAATATAAAAGACCTCAGGTGATTTCGCATACATAATTTCAAAGCAAAAAATGTACAATAAGAAGAAAACGCTAGATGAATGATTTTAAATATATTAGTGAAATGATTGATTGTCCTCGCTGTGGAAAGTCTGTTTGGGAATTTTCTTTAAAGTTTGGAGTGTCCCATTCCACTGTACATAATGTAATCATTAAACAGAAACATGTAGTAGCTATGACTGAGAAACAACAATCTGAAAGATTGTTCTTTGCAGACAGAGACTTTTGAGCATGGAAAGGAATTGTGAGAACCATTTGCATGGATTCGCGTGAAGAAATTCTTCTGGAATTTCAAGACGCCTTCCAATGAAACATCATCACAATTCCCGTTTGTCACTGACTTTGAACTCTTGGTTTTCAAAGCAGATTGATTGATTTATTAACATCGTGCTATTGGCAACGGATCTCGTAATTTCGAACCTAGGTCAAGTGACGAGGATGACAACTCAGCTGGCACACCCTCTTTTAACTTCCATACCACGCCAATGAGAGGACTTTGAGCCCCGACAGGTATAACATGCATCAGATCTGGCCACTCAGTAGGCCTTCAGTGGCGTCAGATCTCGAGCTCACGAATCAATGAATACCTCTGACTGAGAGTCCGCAATCATGACCATTAGGCTACCAGGGCAACTGGGCTTCCTGGTAGAGTTGCTGCTTATGAACCAAACATTACCACTACTAATGACAAGCGTCGCATACAGTGTTACAAAACGTTGAAGAATCACGAAATACTATCAGACAATCATACTGTACTCTCAGTTAATATTATCCGATGATAGAATTTGGGTATGAAGAATATCTGGTGAACGTTTATAACTGGCGGTAATGTATACAAGCTAAGGTGGATCTCAAATACTTTGGGGGTATTTTCCAAAATTGGATTACGTCTTTTAGTTCCTGTTCCAGGAACAATCATAACTGAAGCCTATCTTAGTATCTTAGTAAATTGGACAATTTCGCGAGTATTGCATGTCTTGCAAAATTGACCATAATCCTAAAAAATACCTGTCGTAAATAAATGGAAAAACTTAATTGTGTTTTTTTGAGCAAGAATAGCACTCAAAGCCAGTTGCAACATTAACAAAATTAATGAATAACTTTCACTATAGTGTAGCAGTTGTTATTGTAGAAAGAGGTGGCACAACCTCACACTAATTTCTAGCTTGTATGCGAGAAAAACAAAATGTACTAGGACGAGGAAACACATTGATGATAAAATCCATCCATCCATCTCTCTCTCTCTCTCTCTCTCTCTCTCTCTCTATCTATCTATCTATCTATCTATCTATCTATCTATCTATCTATCTATCTATCTATCTATCTATCTATCTATCTATCTATCTATCTATCTATCTATACACTTATGGACAAAAAAATTAGCGCACCAAGAAATAATCGCGGGATCGTAATGGAACTTGGCATGAAGGTACATGTCGGAGTGATATGCAAATGATTAGAAATGCAGAAGTGATTGCGCATTACGTATAGCCGGTAGAGGGCGTTTAACGTCATTCTTCGAGGAGTATAACACAGGTAACAAAAGCTTGTTTGAGTGTGCTGAATCGTTTACAAAGGAAGAGCTGAGGTAGACATGCCATTACGCCGTTTTCGAAGATAATATGAGCAGCTGTCGCAGTTTGAGAGGGGGAGAATCATCAGCATCATGGAAGCTGGGTGGTCAGCTAGGCGAGTAGTTCGTCAATTAGGCCGCTCTGATTGTGTTGTGAGGAGGTGCTGGGACCAGTGGATCTGAGAGATGTCATTTACAGATGTCATTACAAGACTCAGGACGCTCTCGACAGACCAATCGTTGAGAAGACCGCCACATCGTAAGAAATGCACGCGTACAGCCAACTGCTTCATAGGCCGCCATCCAGGCACAGGTAGTACCTTCACTAAGCGCCCCTGTGTCTTCTCGAAACATGCGAAGGCGCCTGGCGGAAGGACATTTGGGATTGGGTGCCCATTACATGTGTTGCTCTTGATGCCCACCCATCGACGCCTCCGTTTGGAGTGGTGCCGCACACGAGGAAACTGGACTGCAGCGGAATGGAACCAGGTCGCCTTTAGCGACAAATCCAAATTCAATCTCAGCAGTGATGACAATCGTGTTCGTGTGGGGAGACCCCGTGGTAAACGCCTCAATCCTGCCTTTGCTTTACAGCGACACACCGCTCCTACAGCTGGTGTGATGGTATGGAGTGCCATTGCCTACAATACACGGTCACCCCTATTATTGATCCGTGGCACCATGACAGCCCAGCGGTATGTCCATAACATCCTGCAACCTCATGTGTTGCCACTCATGCAACGGCTTACAGGAGCCCTTTTTCAACAAGACAATGCTGGGCTTCACACGGCAAGTGTGTCACAAGACTGTCTTCGCACTGTTACTACCCTTTCTTGGCCTACCCGATCCCCAGATTTGTCTCCAATCAGGCATATCTGGGATCATTTGGGACGGCGAGTTGGGCATCCCACGAGTTTGAACGAACTAGATTCAAGGTTACATCAAATATGGAATGAAATGTCTCAAGACATCATACCGAACTTGTATGCCTCAATGCCTGATCGTATCACGTCATGCATTCGCGCTACAGGAGGTTCAACAGGGTATTACATCCTCCATTATTTTGCCTTTTTCTCTGAAATAAATGATTATTTTTCTTTGATTTTCTAATCATTTACTTATATCAAAGTAGTCAATATGTATGTAAAATTTCGTTTCATTTTGACGACTCCTTCTTGTTGCGCTAATTGTTTTGTCCATAAGTGTATATATATATATATATATATATATATATATATTAGTTTCATAAAATAGATAAATGAATAATCTAGTAGGGCGATTTTTGCTTTAGCTCTTTTCAGGTATAAATTTTATAACTTCATAGGTTAAAATTATTTAATAATGTGAATAGATTAATTTCATAGATTTTGTTACTTTAATTTACTTTGGTTAAAATGAATTGTTTCCTTGTTTATACTTTCTTTCCCTCTTTAGCTTGAATTCCATATATATATTTATATATCGTCCAATTTTTATCGTGGAATCTCGAAACTCACTGTAAAAAATTAAACACTTAAAATGGATTTAAAGAGGTAATTATAGTACGATATTTGGCATCAATATACAGATACTCAGGGAAAAAATCGATAAAAGACCGCGAAGAAATAGCAAAGGAAAAGGTTTTATGTTTCACAAATTTTACATGTGTCTCCCTCCCCCCCCCACACAAGGACAGTAGATATGGCAAATGATGCATAGCACTGTTTTACGTACTGTGTGACGAAGAATTTTTTGAATGTGACTTGTGATAGAGAGTCTTTAATAGATAAAGTTTGCGGATCCTATTACTTATTAATAATGAGTATTAAGCATAAGAGCAACAAAAGAAATCAAAATATTCTTTTTTTTCGACTTTTTATTCTTCTTCTATATGAATAAATTTTCACTTGAGAGCTTTTTTTATGCTATTTTTGTAGGAACTTCTTTTCATTCTGAAGAATTTAATTATGCATTTTGAAAGTTTTAAATATTGTGAGAACTAGGAGGGAACAAATTGTTACTGCACATTTAATTTAAATATATGTGCTCTAAATAGAATTTCTGAGATGTATTTCAATATAAAAAGAAATATACTTTTTTAAGCATAAACATTTATATAAAATTCTACATTTTACGGGCGAGTAAGTGTAAAATTTGGTTAATTAATGAAGCAATAGAATTTTTTATGAGTTAAAATAAAAAAAAATAATGTACAGATTAAAATTTCATTTTAAAAATGCTTTGTAAATTATCGAAACTTAAATTGACATCAGTTTGTTCCCTTGTTAGATTTCTTAATTGTACTTTAATTACATTATAGCATATTCAACTATGTATCGTAAACTTATTAACTGTCCTTTGAAATTTTGTATTCACTGCAGAAAAAGTTTTCAACATATTTGAAGGAAAAATTTGTATAGAAATAAAAATATTCAATTATATGTTAAAAACTAAATCCTTTTTTTATTTAGTATCAATTTTCTTTTTTATTTTTAATTTTGTAAAATTCGCAATGGTAAAAGAAACCAAATATTAAGCAATATAATCCTTAATCACCATATTCATTAAAGTAAAAAAAAAACACTATACGATTCCATTTTTAAACAATAACGTTAAGCATTTGTGAATTTAAAGAACGAAGTTTAAATTAATCTACTAATTTTCTTAAATTTTCATTAATATGATGCATCAGTATTCTAAAGAATATTATTATACATTTAAAATTGTTTCCTTCTTCATTTTTAGTTTTAGGATATATTATAAATATGAAATTCGAATGAATATGCTTTTAAGCCCAGTGTGAAAGATTACGTTTGTGAGGATAATTATGTGAAATGAATTTCTGAATTGTAATATCATGCCGCAAAAGAAATTTGCGTTAATGCCTTACAAATTTCTTTTGTGAATCATAATGTTTTTATGACTACAGATGACAATTGCAAAAATAATAATAATAATGATGATAATAATAATAAATTATTTGAAAAATATTATATTTCATTTGATGTATTTTTTACACTTACTAAACTCATAAGTTTCATCACATAATTTGAGTTTTGTTTTATTAACGTAGCACTATAAGTAACACGAGGGCTGTTGGTCATGCGACCTGAGCTGGCAAACCCTTCTTCTAACTATCCCACCACGCCAACGCGAGGACTTTGGGCCCCGATAGATTTAAAGTGCATCAGCCTCGGCTGGTCTTTAGTGCATCAAGACTCGAAGCCCCGATTCGACGAAAACCTCCGGCCGCGAGTCCGCGACCGAATCTACTAGGCTGCCGTGGCTACTGAGTTTGTTTCATATATTACATTATAATCTATATTTTACGTCAATGTCTTGAAATTGTCAAGTATTTAATTAGAGTCTAATTTTTCTTAGGATTCAAATATTCTTTTGGATACTACATAAAATACATTTTCGCATATTCTGAACATATAATTTTTTCAACTTTTTTGACATGAGCAGGAGCATACATACAAAGATAACAGTATCATAGGCAAAATAGATAATTAATGAGTGAAGACATCTGGTAAAAAAAATAGGAATTTTCTTAAATAACGTACATCTTAAGCTTAGAAAAGGAGTTTTAAATGCTACAAATATTGTTTACAATTAATTGTTGCCGCATTTTATGTATTTATTTTAATTATCACTCATACTTGTATATTGTTATTATTATTACTATGAAATATTAATTTAAAATGCATCCATCTTTAATTCAAATAAATTACTTTAGAATAATCAGATTTTGATTCACGATATATTGCCGTTTAAAGCTCATGATAGGAGTTTGTAAATTTAACGAACTTTCTGAAATTATATGAAAATGGGAAACAATATAGAAACAATATGTCTCAAAATAAATCAAATTCTTTACAGTAAAACTTAATGTGTACAAAAAAAATCTTTCAAGACTACATATAAACATCAATAAATTGTGATAATAGATATGAAGATTATCACAATTTTAATTAAGGTAAAATTGTCTTAATGAAAATAATATTAAGATAAAATTGTGTAAATTTTATCAAAATTTACCTTTAAGATCTTTTTGATATCAAATTAGTCAAACATTCTATCAGCATTTTTAACGCATCAAAGTTTCCTTTACCTCTGAGGTATCTCATATTTCTTGCTATTATCCATCAAAATAAGCATTTTAAAATTTTGTTGAAACCCAATTGATACCGAATCAGTGAAAATCAAGCATTTTTGAAAAAGTTTAAAATAAAAACTATACTCTTTTTCTGGTAAAAATACAGATAAAAACCAGGATCAGTTGTGTAGATACTTATAGGACACATAGTAGTATTATAGAAAGTGGCGCGCGCACACACACACACAATTCAATCCTCCCTAAAAAATACTTTATCTTTTCGAAATTTATCCAGTACTTACACCATTCAAGAAAATTCAATCATTTTTGGAACTTGTGGGATATTTTTATTAATTCAATTCTCTATATTCATTAATAGCTAAACCCTTCAGCGACTCACTTCGTAAAGAAAAAATTTTGAATTTGGACTGGAACAATTAGAAATGTTTAATAAATTAAAGGACATTTTGCCAATCAAAAATGTACTAAACATTTTTGGACAAGGAATGCCTATGGAATTAGATGCTGATGCAAGTAGCCATAGAATGGGATCCGTACTACTTACGAAGGCAGATAACAGTATTTTACAACCGATTCAGTACATGAGTAAGAAGATCACTCCTCAACAAGACAAATTGTATTCGTTATACATATGAACTGGAGAACAGCGATAATAGAATCGTTCCAGAAATTTAGAAATTTTCATAGAGTTAAAACCTTAACTGATTGTTCCGCTTGTCAAAAATTCTTCACATGAAAGAGACTTGTCCATGAAGAGGCTCGTTGGGCTCTATTCTCGAAAGAGTTTGACTATTATAACGTTCACAGGTCAAGTACTTAAATGAAACATTTAAACCCTCCGAATCATAAGATCGCTTTACTAGCTACACGATCCTAATCTGAAGTCAGGGTTAATATAATCTCTGCCCAAAACAAAGATGAACACTTAAAAGTATTCAAATAATTAGTACAAAGCGGTAAAATAAGACAAAAAATGGCTATTTTGTAACAAAAAGTATATTTTATATGAATTCAAAAAAGGGTAGAGATTTGTTAGTTTTCCCAGGAGCATGACAAATTGGAATTCTCCGAAACATTCATGGGATGTTGCTGTTTTATGAGTTTACGACATTGAGTCCCCTTAGGACTTATTGTGCCAAATATAATGCAAACACACTATTTTTTTTTTTATCTAAAACAATTTAAAATTGAAGCTTAAGATAGGGAATAAAGCAGAGTAATAAAATCATATGAATGAAGTAAAACCAACATTCAAGGGAAAGATTATTTATCAACCCCAAGAGCCGAACAAATTCTATACCAGTAATTCTACATTCCGAAAGCTAGATGTAAAACCGAGGGCGTTGGTATTTATTCTTTTAGACAAATATACACTCTCTAAGAAATATACTCCTATGCCCTCAATTTTACTTCTAAAAGAAACAGTCTGCTACTTTAGTTGAAGGCATTGAAGAAAGGTACAAGACGTAGGAACAAGAAACATGGTACAAAAATCAATAGATACTCATAGTGCACTACTCGAAGCCATTTTTTTCGAAATTAGCCTTAAACTTTTAAAATGTAAGCTTTAAGTGAGTTTTATCTTCCCCGTGGATACACATTTTGAAAATTGTTTGTGTGTATACGCTACAACGAAAAGAATACAAAGCACAGTTGCACAAAATTTTGTATAAGAATCTATGGATATTCGAAGAATGCAACTTGGAGCCATTTTTTTTAAAACTTCCCTTAAAATATTTAAAATTTTATTTTAAATTTCGTAATGCCTCATATATGACATCATAATCTATCTACTTCAAATAAATGGTCGGATTTAAATTTCCTTTTAAATATTTATTTTTCAAAAAATACTTATTACGATTCCTTTTATTATTAGCAAAATAATTACAATTCTTTTTCAAATGAATTATTATTTCAAAAAAATATTACTTGAAAAAGTATGAAATGTATTCTTTGAAAAGTTGATTTTCAGTTTTGGTAACAGTTTCTTGTTTTATTTTGATTAAAACGAACAATGGGTCGTCTAATCAAATCTAATGCGTGTATATTATTATTATTATTATATTATATTGTTGTAAGAAACAATTCTAATTACTGTTAATTATAACTTATTTTTGTGTTTTAGGCTGACGTGAAGTATCATTCTTTGTTAATGTTATTGTTTTTTTATGACATTGATTACAGCTCAATGAAAACTATGATTAACTTAACGATTCTCAAGTATCTTATTCGTCATTTATACTGTTAATTAGAATTTAATTTTGTTTTTGAGGTTGTATGTTGATTCACTTTTTAAAATTTATTTTATTGCTTTTAATTTTAAGTTTTTAAAACTATTTTTGTCAATTTACTTTCTTTTTCAGTTCTAAACTGCCTATTGAATTACTATTTCATGATTATTTAATTAATATTTTTAGAAGTTCGGTTCAGAATAAATTTGTTTCCCTTGCTTATAGTCTGTAATTTTATTTTGAAACATTCGTTTTTTTTTTTTTTTTTTTTTCATACATTCGCATTGAATGTTTCATAACATTTTGCCCAAAGCCAATAAGAATATTCTGAATATACTTACTAGTAATTACAATTTATCTTTCTACTTTATGCTGCCTGTTGATTGATATAT
The DNA here is from genome assembly GCA_019974015.1 of Nephila pilipes. Taxonomy (NCBI): domain Eukaryota; kingdom Metazoa; phylum Arthropoda; class Arachnida; order Araneae; family Nephilidae; genus Nephila; species Nephila pilipes. The sequence continues at coordinate 123,894 of BMAW01114139.1, forward strand.
TTTTTTTATTCCTGTTGATTTCTGCTTGAGGAAACCTAAGCCAAAACTTTTCTTTCAGTTCTAATTAGCTACTTAATATGTTATTAAGTGATATTGTATTGTCTGCGATAATTTCTCTTCAAATTCGAAGCTTCTTGCTGAATTTCGCTTTCATTATTATTCAACCTAATTTCTCATATAATTTTTCAATGATTTCTTTCGCTTTCACTGATTTATTGTAATTCCTTTTAACTTGTTTAATCATTCAGTGACATAATAGTAAGCGGAGGACGTTTAATTACAATGGAAGTCACAAGTAATTATAAACATTGTTACTCTCATTTGTTCAATTTTATGCAACATGATCAGGTGGTGAAATTTTTTCATATTAAATATTATTTTATTCATAATAAGAATGTATTGAATATTGCTGTAAAATTAAAATTAATTCTGTATTCTAGACTGACTGTTGATTAATTTGTGTTACTATTGTAACATTCTTGCTTTGTGTAAACTAGCCCTATGTTTTCAGTCGTTGATTCTTGATTTTCTCTAATTTATTTAAAGTTAAAGTCTTGTATTTTGGGGTGCCTGTTGATAAATTTGTTTTATAATTTATAATACCTCTGCTTTTTGTCAAAACTTACCCCGTTTTCATTCAGTGATTGTTTCCTGGATTTAATGTTAAATTTTTGTATTTTAGACTTCCCGTTTTGATTAAAAATTTGCTTGCGGAAAAAAAACCCTATTTCTTTTTTGTTAAGAAATTATAATACTGATACTGATGTTTTGCTTTTTTCGATTTTTGTGTAAGACTCCTAATTTGTTTTTACAATTCTTAGGCTGAATTATTTAGAAGTGGAATGCCAAGTAGTCAGAAATAATGCCAATGTCTCATGTCTTTTCCCTTCTATTGCTTATTTATTGCAAAATCTAGCTTTGATAATTTTCATGCTGTTATCAATAAAACTTAACAAAAGATCAATAATTTCAGTGGTAAAATCTTATATTACTGAATTATTTTTCGATTTGTCAAAACTCTCGCGCGATGTTTGTGTTAAGAAGACTTAGTGATATTGGATTTAAAGAGGAATGTGTTTCAAGAAATACTAGGTACATTGATATATACTGCTGTTTGTAGAAAATGCAACACCATGAAAGAATCATCAGAATCAAATGAAATTTAATGCAGAAACGACTTGTACTGATACAAATAAAAGATGAAATTTTCAAAACAAAAGAAACAAATTAAGCGTCCGAAATCAGTATTTGGTGCAGCCACCATGCGCTGCAATAAGTGCTGCTATACGACGTGGCATGGAGTCAAACAGATGTTGAATATCTGCTTGAGGAAGAGAATTCCATATCGCTTGTATGCGCAACCAAAGTTCGTCTTTGGAAACTGCAGGACGCGGATCACGAGCGAGACGCCGACCAACCATATCCCACACGTGCTCAATAGGCGACATATCCGGTGAATAAGCAGGCCAAGGAAGAAGTTGCATGCGTTGTGCTGAACAGAAGTCTCGAACAGTCCGCGCAACATGTGGGCGTGCATTATCCTGCTGAAAGATAGCTCCAGGGATGCCTTGAAGGAAAGGAACGACTTCGGGCTGTAGCACTTCACGGACGTACCTGTTGCTATTGAGATTACCCTCAATTCGTATCAAATTGGATCGTCCATGATACGAAATCGCACCCCAGACCATAACTCCGGGTGTTCGACCACTATGTCGTTCAATAATACACTCAGGAAGGCAGCGTTGACCGGCATAACGTCTAACACGAACACGGCCATCATAGGTCCACAAATTGAAGCGTGATTCATCTGAAAAGACAACTTGGTGCCAATCAGCTCGCCTGTCTCTGTGCTCAAGAGCCCACTGCCGACGCAGCCGTCGATGATTCGCCGTGAGGGGAATCCTGTATAAAGGCACCCTTGCACGCAATCCACGGCGCAGCAGACGACGACGAATTGACGAAGCCGACAATTGTACACCTGTAGCAGTAGACCAACGTGCTGCCAGCTGCCTGGAGGAAGCTGTGCGATCATTCACCGCCATGCGGAGCAGGTGTCGATCATCGCGCTCTGACGTCACCTTCTGTCGTCCAGTGCCTGTTTTTCGAGTTGTTCGGTGCTCGTCGGTCCACTGCTTCCACACTCGCATCACTGTGGAACTGTTCCGCTGCATACGAGCTGCTATTGCGCGATAGGAAAATCCTCCTTCTCGAAGGCCGATTATCCTCCCTCGTTCAAACTCCGTAAGTTGCTTGAATTTCTTATTCTTCCGTCGTGGAGGCATACTCAGGTCTCACTAAACGTTTGCCACTAACAAATAATCATAGACTTTTTTCAACGTCCCGCTACAGCACTTTATTTATACGCTTTCAGCATCAATTCAGAGGGCGCTGCGCGCGCCGCGCACGCGCGATGGCTCTGAAACTTTATTAATTTGCATAATATCCTATAATTGACATTTGCTGCGAATTTCATTTGATTCTGATGATTCCTTCATGGTGTTGCATTTTCTACAAACAGCAGTTTAGAATTGTATTGACACATATTTAGATATTAAATCATAAGAATTTTCATCACTTTTCAATGTTAATAATTTTAAAGATTAAGAAAAACAATTTCCCGAAACGAGTTTTAATTCTTTAAGTAAGTTAAACGAAGAATATTTTTTATTTGTGTAAATTACGTAGTGAATTGCAATATGATTCATGTTCAGATTGTATTGGCAAGTGCCTAATGTAAAAATAATATCTGATGATCTGAATAAAGTTATACTGAAAGAATTATTTCATTTAATATCCTTAATTTTCACTATTCCAGTACGAGTGTATCTGTTCTGCAAAGTTTTCCAATACTAAAGCAAATTGAATTCATGCATACGCAAGGACTGCTCAGCCAGAGGAAAGATTGTCATCACTATTTAATCAGTATTTAATGATTTTGTAGAAAAGATCACAACCTGGAGTTAATTTATAAAAATAATTAAAAAGATTTCTTGTACCTTTGTTTCATGTCAATATATTTTTTTTAGAACCAAAATAATTTATTGTTTATTTTTGCCATTTTTAGTATATTTTAATAATTTTCATGGTTGACGAAACATTTTTTAAGACTTTACCAATATTATTGACAATTAAACATTTTTTTTTTCTTTTTCTCTCGTTACATAAAACAAAACATATAGTTAACTTTCGTTTTCAAACTAAATGATATTCATTTCAAAAAGTATGTAATATTTCTTATTTTAATACAAAATATTCATTCAAATCAATTTATTATTTATCATTTCCCATTTAAGTAATGCAACAACAACATGTTTCATTCAAATAAAATTAATAACTATTCACTTCCAAACTAAATAATAATCATTTCAAATCAATGTAATATTCATTAAATTTAAAAGTTTGTAAAATCAAAAATATTTTTATATCATTTTAAAATATTCACCACGCATATCTAAATAAACATTGTAATAATCATCTTCTAAACAAAGAATAAATTATCAAAATTAAAAATTTCATCTGTATATCACGTTAACAAATTTCTCGTTTGTTTATCTTGTATGACAACAGTAAGATTTCATTTTTTGTTTTCAAAAATTAAAAAAAAAATGTTGCACTAAAACATATACTGAAATATTAAATATATGCACACTTCTTACCAAACTCATCAAATTAAATGTTGTTTTTATTATTGATAGATTGCACAAATTTAAAAATCAATTTAGAATTAAATTCAAAATTATTCCACTTATGTATCACATAATATGAAATTTCTTACAGTTAAGAACTTTTTAAAAAACACACACTTTTAAAACAGAATAATTCCAAAATTCTGTATTATACGCTACACATGTTGCAATTTTTTTCAAAAAATGCTTTAAAATATGTTAATTATTTCATTTCATAAAGATTAAGAATTAAAATTAAACCAATATCAAATTTAATTAAGCTGCAAGCAATGTTATCACAAGTATCATTTTAAGTGAATGCACCAATTTTCGAAATAGATTTTAAAATTTGTAATGTTTCATAAATTATCCATTCAAATTCCTATATTCATTGTTCTAACTTAAAAATAATCCGGGATGAAGAAACAAAACTCTCCAGATGACATATTAAACTTGCAGTTTATTCAAATGAACTGGAGGAAACAATTTTATTCTGGTTTGCGCTAAGTTCCACACCTATTCCGCGTTTTTCAAGTAGTTTTTTGATGAATGGAGACAGCTTATTACACACACACACATACAACATCAATGTTTAGTGAGCTCCAATGTATTTTGTAATTGCCTGAAGAGTTGATCCGCCACTCAAATGGCCGTAGTAAGCAATCCAAGGACTTAGCTTAGTAAATTTTTGGAAGAGATGATTAAAATCCATGGGTAAAGGTCAAGCCTTCCGCCCTCTTTCCCCTCCCCCCCCAAGAATGCAGTCGTTAAACCTTCGCCGACAGACATATGGTTATGGTCTTTCCCTCTCTCAGTAAATATCCTACTATTGGGATTTTCTGCGAACAGGAAACAATTCTGTTGCCTAGATGAAATTTATTAAGAGTTAATTAATACAGTAAATAAAAAGGCGACTTTTAAAACTCCTGGTTGTTAATTTATTTCTCTGAGAGAGAGTGAGCGTTATTTTCTGATGAACGCAGGTCAGCCTCGGACACCAAAGCCAAAACGAAAGACCATATGAAGATTACCGAAGAGGAATACAGGGAAGGTTAGAAGAGAACACTTTTTAACTGTGCATCAAGTATATCGAAGGGATTTTCCACAATAGTGTAATAGAACACGTGAAACAGGTTTAAAGATTCTAGAGACTTCAACTATAGTCGAAGAGTCAAGTACGAATTAATTCAGGCAGATTTATGATTATGGGAAAGTGGATTTAACAAATTTTATGAGCTCGTTATCTGACAAATAAAAGGATAGTTTGGAATTGGATCAGGAAATAAAAATGAACTCTTTACTTTTGAATCAGAGTTAGAATGGGACAGAATAGAAAATTAATTCAATATTAAAAGAAATTATTAAATTAAAATTAAATCATTGCAAATATTTATATATATATATATATATATATATATATATATAGGTGTCTAAAATCTGAAAAAATCTCATTATGTATTGGTAAGTTTGTTTGAAATAATCTGTGGAGAATCATCTTTTGAAGGAGAAACTTTGTCTTTGCGTAAAATATTTCAATTTACTTCTCCACGCACAATTCAGGTGCAAAGAAATATTGTTAAGGATTAAACAGAAAGAATTTCGGCACAAAGTTGACAATAGGAAAAGTTTCCGAAAGAAAAAATTATTCGAATGCTCGAATTGTTCCAGTGTCTTAATGTGTCCCAGTGTGTGATCTCAAATCTTTGGTAGAGGTCTGAAAGTGATAGTGAAATGTAACCGACAACCAATACCAAGTCGGTCTAGAGTCACAACTGTTCGTCAAGGCCGATTTTCGGCAATAACTCAACGGCATCCGTGGAACAGTTGCGCCAGTGAACCGAATTCATCGCTCACAGCAACCGCAAGAGAACGAGTAATTTCAGACAAAGAATTTACAGGAAACTTTTTCACGTTGGTCTCTTAGCCTAGCTTGGCCATGGTAGTCTGGAGATCAAGGTCGTGGACTGTTGGCTAGTGGTGTTCGTTGATTCATGGGTTCGAGCTTTGTTGTCACAAAAAAACACCTGCCTTGTAGCTGTGGCTAACACATACCAAATCTGTCGAGGGTCAAAGTCCTCCTTTGGAGTGATGTGGACATTTAGAAGGGAGATGCTAGCTCAGCTATCATTTTCGTCTCTTGACCGAGGCTCAAAATTAAGAGGTGCGTCACCAGTAGCTATCATGTTACTGCTAGACAGGTGACTAGCAGTTTGCATTACCTGTTCATAAAAGAGTTTGGAATATTGGGCTATTATGAATACATAATAATTGTTTATTGGTATAGTCCTTTAAGACTTAGTAATTTCTAATCGCAAGTTTAAACCTTGGAAGTTTTCCTGAAGATAATCGAAAGAAAATTTGGATTTAAGGGCTTTTTCACACTATCAATTCAATAGTGTCACTATTTGTTACGTTACAATTCCGATTTTGATCAATATGTTAAGTAATTCTTACATTTCTTAATATTATTACTTTATATTAAATTTTTATAGTTAAAAATTAGAAAAAAATACCAATAGTAAGGAGCAAAAATCTTCAAAAAGATGTTAGCAGATAAAATGTTTTTCTTCAAATAATTAATACACTCATTAATCATTAAATGTTGCGTTTTTTGAACTTCAAGAAATTTATGTTAAGTTTCTTTTTAAGGAAGTTTTTAATCTTTCACGCATAATTTTGCAAAATTTGAGATAGTTAATTTTAAATTTGTGCTAATGTGTGTACGTGGATTTTTGCTGAACCTGCAGGAGTCATGAGTAAATTCTCTTTCACAATTAACTAATATATTTTCAGGTTCATTTAGTTATCTGAAACTATAGCAGTTTTGTCCAGTTAAGATAAAAATTGCGAAAGTTATTAAGAGACGATTCTTTGGCATGATTATGCTTTAGTATTCACAGTATTTAAAAGATTATTTTTTCAGATTCTAGGAAAGAATTAAAAACTAGGAACAAATATTTTTTCCATTTCCAAATAAAGATTCGTGATGCGAAATAAAGAAAAGCAAAACAAAAACGCTTGCGAAGATTTAAATAATAAAACTAAATTAAAAATTACTAAAACCAGCTATAAAAATAATATCGTCGTAAAGTTTTTTTTTTTTTTTTTTTCCGAAAACAATTCGTATAATCTTTTGCATTGATTATATTGTTACTTTCATCAACAACATTTAAGTATAACACAGTAAAAATGAGTATATAACTATTATTCAAATAACAGAATAAAATAGATTTCCATAAGGAAAATAAATGAAAGATATTAGTTTGGTTTTGTTGGAATTCTAATGAACTTTTTACTTCCGTTTCAAAAAGAAAAATATTATTTGTTGTAAAACGTATCTTAGAGGATTTCTATTTTCTTTATTATATTTTTATAAAACTGATTGTTTTTACCTACTCCGTGTGAAGAGGGGAAAGGTAAGAGACTAAGAAATTCATTTCTCTAAACATTGTAGATATTTTTCACTTCTTCTATGTTCATGGAGGGCGGGATTCACTAATACGTTTTCCAAGTTTTGATTCTGAGAAAAAAAGGTGCCACAAATGGAAAGAGGGGAAGTCCCCCTATTCACACTGAAAGCACGTGAGAAGTGTTTCTCAATTTCGCTTCCTTTTCATATCATAGTGAAGGAAATGCTCCCCTGTCATAAGAGATCTGTTGAAAAACCAAATCCGACACTGAAGTAGTATTGATCTCTACAAGTTGAGCAAAGCGTTCAATAACAAATGAAAACGCACTTACCGAATTTTCCGAAAGAATGAAAGGAAGGACCATTGTCGTTAAATGTCAGTTGCAGATACTTTATAAAGTAATTTGAACTAGCCAATCATTCCCACCCCCTCTTCAGTTTGTAAAATCTCATTTCCGTGCAACAAAATACCACACTCCACCAGGACAGATTCAGGCCTCGATGTCGAGGAGCATTGTGAGGAATTCAGTTCAGAAAAGACATTTTCTTTACCAGAGCCACCTGTCGAAAAAAGAAGTCTTCAGTGAAAAAAAAAATCTTCAAATGGAAAATAGGTTAATATGATTATTCTGAATGATAATAAACTGAATATATATATGCAGCACGTTTAAGCTTTCGTCAAGGCATTTTGAAAGCAAGAATTGATGAAAACTTCCTCTACTGAAAGGGGGGAGGAGCGCTACTTAAAAGCAGAAGTACTCATACGATACTTGTCATATAGAGAATAAGAAAAAGTTATAAAAAGTTTAATGCAAAGTTTTGCCAGGAACGGATTTATTAGATGCAGATTTTATCCCTCGAAAGAACAGATTTTAACCCAAGGTGCGTTTTATTTTACAATTAATATTAAATTATTCAATTAAATATAAGAATTAAAGTAAATGATAAGATATCGAGAATTAGACATAAATAAACTTTTAAGATATTAAAGAAAAAACGATAAATTATTAAACTGAATATATTTAAGGTAAATGTAATTAAAATTTAAGTAAGTAATAAATTATTTTAAAAAAATTGAATATTTTATCAGCTACATGTAATTAAAATTAAAGCACTACTTCAGGGCTTGTTTCTTATGTATTCTGGAGTTACGGGGAATACCCAAATTTTCTAATTACTTTGTTCTAAATTTCTTTGTGATTCAAATTGAACACAGTATTTCGTTTGACTATTGTAAAAACACGGAGAAATTTTGTTATTATGAATTGTTACGTGGGTGATTTAATCGAATTTATGATAATAAAAAAATTGATAACGACGTATTTATATAAAGACCCTTGTTTTTAATAGGAATTTGATTTTTACAACCAAAAAAGACAT
>BMAW01114139.1:142347-161478 GCA_019974015.1 Nephila pilipes
TTGTTTGGTATAGGCAGGTAGGCGAAAGGTACAAAAATTAAATATGACTTTCAATTCTTCTAAAAGTTAAACTTATTCTCGCATCTTTCAATCGATTTCTCTTGGGCAATTCTTGATACCAGAACCGATTCGTGGGAGGATGCATCAACACAGGAATGTTTTTATAAATTTGTGTGAACCTTTTTATTGATTTAGTATTGTAGTTATGATTTTTTTAATTGCATATTTTTTGCATTAGAATTTAACGAGTTCTGATAATTTAAATCATGTCCTATGATAGTGAGAGACTCGTTTAAATATATTTTTTGTTATTTGGTTACATAATGACACAATATTCTGTATTTTATATATTACACTCTCTCGTGTGTGCTGAGAATCACTAGCTATTGTGTAAAGATTTATATATATAAGCTATCAATCACTTTTAATGAGACATAATTTTTAATGTCTGTCCTTAAATTGTTTCATTTGAGCAGTAGAATATTTTGTTTTTGTGAATCTTATTCACACACACACATGTAATTGCAATTTTTGTTCTGTTGATGAAAACTTCCCATTTTTTGTGGTGGAAATATTTTCCAGTAAATAATCAAAGTATTTTTATTTATATGAATGTTGTGTTATAAGAAACATTATTTCATCTAATATGTTTTGCTGTTTTGTCACAGATAATTAAGAATTCACAAGAAATAGTTAAGAATTATATTTAGTAATTAACAATATTTTTCCAAAAATATTTACTATTATTTTCTAAAGAAACATTGCAAGTTAAATTGATTTTAATTTATTTGTGGAGTTTTATCAAAATAGTTGTGTATAAAATCTATTTTACCTAAACATGGCTTATTTAGCAAAAGTCGTACGGCAGAGTTAAGATATATAACAGAAAAATTAATATTTGAAAATTATACACCTTAAAACTTTTATATAATAAATAGCACCAATTACAAAAAAGAATTTGTTCGAGGAATGCTAAACTCAAGAATACAAGAAAGAATGAAAGTTAGCACATTGCGTGTCCGCGAGAACTATGATAAATTTTCAATGAAACTATGATATAATTCAAACCCTTTTGAGTTACGCAAACTTCCTAAACTTAATGCTAAGGAAGATGATACAATTGAAATTGCAGAAAATACAATTTTTAAGATATGGAAAACTTTTTACTTTCATTTAAAGATGACAAGGATACAAAAAAAATTTTAAAATTGTTGCCAATGAGTTCATAGAAGCACAGCAGAAAAATGAAGAATTAGCTCCCTGGATTCAGAAGGTAGAAAAAGGCAAGAAAATTGATTATTCTAATCTGTTAAATCAATTGAAAAATTGCGAAATGTAACCTGTACCCTAAATGAAGAAAAAGACGAAAGGTAGATTTAAAAACATGAGGAAGAGCAAAAGACAAAACTGTTGGAGATTCGACAAGAAGGAATATCGGGGGAAAAAAAGGAGGTAACAGGAGAAAATATTTCTATTGGAGAAAGAGAGAAATTAGTATTGCAAGTGCAAATTAAGGCAAGAGAAGATTCATCGATTCAACTAGAGAAAATGAGAAAGAAAACGTGTTTTAATAAAAGGAGAAAAGAAGGCAGAGGGAACATTCATAAAAATCAACCCCATACTGAAACCAATACAGTTCGAAAGAGAAAAAATTTTAGAACAGATAGGTGGACAGAACGAGTAAAAAGAAGTTTTCCACCCCAAAAGGAGGAAAACATACATTTAAAGCAAAACGAGCGATTCTAATGCAAAGGAAGAGATGTCGTAAAAGTTATAAGATACGTTTCCAAAAGAAAGAAAATATAAATACCACTTCAAGACAAGAGTTTCCACTCGAAGGAAGGAAAAACTGTTCGGTGGACAGAAAGAAAAGAGTAATTGAATTCCTGGTGGGAGAGTTCCCCTTTACAAAGGGAGGGAAATTTTTCAACCACAAAGGAAGGTGAAAACCAAGTCCTTTTGATCCCTGCGGTTGAATGAATTCCAGTCCCAAAAGTCTCCCTCCTACAATGAAGAGAAATATATGATATTGGAATAATTCTGGCTCAAAGAAATGATAGGGGAGAAAAAATATACCATTTTATACCTTAATAAAAAAAGTTTCTGATTCCGAGAAAAGTTATAGCACAACGGGAAAAGAATGGGCTTACAACGTTTATACAGTGAAGAAACTAATATGCTATTGGATGGAAAGCCAAAATTTATCATCCAGACTGACCATAACCCGTAGGTCTCTTGCACTACAACCATTTATTTTCAAAGTCCTCCATAAACCTGGGAGAAGTAGTGTTAATGCAAATGCTTTGAGCACAATTGGTTAAAGATTAGTATATATTTTCCCAAGATGTGTGTTATTGTTTCAGCTCTGTAGTGAACATTAATTTTTTTTATTTCCTTTTTCTACAGAAAACATGTGATATTCTTCCTTTTCAAAAATAAGTCCAGTTTCAAGTAATTGATGTGCATATATATGTTATGTTTACATTTAAGGTAACTTTTCAAATTTAAGTGAGTATTTATATATATATATATATATATATATATATATATATATATATATATATCAACGACTAGAGAGTGAGACTGGACGAAGAAATTTAAAAGAAAGAGGATCTATTGCAGTGATTCCCAAAGTGGTCCCTATTTACCCCAGGGTTCCCCGATATCATTCAATATTATATATATATATATATATATAAAAGAAATTTTTGATAGTATATATATACACTAATATGCAATGATAGTAATTTTTATAAACATTTGTTATACTTACATATTTTCCTTAAAGTTACAATGGAGAAATATTGTTATTTCATTTCAGTATTACAATGCTAAATTACGCATTAGAATGTTATTCAAAATATTTCATGGCAACAGAAGGAAACATCCAATTAGAAAGGTAAATTGATTTTAATAATCACAGTGCATATAAGTCAAAGTGTTTGTGATATTTGCTGTTAATAAAGAAATTGTTACTTATTTATAGGAGTTTTATACTTCTGAGAATAACTTGTGTAGTTTGAGCTACCTTAAAGCTTTAACTTAATGAAAACACATACGTTTATGAACTTTTAATTTTTCTCTTGAAAACCATAGTCAAGGAAGTGTTTGTTTCATTTTTTTATATAATTCTAGTAAAAGTGATGTTAATATAATTATTAACTGAAGCAGTGTAATTTAAGTTATTGTGTAAGATGTTATCAATTAAATAGAAATGTAGCATATATATACATATGAATAAGGTAGCCTGTGATCATCATTTCTTATTAATTCTTATTATGTTAGTGTAATATTTAGTATATAATTTTGGCCGGAGAGAAATCGTTATGTATTAACTAAACCATAATGAGTCATCTAAATCGTCTGATATCATCTTCTACTGTCATCTAAATATTTTTAGTGAACTCAACAAACAGAACTTTTCTTTTATCAAAAAAAGTTATTTCCAGAGGAAGGAGGAGTTTGTAGCGAACGTCAGGGTATGAACCAAGCGTCAGGAACGAAATCACCCAATCAGAGACTGCGATGCGCGCTCACCGATTAGAAAGCAAGACTGGCCGAAGAAGAGTAAAAGAACAAGGATCTAGTGCAGTGTTTTCCAAAGTAGTCCCTATTGACCCCAGGAGTCTCCGATATCATTCAATGGGTGCTTGGGAAATCAAAAGTGTTTTAGGGGACCCTGCAAAACGTCAGGGGGCCCGCGCAAGGTTTAATACAAATAATAAAATTGTAATCCATTTTTATTATTATGAAAGATAAAATAAATAACAATAAATAGTTAAAATGGTAGTGATTTTTACGTACTGAGATAAATGTAAATAAAGGGGGGTGTTACATACAGTATGTTACTTGAGTACTGAACGTTATGTAACATCCTTTGTGAATGAACTTTTACAAAACTTATTTCATCTGATTTGTCACTTGTAGTAACAATAGTGTATATAACTTGTTTTCATGTTATTACTAAAACATAGTTATTGTTCATTTTACTTCATTAAATTAAAGCTTTCAATTTACAACAACGTTCTAACAACAATATAATAACAAAATAATAACGAAATAACGATAAAAAAAAACTAAGATAATCCCTCAAAAACGAAAATTAAAAAAAAATCCAATGACATACGCCTGTGATTTGATAGTTCTAGACGACGCCAGCTACTTAAGTTAATAACAAGCTTGGCATAATATGAGACAGATGGTAGAAAACAAGCTTATACAGGAACGCAATAAAGCCGCTACATGCACTAACTTATCTACAATATAACCAAAAACTATGAATGAATCGAACATCGTACATTTAATCAAGAATTTAGATTTATGTAAAACTGATACGAAGTGTACAAACAATTTTCACAGTCTAAGACAAAAAGAAGTTTTATATTGTTTGTTGAAAGTTTTGGTATAGTTTCATTTTTCGTATTGTTACACAAGCATATTTGAATAAATTTTATCGCTTTTGAAAAAATTATGTATTTCTTTTTTGTATAGTTACTTGCTTTAAGGAATTAGTTATAGTACTAACAATACAGTAACTCCTTAACGTTAGTTTTGGTATTGTTACATTTTTTGTATTGTTACATAGGGAGTGTACTTTTGTTACGTAAGTGTATTCGAATTAAACTGATTTATTTTGAAAACATTATATATCACATTTTTCAATACAATAAGCCCTTAACATTGGTTAAGGGAATACTGTATTGAAAAAGTAAAAAGTAATCCATATATATAGTAAAATGTTAAAAAAAGTAATCCCTTAACATTAGTTAAAAATTTAGTTTTTTTTTTTTTATTAAAAATATAGGAAAAAATCATAAGTTTTTTTTTTGTAATACAGATGTTTTTTGAAAGAAATTAATTATGGAGAATTTTACTTTGTTCAAAACATACGTGAAATTTTATCCTCGTGTCAAATAATTAATTCAAAATGACTTTACTGTTGTATTCCATTGAAAAATCAATAATAATTAACAGCGTTTTGCTGCAAATAAAACATTTGATATACAAATTTTCTTAAAATGTGTGCTGCCCTTTTAAACAGATAACAGTGTGAGTGAGCCGAAGAAATAAAAGCCAAAATATGGCTTTAACCAGGAAACAATACTTTACCTATGTGTCTTCTATGTAATAAAACTGTGTCAAATGATTCAATTAAACCTTCCAAGCTTAAGGAACATTCAATAAAAATCCATAGTAACAAAAAAGATAAGGATTTAATGTTTTTTCAAGCAGTCAAAGAAAAATATTTGAGAACACCATCACTGCAATAACTCATACGAGCGACATCTAAGCGAGATGACGATGTATTGCGTGCTACTTATAACATTTTTTATTGATTGCAAATCTGGAGAGCCATACACTAATGGTGAAGAACATATTTTACAGCTGTATGTGAGGTATTAAGCACCGTGTTCCATAAACCAGCATTTGATATTACAAAAAAATTCCAATAAGAAATAATACAGTACAAAGAAGGATTGACGAAATGGGTAAGTGCCTAGAAATTTTTTTATTTGAGTACTCAAAAAAGTATGAATTTCCTATACAGCTTGACGAGTCTACTTTACCAGGAAATGAACCTTTACTTTTAACTTATGCAAGATTTGTAAAAGAAGAAAATTTGCCAAGAATTGTTATTTGCTAAATGTTTGGTAATCGATACGAACGGTGAAATGTTATTTACTGAATTAAAAAGATTTTTCAATATAAAAGCTATACCTTTGCCTAATATAATTTCTGTTCCACTGACGGTGCTCTGGTAATCGTAGGAAGATATCGATGCTTTCTGGTATACATAAAACAAGCTGTACCGAATGCATTTTCAGTACATTATGTCATTCATCGACATCATTAAGTCACACAAATCGTAGTGAGCGTTCGCATGGATCAGTCGTTAACGCATGGAAAAAAAGTTCATGGAATAGATATGACAACAAAAGAATTAAATTATGAATAAAGTTCAGTTTTCAGTTATGGCTAGCAAATGAGAGAGCTAGAGCTTTTTCTTCTTTTAAAAAGACTTATTGGTTATAAAACAAACAAAAACAAACGTTTATTCATATTACAGTTGTCAATGTTTTTAACCCGTAATATCGAAACCATATATAAGGAAAAAAATTCGAAGACATATGAAAGGCTTAATACCACCAATTAAATGTCCTGCTCGAGTAATTGTTTGTCAGTGAAATAAAAAGATTATTCATAAATACTTTTCAAAGCATAATCATGAATTAAGGCACAAAACATAAAATTTCAACCAATTAAAAAGACTTTTCAGAATTTGTAAAAGCTTACCACCAAATGGGAATCGAGAAATCTAAAGTACTGGAATATGCTCGTGGTAACAGAGAAATGAGGAATAACCGAAATAAATAGCTTTTTAAAGATTCCTTTTTGACAAACAAAAAATACTATTGTATTACATGAATTCTTTGAAATTACTTTCACGTCCGCTTAAAAAATGCTGCTTTGGTTGATATTATTAATAATAAATTGCAACATGATATATATTAGTGTCTTATTTTATATAAACCTCAAAGACAAAATATAGTTTCAGATTCTGCAAGCTTAAAAAAAATTTCAAAATAATCCATTAGCAACTGACTTACTAACAGGTGAACAAAAGGAATGACGTCAAAAAGCTCTAATAAAATACTATACATTGACTCAACTCACGAAACCAACAAGTATGATTTAATGTATTTAATTGTACCGGATGAATATGGAATACGTTATCCAATAGCACATTTCATCACAAAAAAGTTAGATATGGAAACTATGCAATGTTTATTTTACAGCATAAAATGAAGAGTTCCTAATTAAAATTTTAATTGTATCTTAACAAATAATGATAAAACAACAGGTCTCGCTTTTAAACAAGTGTTTGGAGATGAGGTTAAACACCCGCTTTGCAAATGGCAACTGCATCGTGATTGAAAAAAAAGTTAGCTAATCTTGTTTTTAGTTTGGAAAGGAGGAATACAATTCATGCTTCTTTGGTAGTTATTTTAGAGGAATTGAATTCAATAAAATTTTAAAATCCACTCATGGACAAAAAAGTTAGCGCACAAAGAAATAATTGCGGGATCATAACGAAACTTGGCATGAAGGTACATGTCGGAGAGATATGCAAATGATTAGAAATGCAGCGCGATTGCGCATTACGTATAGCCGGTAGAGGGCGTTTAACTTCCTTCTCCGTGGAGTACGAAACAGGTAACCAAAGCTTGTATGAGTGTGCAGAATCGTTTACAAAGGAAGAGCTGAGGTAGACATGCCATTACGCCGTTTTCAAAGATAATATGAGCAGTTGTCGTACTTTGAGAGAGGGAGAATCATCGGCACGATGGAAGCCGGGTGGTCATCTAGGCGAGTAGCTCGTGAATTAGGCCGCTCTGGTTGTGTTGTGAGGAGGTGTTGGGACCAGTGGATACGAGAGAGATGTCATTTACACGAAGACCAGGCTGAAAACGCCCTCGACAGACCAGTCATTGAGAAGACCGCCACATCGTAAGAAATGCATACGTATAGCCAACTGCTTCATTGGCCGCCATACAGGCACAGGTAGCACCTTCACTAGGGATCAATGTGTCTTCTCGAACCATACGAAGGCGCCTATCTGAACGACATTTGGGGTCGCGGCGCCCATTACGTGTGCTGCCCTTGACGCCCACCCATCGATGCCTCCATTTGGAGTGGTGCCGCGCACGAGGAAACTGGACTGCAGCGGAATTGAACCAGGTCGTCTTTAGAGGCAAATTTAGATTCAATCTCAGCAGTGATGACAATCGTGTTCGTGGAGACCCCGTGGTGAACGCCTCAATCCTGCCTTTGCTTTACAGCGACACATCGCTCCCACAGCTGGTGAGATGGTCTGGGGTGCCATTGCCTACAATATACGGTCACTCCTAGTATTGATCCATGGCACCATGACAGCCCAGCGGTATGTCCATGACATCCTGCAACCTCATGTGTTGCCACTCATGCAACGGCTCCTAGAAGCCATTTTTCAACAAGACAATGCTCTGCCTCCCAAGGCAAGGGTGTCACAAGACTGTCTCTACACTGTTTTTACCCCTTCTTGACCTGGCCGATCCCAGATTTGTCTCCAATCTCGGCATATCTGGGATCATTTGGGACGGCGAGTTGGGCATTCCACGAGTTTGAATGAACTAGAGGCAAGGTTACAACAAATATGGAACGAAATGTCTCAAGACATCATACAGAACTTGTATGCTTCAATGTCCGATTGCATCGTGCGTTAGAACTACATGGGGTTCAACAGGTTATTAAATCCTTCTTTCTTTTCCCTTTTTTTCTGAAATAAATTATCCTTTTTCTTTGATCTCCTAATCATTTACTTATATGAAAGTAGACATTAAGTATGTAAAATTTCGTTTTATATTGACGACTCTTTCTTGGTGCGCTAATTTTTTTTGTCCATTTGTGTCGTAAGTAAAATTTTTACGTTGCATTTTCTGACAAGGAACCTGCTATCATGGAATATTTCGATGATAATTATTATGGTTGAACAGAATATGTCATAATGTCAATTTACGCATGCATATACCGTTATGAATATGTATTGTGAGTCGTTTCATAATAAATTAAAAACCGACAATTTTAAGCACAAATTTAATTGTTGAATCATTACTGGAATTTATACTTTATTAAAAATAGAAAATGATACATTCTTAGCACATTAATATAGAATAATAATTTGCATACATTAAAATGTTTATCCTTCAAGGTTTAAACGGCACAATACTGGATTAGAAACTCATGGTGAAGATGTTTATGTGAAGACGATATATTCATCATTAGTATAATCCTACACTAAAGGAGATGAATTTTACAAAGTTAAACAAATTGTAGATGGATACTCAGACCATGATAAATGTTTCTGTAGGTGAATAAAAAACTCGTGTTTATATATATGTATGCATTTGTATACTTGTGCATGCTTGGATAATCACCTACTGTATAAACATATTCAAAATGTTCACTCATTATGTGTTCAACAATTTCCTTATTTGGATGGTGTTTTTAGAGATGTAATTGTTAAAGATGGAGAAAATGGCCCTAAATCATTTCCATTCGAGGCTTGTGTAGAAAATTGCATTGATTGTACATTTAAAGAAACATTCCCAGAAGAAAGTGGTCCATAAAACTAATATTTTACTTGCCAAATTATAAGTTATTTATTGCAAAATAAATTTGTGAAAGTTACTCTGTTATCTTATTTAAACAGCAATTTAAAAACTATGGTTTCCATATGTGAATCAGTTGCCGAAAGAAATGGTAATAAACATAAAAACTAATTTGGTCACCTCCCAATCAGCATTTAAACAGCAGTATATATTTAAATGTACCAGTAAAGTTAAAAAATTAAGGAGGAAAGCTTCGAGATATCCATCTTTAACTTTCAAGAAAGAAACAAAGAAGTACTTAAAAGTAGAGCAATCAGTATAATGTAATGCAAACAGCTTATTTAGAAACCAACAGGATCTTTTACACTCTGAATTATTTATGTATCTAATTACAGTCATATAGTTTTACATATTGAGGACATTAAACTGTATTTTTGAAAGGTAAAATCTTCAGTTATATATATAATGAGAAAGTAAGTATTATTTGAAAAAAAAAGAATACATCATTTCCATATAGGATGAGTGTAGGTTAATTTAGTTGATGCATTTAATTTAGAAACCGTACAAAGTAGAAATTCCTTAGTGAAAGATGTTACCACCCGAAAATTCTGGAAATTCGAGGTTAACTTCTTTTATTTTAACCAACTTAAGAATGCAGAATTCATTTTCATTCCCATAAATATGTCTTCTCATTTGGTCTTACTTGTGGCTAAGTTAAATGGCAAGAAATTATACTTTTAGGCTCCCTTAAGTTTCGGAAATTAAAGTAAGTATACTTTCATTTTAGATTTATGGAGAACGTAAGATACTCTGTTACGTGAAGAAAAAAGTAGGCATATTTTATATTCTATTTGTCTGAAACAAATTGATAGCATGAATTGTGGTGTTTATATATTGTGCTTGACAAATAGGGTATTAAACAAAGAAAATAAGATAGTTTTGATTTAGATGAATTTAGAAGTTGCATGTTGATTCTATTGCAGGTAGGAGTTTAAATAGTATCTAATATATTGTTGCAGATCATATTAACGCTTGTTATCATTGCAAGCAGAATTATATATATACTAGGTAAGTTTATTCATTCAGTTTCTTATTAATTTAATGTACTATGTAATATGAATTCTGTTTCATTTGTATACTGTTAAAAATTCGTTACTTTGTGTAGTAAAAATTATTGTGTGAGTTTTAAAGTAAGAAAAAATACATATCTACTGAGGAACCTACCTTTCCTGTTGGAAAAAGAGTTAATATGTTTACATATTATACCTCCTGGGTGAGGTAGACTGTGGTGGAGATAAACCAAGTTTTCATATGATGTATTTCTTTAGGGAAATAATTTTAAAGAGTCTTATTTTCTTTGTAATTATCAATTTTATTATGAGTGTCATTCAACCGAGTGCTGGAGACACTCTTGCATAACGAAAGTTTTTGTTACGAAGGGAAAGCTAGATGGGATTTGGACTGTGGTGACATTATCTGCATTATAATTGCATCACAATTGTGAAAGTCTTTCTGAAGCATTAAAATTTTTAAAACGTAATAAGTAAGTTATATTTATGTGAAAAATATAGTAAAACAGATTCCTATCTTTACAATATGAAATGTAATTATTATAGTTGTATATTAAATATTATTACGGAAAAAATACATATGTATATGTTTGGTAAATGGTAAAATCGGGAATACCAACTAGTAATTTATTTTCCTCGAGGTGAAAAATTACAGATTTAAAAAACAATAAAGGTAGTAGTCTTCTTATTTACATTATATGCAGTGTTACTTTTATTTGATAGATAAAAAAAGTAAGAGGAGAACACAATACAAATTTATTTTAACAAATTCCTTCCTCTCTGAATAAATTAAATACTTGATAGTTCATGGTAAATAAAACACGTATTACACTAACTTCTTCACAATAAATTCTTTAGCTTATTAAACACATATATTGATTGCTAACTTTTGAGAACTCATAGTATTGATAAATTGTAAAATTTACTTGTTTACTTGCTGTTTTGAACAAAATGGGATATGATACACATTAAATTTGTACCAGCTCCAAGGTTCCCCCCCATGGCGTGGTGGGGAAGTTTTGAGGAGAAGGGGCAGACAAGTGTTTTCCACTTTACTAAACATAGACTCAAAATTGCGAATTCTGTCATCCATAGCCTTCATGATGCATCTAAATACAATATACAGAACAATAGTTAAATCAATTAGTAGTAGATGAATAGGAAAAAACAGAAATTACATTTTTATTTAAACTTTAATTTCTTATTTGAGAGTGGGAACAACAAAAAAGTGCTTCAAGTTGCTTTCTCTTCCAATTACTGAAAAATGATAAACATTAAATATCAAATTAAAATAATGATTACAAAAAAGCAAGTCGGTATTTGATTTTTAGAATTGTTACAGAAACGATCAATAAAATATATCACTTTGCCTGTTTTACAATTAGCTGCACAAATCATGGTATTTTTTCCTTATTATTAAATCCGTGATTTACAGAGAATTCTATTCAAGTTCATCAAATTGTAACAATTAATTAAATTCAGCTTAAACTATTCTCAAATTTATTTTTATCGTTTATTTTAAAAGAGACACTCCTGCAAACATTTCACTAAAAAACACTTTTTGGAGTAACGTTCTTTTGTCAAAACGGCAAGCAAAATTCATACCTGTATTTTTCCCGAGCAAGCTCTACACGTTTTTTATAAATGATAAGAACGTCTTATGCAACGAAAGAAATAATTGTTTTTCATTAAAATATATTTCCTTTGTTTCCAAAGGCAATGAAAAAGCAAATCAACACTTCAAAGATTCATGTAATAAGTCATTACAAAATATGCATAGGTAGCTTTTAGCTCTATTTTCAATGTAACATAAAGCTGTTGCTGTGAAAACATTTTTATTTCGTTTGTTATCCTTAGCTAAATGGTTTGGGAGTGACAAATTATAATATGTAATCTGTAAATTGTTACATGCATCGCTTTATCGTTTCTAAGTTGGGATCGTTTCTGTTTTTAAGAAATTGGAATATTTAAATTGGAATCTACATATAGTGATTGATTAAAGAATACCGTGATATTCATGGAAATAATTTTTTAATAGAACTTTTTGGTATTCATCCAAGTTAAAAATATTTTTTACGGATAAAGGTATTATAAGATTGCATAAACTCTCTTAGAATTTTCAAGAACAGTATATTACTGTATTTATATTATTTACTCCAGAAATGTTTTTATTTTTACAAGCCAAAATACATCATGGTACATAATAAAATAAATAATAAATATCGTCAAATACATTTATTCTAAATATATATATATATATATATATATATATATATATTACAATTTTTCTCTAATTAAATCAAATGGAAATGTTGATAAGCATCTTCCGTATAATTTAATCATTTTTAATAAAAAAAAAATATTATGGTACACTACATAAAAAGTTTTGAAAAAATGCGGATTTTGTTATTTTGACAAGAACTTTCAGAATTTTGAAATTCATGTTTTGATAAAGGGAATGCAATTTCGGAGAATAGGAGACAATTTAATTGATTATATGTGTCATGTTTACTATTGGTTTACAATTATACGCTTGCGTTGATGGAAGCTAGGTAACAAATACATAGCATAAAATATTTGTTTAGTAAGGACGAAAATCTAAAAAGATATTTCATCTTGCAAATTCTGTAAAAGATGGAGGAGATGAACAGTTTTGTTCTGAAAAAATCACACGGTTGATAGCTATATGATGCCAGAATTATTTTCGACGAAAAACAGTTTACCCTTTATTCACTGCAATTTATATTTCGATGAATAAGACTGTTATTAAAATTAAAAGCTAAAGAGTTTAATTTTTCAGCTTAACTATCTTTTAAAAGGAAGGAATGGCCTCATAATAGCTATTGTATTAAATTGAAAGTAATTGGAAGTTCCATAATTAAGTAAAAAAGTTAATTTTTCTGAAATAAAATTAAAATTCACATATTCTAAATAGTAATACGATTAATTCTAAACATTGGAAGAGTTAGTAAAAATGAAAGAGAAAGCAAAAGTGGATATAGAAATAGCGAAAATACGAGTGAAATATACGGACCCTAATCCAGAAATTAGCAGTCAAGATTCTTTATCTTTAGATTCTATAGTTAAAAGCATTCGTACACTTACAGTGAGAATTCTCAGTAAAACAGGAGGTTGGGGTTTTTTTTGAAAAAAAATATCTCTAAGACGTGCATTCGGAACTAAAAGTGTTCCAGATCATCTCGAGATTTTACTAAATTTACTGTAAGAAAAAGCTGCAAATATTATTATCTATGTTAAAGAAAATGATCTCAACATTATGAAAAAATAAAGCTTTTAATAGTTCCAAGGCTTTGAACATACTCCCCAAGCATACATAGACAATCTTAAAAAAGCAACGTGAATAATTGCAACGTGAACAATTGTTAATCATATGAAAATTTACGAGTATACTATTTACAAACTGGGAGTACTATTTAAATGTTGAGATACTTTTCAAATATTGAATCATAAAAAGAATTCATAGTTTCGGATAAATTGTTCAGTACATTAAGATAAAGAGACCACTTCGCATAAAAATATTCGTCAAGAAAATAAATGGTTCGATTCCATAACAGTGGAGAAAGAAATTGATTTGTTTTATTAATCTCGTGGCAAAATATTAAATAAAAGTTAATTTTTACTGTAAAAAAATAATAGAGGAATGACTAAAACTTTTTTTGGATGTTATGCAATCAAAATGTGCCTTTTGTGGTACCGCATTCTATTTGGTGGGACGCTTTCGGAAACTGTACAAAAAGAGAGTTCTTGATGATGCCTCAACGAGTAATTTTACTTCGGAATAGTACATGAATAGACTTAAATTAAAAAGAGAAAATATAAATATTTTAGTTTCCGAAATGAATAACTTGGAGTTAATGATTAAGTCGTAGGTAAATGCAATGATTACAAATAGAGAAAATAATTATATGACAAATAAAAAAAAATTTGTGATGCCGCGAATTGCTGATGTGATTTCTTCTCAACCATTTAATGCTTAATTAGATAATTTAAGTAGTGAAAATTTTAATATTCAAGGCAATATTAATAATGCATCAGAATTTTTTAAAGAAATTCTTATACCTTGGCAAATAAAGCTTTTGAATACAAAATTAATTGTTCAAAATACAATGTTTGGCCTTGTGAGTGGGAGTATACCGGTCACTAATCAGAGTAAGCCTCATTGTGGATTGATTAAAGATGTTATTGATTCAGAAAAGACAGTGAGAAAATTTTGGGAGCTCAAAAAGATAAATTCCGAGACAATAAAAAATAAAGAGACAGTAACTTGTGAGGAACATTTCCAAAAAACTCACGTTATAGGGAGAATATCGGAAAATATGCAGTTTCTATGCCATTTTAAAAGGATCGAATTTGCTTAGGCCAGTCAAGAGATATTGGCATTAAGAAATTGCACTCGTTGTGGAATATATTTATAAGCAAGAACCTAACTATTTCAAATGGCATATAGAATTTTTAAGAGAATATAAAGAATTAGGTCACCTGAGAGAAGTTGGTGATCTTGTTATTGAAATCTGTGTTTACTTCATACATGATTTCGGTGAGTATCGTCCTGAAAAAAGTACAAAGAAATTAAGAGTCGATTTTGAAACTTCAAGTCCAACTATCAATGGACATTATTTAAACTCTACAATACAGAGGAGGATTTGCTTAAGACGATATTTTTCCTTTTATGGTTCGTTACAGAAAGCACATTTTAGCGTTCATAGCAGATGTGAAAAAATGTTTAGGGGTATTCGGATTCATCCAGATCACCGCATTTTTTAGAAAGAAATAATTGACGAGCTAATAAAAACGTTTTAAGTTGACAACTGTCGTCTATGGAACAACAAGTGTGCCGTACTTTGCAACTCGAACGCTAAAACAATTACCTTCAGATCAATCAGATAATTTTCTATTAGGAGCTTTAATTGTATGTATTAAGATATATATATATATATATATATATATATATATATATATATATATATATATATATATATATATATATATATATATATATATATGTACTTACCGCGGTGCCGATACTTATATGATGGTTGACTTACCGGTACCGGACTTATATGATGTACTTACCGGTGCCGATACCTTATTAAAAACAGAGTTAGTTATATGGAAAAAGATTGGATAAAATAAATAATAATATTATTTTTTCTACGTTTGTTTATTAAATAATCATAGTTTCGATAAAACTCAAACTATATGCTGATTTTCTAAAAGGATTTTATTTAAGCTTCTAAATGCCTTTTTGGCATGTAAAATAATATCAAACATTTGAAAATCTAGAAACGCCTCATTACAAAACATAATTAACATAATGGTTTAATTAGTTTTTCTCATCTTAACAAATTAATTTCTACCAATCTTCCTAATTGGAAAATTTTTAAATTTGCAATGTCAGAATAACAGTAATTGATTTATTTTTATCTTCTTAACAATAAATCTTTCTTAATTAATAAATTAATCCGATTGTAAAATATTTTTTTGAATACGCAAGAAAAACCGGCTATCGATCTTGAGCCGTCTTTATTCAAATTTTCTCTCCTTTTAGACAAACATGTAATTTCTTTTATCAGACTCTGAATATAAGAATATTTAAAGAAGATATTGTTTATATAAATAAAATAATGTATCACTATGTGAACCATATTTTTGAAATAATTATAAATTCAAAATTTATCTAATTTTTCTATATAAGCAAATACAGAAAGCATTAATAATCTACCTTAATAAAAAATATAAAATTTAACAAAACCTTTGATCAAATATTTCAAATTTGGCGTAATGTTTGTTAAGGCCATTTGTAGCAATTCTGTAATTATTAAATATTAGCGACATTTCTGCTTCAAGAACTTCATTGTGCAATACAGACTTTCAGCAATATGTCGTAAAAACATTACAAAGTTTTTGAAATATTTTTCTGATTCACATTTTTCTAAAATTTTATATCAATAATTAGAAATAAAATATTATTTTTTATTTCTGATTATGATTAATTAGAAATAAAAAAAATAATTGTTTATATCATTTTAACTCTATCTTTTATTTGTACAATTACATTGTTCAAAATAACATTTGTTTTCTTCTACGGGGTCTACTGTAATTTCATCTACTTCTATTTCGGAATATGAAGTTTTTCTTTTTCGAATTTAGTGTTTTAGGAAAATGTTCTGAAATATTCAAATTATGTGCTAGTACTGAGCTTCGCCTAAAAATATGTAAAATTTTTTCCTTAAATTTTGGATCTTAGTTTTAATTTTAGTGATGAAATTAAAAACAGATCAAAGAACAAGTATTTTTGCTTGAATTAGTTTATTGATAGTGTTAATTTTGGACAATATTGCAAATCATAATAGATATAAAATAAATGACATGTCTTGTATTGAATCCAATTGATTTTTAGTTTCGGACACCACCGTATTATCGTAACTTGCAACAATAAGTTCTTCTAGGGCATTGCAAATTTCTATTATAAATTTCCAGTAATATCAGCTACTTCACAATAAACCCTAGAAATGACTCATTTATAGTTAATCGCTTTTCTCTTCAAAATTTATATACCTAATAATGATTGTAATTTTATGTGGTGTTGAGAACTTTTTCTAAAATGTCCAATTTGAGTGGAGATCCTCGAGAGTTTCCTAATGACAACAAATACTTAACACTCGCATATTCAAGAATTAGTTTGAAGATTGTCGAAATTCAGAGACCTACAATAATATCATTTACGATAAAATTTATTTTTCGTCATACTGACAACTATAGCAATATTGTCACGTTTTCATCTAGCATGAATACATTTTTTTATTTCTTGATCATGTTGGGGCCTAGATGCATAGCATCCGCCGCATCTCCCTAATGGCCGGTCATGGCTGACGCTCATTAATGATCTACTTTTAATAGTATTGATTGATTAATTTTTTTATTAACACTGCAATAAGAAGCAACACGAAGGCTATTGGCGACGGACCTCATTATTTTTGAACCTCGGTCAAGTGACGAGGACGAAACTTGAACAGAAATTCTAATGGCCAAACTTCCACATCACGGCAGTGTAGAGACTTCGAGCCTTGTCAGATATGAAGAGCTGCAGCCCCACTTAACAACATACCTTTCCAGAAATCTGGAATAGAACTTCATTTGAGGAAAAAAAAGCTGGTCACTAGCTTACGATCATGAAAACTCGGCTACCGTGGCTAATATTAGTAGTAAACGAGTCATGATTACATCGAAAATTCTACTTATGGGACACTGGAGTCTGCTTCATATTAAATTTATTTCAATGATTTGAATCTACTTATTGAATAACTAAATACTCTACGGAAATAATAAATTATCTGTTTAAAATAATTTAAGTGGTACTCTGAGCCTATCAGAATCAAAATCAAATTATTTGTGAAGAATTCAAAACATTTGTAGGATAGAATAAACTTTAGTTTTATTGGGATAATTCGACACTGTGAATGTGAAAAGATGAACGCTTTCAATTCTAAAGTTTTAGTACCTATTCATGTTTCGTTTTGGCTTTTTTATTAAATACATATCTCATAATTATAATTAATAACTTAAAAGTGTGTATCAACTATGATTCTGCCTCATAGGTCACAAGGAAAATAAAATGAAAAAAAACGGGTAAAGAAACTGTGTTAAGATAATCAAATGTTACTTTCTAAAAATTTAATTTAGCATTTCATATAACCGTTTTATAACAACATCAAATTTTAATACCGTTTAATATAAGCAATGAAACGGGAAAAAAAAAAAAAAAGATGGAAAGAAGAAATCATTTTATTGCAAATTCTCTTAAATAGGTTTATAAATGCTTAACTGTAAGAAACTGTTTATATCTCTACATAAGAAATAACTTTTAAGCATTTGAACTTTTTTTGGTCGCAAATCACCCTACAGTAGTTATCTCTTGTTCAAACATTAACAAATCAAACCTTTTGAAAGATACTGCAGAATCTTAAGTAATGTTATGAATTCCAAAAATTTTATATTTTATTTTTCATTACATATCATTCATTCAGTTTTAATTTCTGCAAAACTTTTAATCAAATCTTTTCCATTGGAAGAGAACAATTAAATTTTTCTCTACAGAAATAATCAACCAGCTCTTAAAACTGTAATCACAGGATTCAATGACGAGTGAGTTAATAATCTTCCATCAATTAAATTTTTGAAAAAGTTTTTTTTCGTGAAGTGAATGAAATAATTGGTGAAAATTAAAAACTATTTTAAACCCCGAGAAAAAATTTTAAAAAAGTAATATGTTAAGAAAAATAATTAATTGAAGGACGGAAAGAAAAAAGTTAACACATAAAAATTGTCTTTATAATTTGAACAATAAAATGATGAGCATCTATAAAAAAAATATGTAAATTTACAAGACAATATTACACTGAAACATATAATGTTTTAAAACTAAAGGAAATATGATTATCAGAAACTATTTAAATTTTAGGTACAAAATGCTTTTGTGTTGAAATAATATTAGTTTCAGTGACGGACAAATCCGACGTATTGAATCATGTTGAATAAATTCTGATTCTGCCGAAAGTGGGATGTTGCAATCCGTATTTATACGAATCGGAACATCTCATTTTTTTTTTTTATTTTTTAACAATGTAAAAGCTCAAGTTTGAATAAATAGTTTATAAAGTTGGATAAATTCAAAGTATAAAAACACAAGTTTTTAAATATGTAATTTATAATGTCGAATCTATCCAACATTATAAAAGCTCAAGTTTGTGAATAATTAATTTATAATGTCGGATAGATTCAAAGTTTCAAAGCTCAAGTTTGTGAATAATTAATTTACAATTTTGGATACATTCAAAGCTTCTAGTGCCTAGAATAGCAATGTCGTAAATTGAACGAAGCAAGCTACTCTT
>BMAW01114139.1:166160-179886 GCA_019974015.1 Nephila pilipes
GTCTGGGGTGCCATTGCCTACAATATACGGTCACTCCTAGTATTGATCCATGGCACCATGACAGCCCAGCGGTATGTCCATGACATCCTACAACCTCATGTGTTGCCACTCATGCAACGGCTCCTAGAAGCCATTTTTCAACAAGACAATGCTCTGCCTCCCAAGGCAAGGGTGTCACAAGACTGACTCAGCACTGTTTCTACCCCTTCTTGACCTGGCCAATCCCTAGATTTGTCTTCAATCTCGGCATATCTGGGATCATTTGGGACGGCGAGTTGGGCATCTCACGAGTTTGAACGAACTAGATGCAAGGTTACAGCAAATATGGAACGAAATGTCTCTAATCACCATACAGAACTTGTATGCCTCAATGGCTGATCGTATCGCATCGTGCATTCGCGCTACAGGGGATTCAACAGGGTATTAAATCCTCCGTACTTTTGCCTTTTTTTCTAAAATAAATAATCCTTTTTCTTTGATTTCTAATCATTTACTTATATCAAAGTAGTTATTTCGTATGTAAAATTTCGTTTCATTTTGGCGACTCCTTTTTGTTGCGCTATTTTTTTTGTCCATGAGTGTATCTTCCTTTTCTTTTTTAACAAATAACCTAAGAAACAAATATTACATTCGCACTTATGTTAATTTTTCATTCTACTTTTAAAATTAGAATTCTGTTAAAGTGAAAGTTTTGAAAAAATATTGCATCATTTGTCCCATATTACAAATTTTGAGATCTATTTTGAAAATTGTGGCATCGATGATAATGGTAATAATATTACTTGTTGTTCAATTAAAATTATTATTAGTTTAATTTTGATTCTTAATATTTATGAAAATAAAAATATATATGTTTTGGAATTTAATTATATGTTTTGAAAGTGTTTTTTGAAAAGTATTACATCATGTATTTTGTATTTAAAGGAATGTAAGTCTTGTTTAAATGATTTCTATGCCTGATAGTCTAATTTTGAAAGGAAGGTGTATTTAATTTAAATGCTAAATAACTTTTAAAAATGAATAGAATAATGCTGAATGTATCAGGTTTGACATGTGGACAAATGCGGCACAATTTTGTTCAACAAACCACTTTCTTCAGCTAAAGTGTACCATGTGGAAGAACAAATTTTAATTTTCCATGTTCTTTTCAACCCAAAGATGCATGTAGAAAATCTGTAAACAATATTTTAGATACTGCGTCAGAGTTTTGTCATCAGTGTGTGTCTCCTGTCAACTGAAAAATATACATGACTCACGAACCACCCTCAATTCAAAGTGGTTCAGGGAACACTGTTTTTTGTGAATTGAATTCAGTATTAAATTCTCTTTAAAATGAAAGAAAGACTTTGTATTTTGTGAAATATCACATTTTCTATAAACATACAAATATAAAAAACATAAAAGTTTCTAAATGTGTCCACATTTTTGGTCAGCACTTTATATTATATTACATACTTTAACAAGGGTCTTCTGAAGAATAGTTAAGAATTATTTATTTAATGCTATGCAATTGGACCAATAATGCTGATTTATTAGTGATTATGAATAAATAATTAACAAAAATTTCTCTTTATTATTTAGAGAGAAAATGGCGCAACAAAGTATGTAAGACATGTTATTCTAACTTCCGTAAAAAGTTCATAATTCTATTTTGCACTATTTCTGAGAAAAAGGTACATAAAGTAGGTGAATTTAACATTGCAGAGATATATTTTTCAAATTCCCTTAACTAAGTATAATTCCTTTATTAATATTAATAACAGTAATGAAGAAATCGAAAAGAGAATTTCAGCTTTGCATAAAAAATAAGTTGTAAATCGAATGTGATCAAATTAGATATATACTTCTAACTTCTAAATTTCTCAGAATAGCTATTAGATATAGAACTGTCATTAATGCTTCAAATACTTATTTTGTCTTACATGGTAAAATGCTACAAAAGATTTTACAAAATACTATTCATAGTTTTGATAAGACTGTTATCATTAAAGATAGTTATGAAATTATTAATAGTGTAAAATATAAAGAAATTTAATCCATTTTTAGTATTTACTTTCAAGATTTGCTTAGTTCCATAGATTTAGATTATTGAATTATAGCTATTTGCAACTAATTATAAAGAATTAAAAAATAATAGAATTATATCTTGTGACAAATTAAAATTTCTTTTTAATTTTGTTCTAAAAGAAAATTATATTAGTTGCAAGGGTAAAATCTACAAGTAAATAAAATGTGTATCTAAAGTAGGTCCAGCAAGTAAGAATTAACTCATATTTAAATCTTCTTTATCTTTGAACATAAATTCAGAAATTATGATATAAAAATATTTAGATACATTCATAAAGTTAATTAAATTAATACTAATGAATGTATTATACATGATATATATTTTCATTTATTATATTTAAATCCGATTAAAACTAAAGTTTATTCTCATAAAAGAGATTTCTGAGATGTTAATTTAAAATATGTTGCTAATGGAATTACTACTAATGCTTATGATAAGACAAATAAACAGTTTTTACATAATTTTAAAGCTCTACATTTTAATAGTAATTTAAGTACAAACAATTTTAGAAGTATATTATATAATTATTTACAGTGAAGTATACCAATTAACTAATTTAACTATCAATTTCCACAATAGTTACTATGTTTCATATGTAAAGGCTTATTATACAAAAATTTTTAAAAAGAAATTTAAAATATCAAAAAAAAAAAAATTGTAAACGTAACTAAAACTTATATTGTAATAGCGATATTTAGTTTCTGTTAAGGTATCTGACTGCGTTAAAAACTTGTACTTCGGAGAAAATACAGATTTTTTTTATATTTATTCATTAAAATGGTTGAAATCTTCTCTACGTAAAACCACCTTTCATTTGCAGCTACGGTTCATTAAAATCAAGTTATAAGCATTTTAATATGAGACAATTTCCAAAAATATTGCTGGAAGTCTTTTTTTCGAAACCGGAAGTTAATATCCTCTCGAAAATATTCTTTTGTTACTTTTATTGTTAAGAATATTTACTGCTTATATTTCTTAAAACTTCTAATATATATTAATAATGATTTTGAGAAATTTGGCATTACATATAGTATTACAATTTCCAAAAAATCACTGGAAATGTACACTCTGTAAGAAAGTTTTTTTTGAGCAAATTTGTTTGAGTTTTGCATTTAATTGTCATTTTATTTCTGTATGAAATAATTGTTTCAATTGTATAATACTTTTTTAAAATTAATATTTTTTATTTAAACCATGGGAAGTACGAAAAGTAAACGACAGCGTAAAAAAGGAAATTACATGGTAATCAGTATTCTGCATGTCAGACAACTATTACGGTCAGCACGAACAGCGAACGTAAAATTGGTACTGAGGACTCAATGATGAAGGATAGCTTCAAAAATGAAACATATACACTTCCTAATAGAATTTACAGCCTAGAAATAATTCAATTCTCAAATCATTCAATCATTGTTTCAATCATTGAAATCCTGAGTTGCACATTGTGTTTATAAAAAATTTAGAACTCAAGGAAGAGTCCAGTTTTGGTTTTCTTTCAAATATTTTATTGAAATGCTCAAAGTGTAATTTTATTCATAGCATTTTATCAACTAAAAAAAGGAAACAAGATGAATGAAATCAACATGCAGTTTGTTCTAGGTATGCGGGTGATTAGAAAAGGACTTAATAATTTGAAAAAGCTGAGTTATTGCATTAGATATGTCATGTTTATCCAAGTCAGGTTTCAGAAACTGTGAAAAGAAGGTGTTGAAAGTTACAACAGCTATTGCACAGGATTCTATGAATTTTGTAGCTTCTGAAATAAAAGAGATGAATCAACCAAAGGAGTGTTTGACCAGCTGTGGTATATTTTGTGATGTTACTTGGCAACGTCGAGGTCATACATCATTGAATGGGTGTGTAGCAGCATTATCCATTGATACGAGTAAAATTGTAGTAATCGAAATTATGTCAATGAATTGTCGCATATGTGCTCTAAACAAAAGGTTGAATGTATCCAGAAATTACATTTGCTCAAGAAATCATTCATCCAGCATGGAATCTGTTGGTGCTCATCGTATTTTCGAACGGTCTCGATATTTACGACAGCTGAATTAATCGTTTTTTACGGTGATGGCTGCCCAAAAGGCTACTCTGTAGTGAAAGATAGTTATGGAAAAATAATGTTAGCGAATATGAGTACATAGGTCACATTAAGAAAAAAGTTAGAACCCGCCTTCGTTAATTAAAATCAAGTCAGAAAGGATCAGGTGGAAAATAAAAATTAACCGAAAAATTTATTATTTAATTGCAAATTTACTACGGTATTTCAATTAGAAGCATTATTGGTGATTTGACGGAAATGCAAAATGATGTAACATCAGCATTTCATCACAGCTTGTCAGGAATGTATCAGCCGATGCATGACCAGTGCCCGAAAGGACAATTTAGAATGTGTAAATATCAGCGTGCTATTGCTTGCAGAACAAAAGTAAATGAAAAAGGCAAAAGCCTGCTTAAATCCATTGTTAATTCCAGCAAATCCACATATTTCGATTTGCGTGATCGAAGTTTATTAAAAAAATATCTCCATGGAAAAAACGAGATTGAATGCTTCTATGGTTGCTTGTGGAAAATAGTCCCAAAAGATGTATTTTTCGACCATGCAACGTTTTTTCTGGGAACATATATATCTGTACTATATTTTAATGATGGTTTTAAGGAAGCGTTAAAAATATTTCACCCATTCGATGTGTCTCATGGGCAATATGCAGTTGATGCCCTTAAGAACTTTGACATTATTCGCATTGCTGACTCCAAACGACATCCGTTACCATCAGCAAAACTGGCAAAAAAAAAAAAAATTAAAACAACAAGAAAAACAATTTTTAAAAGAAAAGAGAAAGAGGAAGGTATGACTTCCTGTGAAAGTTATTAATATTAATATCCGTTCTTGGATAATTAAGTTTGTTCTCGAGAAGAGATTTTATTCCGTAATCTTCATTTGACTTTCATTCCGCTTGACACTTTTACTGGAAGAGCGGAGTATCCGACATGGCTACGGAGCAGCTGCATTAAAGTCTACGTTTTCATGATCTTCAGATGGAGTTTGACCAATTAACATATTCAAGTAGAAACGTTGAAAGGATGAATACCTCAACGATGTCTGATAACACAGAATCAAAGTTCACAACTTCATCCAACATCTCCCCGGTTCCATTACTCGCCTATGAGCTACGTAGAAGTCCATGCATCTTTTCCGGTGATGACAAACAAGATACTAGTATATAGGTCAAAGACTATGAACGGATTTCATCCTATAACTGTTGGGATGAACAAATGAGTTTAACGAATGTATTTTACTATCTTTCTGCAACAGACAGACAATAGTTTTACATTAATGAGGACACTTTCACCAATAGGATGACGTTCAGAAACTACATAAACAATACATTTTACAGAACAGATGATCTAGTTAAGATGCCAATTCGAAAGCTACTTAATGTCAAGGGTACAGAGAACTGACTCGACGCGTGAGTCGTACATCCGGGATATACTCACCTAATGTCGAAAAGTAAGCCTGCCTATGCAGAAAGGCGAGTTAGTGGCTCATCTGATGAAAAGAATAGCAGATGATTTGAACTAGACCCTGATGGTTGAAGACTATTAAACAGATGATAAACTTGATAAACGTTGCCGACAGATTGAAAACCTTAAGCGCACTTGCATCGACTGGCCAAAATTTCAGAGGATACCGAATGTTTGTAATATGTCACCCCATACAGACATGGCTGATCTACAATTCCTGATCTGCAGCACTATTAAGGAAGATCTTCACTAAATCCTACAGGAAATACCGTATACCGAAGAATAATCCGTATCTCCTCGTGACGTTGCATCTATAGTCGGGGAAAGAGTAGTGGAGGTTCTCGCTCCAGTCAATACTCCAAGAAGATGCAATATCCAAGAAGATAGCCTGATAAAGATCCACTACCCATTATCAGGCTCCAGTTAGACAAAAGCCTAGAGTCCAGTTATAAACCCCATCATTGGAGATTACGGAGAATGTGCCTCTCTGTTCCCACTGTAGGCGCTTAGGGTATGTAATGCGTTACTGTAGAGAGAAAAGGAGAGTATTCACAGAAACAACAGTCTCTAGGGCATCCAAAGTTCGACGATATGTAGACAATGAATCCCAGCAACACTTGGGCGATGCTGTATGCGACGTACTGCATTCAATACAGATACAGCTCTCCATATACTCACGTCTCCTTCAGTCGTCATTGTTGCCAGCAAACCATCCTAGCAGTTCTCCACGCTAACCCAATGAGAAAAATTAAACCAGGTGCCTTTTTCTGGAGGTGAGGCCACAAATGAAAAAAAATCCTCCGGCGCATATTTCTACCAATATGGAAAAGAACATAACCTGCATCACAGTGAATGGATAGTGTATAAAAGCCCTAGTTGACTAACAGAAGCATATTATTCCGTCATATCCGAAGAACTACGTTGAAATTTAAATGTTCCACTGTTTATTGAAAACGCTATAATTTTAAAAACCGCCTGCGTGACGTCTGTTGCCGCTTCCGGTCGTTGCGTATTGAAAATAGATTTAAATGGGACGATAAGGCCGCTTGAATTTTTCTCGGGTATTCAGTGCAGCATTCAATTTATAATAAAAATGAATTTTTTTTCATGCTTCTGATGCCGTTTTAAACCACAGAAATGAAGAACTACGACTGTCTGAAATCTTTCCAGTGGACAAGGAATGGAGTAAATCGGATTGTTCTGTGTTTGAAACGCTAGAGATTATCCAATTGGAGCCTATTCAATGCAGCAATTATGTACTCTTAGTCTGCAAATTAATGGGATAGACCATGTTATGATAATTGGCTATAACCTTTTTATATACAAAAAAGAGCTAATCATGGCAGCCATGGTTATTGACATTACAAAGGACTGTTGTAAGGTGTGGGTAACAAATTGGTGGCAGCAAACGTAAATGATACCGAGGACAATACAAATAGATAATTTTTTCAACGATAATGCATGATTTCATTTTTTTTGGCTGAATAAGAAGGTCTGAGAAGATATCAGACACATCAGCCCAGAAACAAGTGACTGAGGAAAAATTAAGAAACATACTAGATACTGAGTCTACAGCTGCTCAAAAATACTTGCTACTGAATTTACTTGAAGAATCTAGCGATGTATTCGACTTCAACAGGAAAACTTAGGACCAATACAAGCATTAGAAATTCAATCAAGCAAAGACCTTATCACATCTCGACCAGTGATAGACGTGTGATAAAAGAAGAAGGACAACGAATGATAAGAGATGACGTCATACTACCATCTGAACGTCCATGGTGATCTCCTGTTGTACTCGCGAAGAAGAAAAAGGGCGAATGGTGTTTTTGCGTTGTTTATAGAAGGCTAAATAAATTAATAAAAATATCTTTATCCACTACCACGCATTAATGATGCTTTGAACTAACCGGATGGTGCAAGAACTTTCTCTGTGATGGATTTAAAGTCCGGCTACTAGCAGATCGAATTTGGTGACAGAGAAAGGGAAAATTCAGCTATTGCGACTCCTGATTTTCTTTACGAATGTGAAGTTATATTAATTGGGTAACGTAATGCTCCAACTACATTTGAAGGGGTGATGGACACAGTCCATGGAGGACTCAAGTGGAATATCTGTTTGTATGTGGAATATCTAGAATTGTGGTTCTAACAAATACTAATTTAGGTGAAATAAACTGATGATATTGGGCCATTTAGTCGATGAAGATGTAATCTATCCAGATCCCGAGAAGTTAGATGCTGTAATAATATTTTCTGTTCCAGAAAATAGGTCAATGTCGGTAGTTTCCTGTTATTGTGCTCGTACTATCGGCAATTTTTCAGAAACTTAGCCAATATCACGATAATCCAGCATAACTTATTGAAGATAAATTCAAATGTTTAATAGAAAAGTTAATAGAAAGAATCTTCTTTAACACTGAAAAAATTACTCTCTGAATAACCTGTTTTAGGACATTACGTTTCATACACCTACATAATAATCCATTCAAACCCTAGTGAATATGGCTTAGGGGCAGTATTGCTGCAAGTCCTAGATTGAATAGAAAGACCGATAGCAAATGCATCCTGAGGCTTAACCAAATCCAGAAAAAACTACTCAACAGCGAAAAACGAGTAATTTGTCATCTGAGCAGTTAAGAAATTAAGGTCTTACTTACTTAAAGAGAGAGAGAGATAGAGAGAGAGAACCTCTTACATTCCTAACAGATCACCACTCTTTGTGTTGGTCACTAATCTAAAGGACCAATCTGGAAGACTTTCTAGATGGGTCCTGATGTTGCTAGAGTATGACATAACCGTCGTCATTAGGAGCGGCCGCAAACATTCCGATGCTGTGCCCAGTCAAGAAAATCTATCTTCAAGGCGGAAAGCGAAGACAATGAAGAAATTCCTTTTCTAACGCCAATAACAGATAACGGAAAAGAACAATTGGAAGATAACCATTTGAAATTTATAATCAAAACAATTAGCAAATTTAACGAATATAGAAACTATAACATGAGAGTCGTTGCTTTGTAGAAAAGAAAAAATTATGATCCTATGGGACAGCAATGGCTTTGGGTCATACCAAAACCAATTATATTTGATATTCTAAAGAATTGCGATGATGTGCAAACTGCTGGATATCTTGCTATGACGTATGACGTCTTTGCTATGACGTATGACTGAACAAGAAGAAAGTAATATTGGCAAGGACTTTATGACAGCATTCGGCGGTATGTGTCACACTGCATAGAATGACAAAGACCGAAATCTCCTCCTGAACTACCAGCAGATAAACTTCACCCGATAATGCCACCTGATGTACCTTTTGAAGAAATCGGAATTGAACTATTAGGACACTTTCCAGTTAGATGAAACAGAAATATATGGATAATTTTTGTTCTGATTTCTTGACGAGATTCGCAGTTATAAAACCAATACCAACTGTTGAGGCTATCGAAGTTGTTAACTTCATTGTTGAAGTTAACAACTTCGTGGAGCATCGTGTTCATACTGAAACACGATGCTCCCAGAAGAATGATAAGGGATCGAGGACGTTCGTTCTTATCAAATATAGCGAAAGAAATTTATCAGTTGTACCAGACTGTGCAGCTACTGACGACTACCTACCTCTCACAGACCAATGGGTTGACAGAAAGATTTATACGGACGTCAGCAGATATTCTCTACATGTACGTAGATGTCGAACAAAGAAATTGGAACAATATTTTACCTTATGTGACCTTCTCTTATAATTCAGGGGAAAAAAAAGATACGACGGGATTCAGTTTATTTTTTTCTAATTCTTGGAAGACATAGAGATACGCCTCTTGAAGTAAATCTCCCAAAGAATACTGAAACGCATGACAACAACGTACATCTTATCACTAGGGCTGAAGAAGCTAGGTAATTAGCTAAACGCCCCTTTTTCGAAACCCAAATAGATAGCAAATGTCGATACGATGATAGGCATTGACCATTCATCTACAAAGTAGGGAATTTAGTATGGGTGTGTACTGCAATGTGAAATGTTAGACTCTCTGAAAGCTCTTAATGCGTTATTTTGGACTCCCCATTATTTAAAATCTCCCTGAACCTTATAGAATCTCCTCCGTATATCTTATGTCACATATGAAGTAGAAAATATTTCAAAAAACCATAGACGGTGAAGTTGAAAGAATGTGTCTCGTTTATGTTCTTAGTTTAAAACTGTATCTTGATTCTAATGAACAAATTGAGAATATGTCTAAATTTTCAAAGAAATTTGTTACTCGGAGTCCAACCAGAAATGAGCGGGGCATTGCTTCATCAAAAAAAGGGGAAATGTAGCGATACTCACGTTTCCTGTTAACCCTTTCAGGGGCGGTGGTATATTTTTGTACCACAAATTTAGCGCATTAAAAATCACAGTAAAGTACGCTTTTCCCTCCACATTTATCATTCCAAGGTAGCTTCTAGTTTTATATACTTAAATGAGATGGCAGAAACATGTAGAATAATTATTAAAATTATTGCTTTGTCTTTAATGAAAGCTTCAAACAAGTGGTTATTTTATGTCTCACAGAAATCTTTCTGAAATGATATGAAAATTTTAAATTAATGAGCTACCCAACCTTAGTGTTTAACACTTTTTGTAAATACTACTAATTAATCAAAACAAAACATATAAAGTATTGTTTTCGATATATAAATTAAGTGGTATCATAATTATACCACTGCCCCTCTAGAGCGCACATGTGTTTAGTGAGCAACAGATGGCAGCACTGAAAATTTTGATTCAGGTTGATATGTGGC
Source organism: Nephila pilipes (assembly GCA_019974015.1). NCBI lineage: Eukaryota > Metazoa > Arthropoda > Arachnida > Araneae > Nephilidae > Nephila > Nephila pilipes. The sequence continues at coordinate 176,536 of BMAW01114139.1, forward strand.
GGTTTGCTTTGTTTCAGTGAAAAATAGAAGTCATAAATAATTTTTGAGTTCCAGAGTGTGGCAAAAATCAGAATTTTTCCCCTATGAAAAGAAATTTAAGACAGGAATAGAAATTTAACAACGTAATGCATGCCTACCAAAAAAAAAAGTGCTGGGATAAAAAGGATATATGAAAACCAAAACTATTGCAAAAAAAATTGAAATATAGCCTTTCAAGGCAACTAAGACAGAACTGGCTCGAGACAGCAGATTAGGATTAGGGACAGCAGATTGTCGTCTTTGATAGACATGAAAATTGTTAACGATCATGGATATAAAGTGTTAGTATGAGATAAAAATAGATGATAAGCTACCGGCAAAAGAGGGGCGAGAATGAAAACTCATTGGCTCTAGCGGTAGACTTTATCAATGGATCTAATTAAACTGATATACGAATCATTGACAATTGGTATTGCAAAAGGTACAATACAGCAAAGAGATACCCACTTTGTAGAGCAGAGTCCTCGGCTTTTGGACTCTAACATTCTGTAAATAATTCAGAGTAAGGCGGGCTAGCATTTTTTTTTTGTTTGTGTGTTTGACACGTCTATTCATTATAAGTGGGAGCGTATGTTCTGAATAGGTTCAAATACCGTGGTCGGCAAGTTTTTGAACTTTTGCAGACACCATACAACGAACAGAATTTTAGTTTTATCTGAAGTTCATTTAATTCGTGTTTTCGTTTCATTCTCGTGACTGCTTCAGATTTCGTATAATAGTATGATAATAGTTTCGTACAAAAATATTCGCTTGAAAATATATTGAGGCTTTAAGAAAGCATTTAAAGAAAGGTTTATTGAAAATACAAAATTCGAGGTCACATAAGAAGAACTATTCATCATTTGATTGATGAATTGTATTGGTGCAAGTGCATTTCGAACAAGAAGAGAGCCAAGACTCTTATGATATAATTATTATTATAATTAATACTAAGCCTTAATCGAAACAAACCTTTCAAAACCGCTGAAAAGTAAATGGGTGAATATTAAAGAGAAAGGTGTGTGAATGTGTGTGAGAGAGAGAGACAGATGTAAAATAAAGAAATTGATGCACACTTTTTGAGTTGAATCTTTTCTGAAATATTCCGCCAAACTTTGTAATTTGTGAAATTTTATTTTATAAAAAGTTAAAAATTTTTGATAATATTAATTCTGATTCATATGGAACATTTTGAATGTGCAAAACAGCACATTTTGCGGGAAATGAAAGTAATAAGAATGATTGGTTGTTTGCATAATTAATTTTCTGCTATTGGCTAGACCACCAAATGTTTTACCACACTCCACCAAATACTCGCTTATTTAAAAAAAAAAGCGAGTGTCTGTGCGATACAAAACTTTGTTGGTACAAGAAGGCAGTAAAATAGTAGATAGAATATTAACTAGAAGAACTGGAAATAGAAAAATATTTCCAGTTTATCCCAAAACATTTAATTTTTTCTTGGCTAAAGGCAACAAATCCTATAGGAGAAAGGAAATATCTGTTTGGCAGTCATAGCTGTAAATCTCTTGCTTACCTAAAGATGGTAACTCTTGTTGTCAAGATTCAAAGAATTTTATTGTTTTACAGTGCGATTCTATCCATATGTTTAAGTGTAATTTTATTATGAACAACTGCAATGACTCTGTGCCACAAACGATATTCCAAGTGGTTAACGATGAAACAAAATCTAATTTTTTACTCGTATAAAAGTAGTATTTTCGGAAAGAAGCAGGGGTGGGGGCGTCACAATGGCTGCTGAAGTGTGTGTGTGCCTTTTTTAAGAGAAATATTTTATTAGGTGATATTATTAAATATTTGGGAGAAGTATCTACTTTCCTTTGAAATGTAATAACTAAAAGAACAAAGCAGATTGTTACATAAATTATTTTTCGTTTCAAAAATCATGTGACAGTATATTTTAGTTTTGAATAAGTTAAATAAAATCCTCTAAAACATATTTTTCTATTTGTATATTTATCTCTCATTTCTGAAACTTATAAATAACACACATTCATAATCACAATATTTTTATTCATATTATTCAAAAAATTTAAACACATGTTCGACTTGAAATAACACAGAATAAGTATAGAATGGATTTAAGATGTGCTTACAATAAATTTTTACCAACTGATTCACAATAAAAGATTTAAAATTTCTATGCTACACAGCTTTGCAAAAAACTATATTTGCAACGCACAATCAGTGTCATAATATATAATGTATGAATCAAATAGTGCATAAATTATTCATGGTACAAGTTATGTGTAATTTTAAGATAAAACTAAAATCAAAAAAATATTCTTTCAGGTTACATTTCTCTGCAGATTGCAAAACTAAATATTGCCTGATTGTATGAGAGATTTATTACAAATTTGGGTATTCTATTCATTTTTTTATTTTACTTAGGAATTCATTGAGAGTTCACTTTATGTAAAAATCGTATTTTAAAAATGGAATAAATAAATAGCATACAAATCAAGGAAGAGAATATCGGAAACAATTACATCAAACTTGAGAACTTGCAATTCTTTCGCTAATAAAAGTTTTCAATTCCAGTGACGGCTAAATTTCTAAAATTAAACCTATGATGAATTTTACGAGTGGTCACTGAAGCTATGTCTCTTATACAATAAAAAAAATATTTAGTTTTTTTCATTTTTTAGAATACAAGGAAACAAATATTGAAAGTTATTTAACAATTTTGTTTCACGTAACCGCATGAAGTATTATTTAAAACTAATGATACAAAGCTTATACAACACTAGTGAATATTTTTGTATGATTTTAAAAGCTTATTCATAAATGAGATATAACATGCTGTGGAAAGGTAAGTTTTTCCCCACATATTTTATATGAAGATTAATTTTTTCTTCAGTGATTTGTACAAATGTTTTTCCATCCACTCATGATAAGAAATCAGCATATATTACAAGCCTTTTCTAATTGCTGAGTAAACATAAAAATGCATTATATTGCATAAATAAATAAATAAAATATTTCATAAATTATATTTTTCACTAATTATTCGTGGGAAAAAATTAATTTCACTTCAGAAAAAGTCCTTCCCATTATTTTCTAATTAGAGTTAATAATTCCAAAATTACACTTTCATAAATATTAGAAGTGTTGACGAACCCTAATAAATATATGCGTCGATAAAAAAAATTACACTACTACTTATTAAAATATAAACTATCGTATAATTTTTTGAATGTATTGAAAATTATAAGTATATTTTTACGTTCTCTTTCGTTTTTTCATGATTATTGAACGATTTAACTAAGGAAAATAAAAATATCTGAATCCTAATTTAGCGTTTATTCCGCA
>BMAW01114145.1:9508-38318 GCA_019974015.1 Nephila pilipes
CAAAGTTTATTAAAGAAAATTATTGAAATAATAGTTAAAACTGTTGGTTATTTTTAACTTTAAAATTTACTAAAAAAGAGATATTTGTGAGCGTATTAAAAAATTCATAATACTCATAAAATCAAAACATGCATTTGAAAATTTGTAAGTCATTCTATTAAAAAAAAATGGGAACCAGAATTCAGAAAAAATTATTGTGATAAGACATGGTGCCAAATATTGGAAACTTTCTTTCTTGCGAATGATTACTGTCTAAAAGTCAGCAACCCTTACTATCTCGGAGATAGTAAAGGGGAGATAGTATCTCCCCTTTGTGAGAACAATAGTTTTACGAGGCCTCATGTGGTGTGGGGAGTGCCCGGTGTTCCCAGAGGGGGAAAGAAATTTTTTCCTCAATCCTAAAAGCGCCGAGAGGAAAGAATATTTTGACTTATTAAAATTATTGAAATATTAGTTAAAACTTGTCGCAAACGTCTAAATATTGCATTGTTAGGCGAGTACGAACGATTCCCAAAATTTCAAAGCTCTAGCTTGATGGGAAGTTGGTTAAATTAACGATCGAAAATTTGATGACACACACACACACCAAGTGAAATTCAGAAAAACGTTGTAAAAAACAAACTTGGAGGATCAAAAATTCTAAAGTATCAAAAGAAGAGAATGGGTTGGAAGAAGGGCTTTCTAGATTAAAAAAAAAAAAAAAATTGCAAATGAAGCAAGAAGAAATTTGGACTAGCCATCGTTTCGCATGAAATGTTAAAATTGTTTTGAATAGAAATCCTAATACTTACAAGAAAATTTAATGTCACACCTGCTTCTAACAAATCAATATAGAAAAGAAGACATGACTTAGAAGAAAAAATGCATTACTCACGGTCCAAAACAGATAATTTTTTTCCGTCGAAAAAAAAAGTTAAATTTTGTTGAGCCATTTGGTTTTGTTGAGCCCCAAACCCATTGGGGTAACCCATAAATACGTTGGAGTCACAGAGATTATTTGGGGCGCTTTTGCCGCAAACGGAATCTTACCAATTATCTTTATCGACAATAAAATGAACTAATGAATGAACAAGTATGGTGAAATATTAGGTGAAATTTTGTTATCTTTCATTCCATTTATTACTTCGGGAGACTTTTTCACCCAAAAAAAGCTAACACTTCCATATATACGAGGGCTGTTTTTTTTTTCAACCTCCGATTGGCTATAATAAAAAGACGGGTGAATATAAAAAAAATAATTTTATTACCAAAAGTAATGTACAACAAAGGTTACTTTTCCACATAATCACCTTGACGATTGAGGCATTTGTCATATCTGTGAACGAGCTTTGCAATACCCTCTTCATAAAATGTTGCCGCCAATGAATTGAGGTGAGTTGTGACCGTTTCTTTGAGCTCCTGGTCAGTTTGGAAGCGCTGTCCCCCAAGCCACTTCTTCAATTTAGGAAAAACTCGCACACTATGAAGACCAGGAATGTGGCAGCTAGCTGGAGTGCGCAGTAGGCTACTGCGCATCTCCTCCTATACACGCTTTGTCATTGCCGAGTCCAACACGCACTTTCTTGCTGAATTGCAGTCACGTAAACATGGCTGCCTCTATTGATTCTCCCGCCAAGTTTGAATTTCGAAGTGTTATTCGTTTCTCGCAGGCAGAAGGGAATAGTGCATCGGAAATTCATCGAAGAATGAGTCGAGTGTATGGAGACAGCTTTATGAGTGATGGAGTTGTTCGTGAATGGTGTCGAAAGATTGAAGATGGCCAAATTGCTTCCTCAACCCAACTGCTTCTTGAGTAATTTAAATGGGATATTTTCGAACATCCATCATATGACCCCGACCTAGCGCCAAGTGACTTTCATCTTTTTCCTGAATTGAAGAAGTGGCTTGGGGGGTAGCGCTTCCAAACTGACCAGGAGCTCAAAGAAACGGTCACAACTCACCTCCATTCATTGGCGGCAACATTTTATGAAGAGGGTATTGCAAAGCTCGTTCACAGATATGACAAATGCCTCAATCGTCAAGGTGATTATGTGGAAAAGTAACCTTTGTTGTACATTACTTTTGGTAATTAAATTATTTCTTTATATTCACCCGTCTTTATATTATAGCCAATCGGAGGTAGAAAAAAAAAACAGCCCTCGTATTTCTAAGAGTACAAAACTGCTTCGAAGTTAATTCACTAAATTTACTGGATCAGCCAGCGAGGAGTCTTGATTTGAATCCAATAGAAAATTTATGAGCCTAGTCCAAGAAGTTTATAAAAACGGAACACAACATTATCATAAGTATAAACAATATCTTGTGTAGCCACCAAACAAACTTGGAATAAAATTTCTGTAGAACATTTTAAAAGAACTTTCAGAATCGACGACCTCTCGACTTATTCAAATATTTATAAAAAAAAAAGACTGTTTTCTTAATTATTAAGAGAAATGTGACATAAATTAGAACATTTAATACTTATTTCTATATATTTTCCTTGATAATAATCTTTATAAGATCCTTTTCTGTAAGGTTCATATTTTTAATGTGTTGTAAATTAATATTAAAAGAGAAAAAAATTTGAAAATCCATTTTGATAAAATGAAAATGAAGTATATTTTCATTCGAAATTAGGCACCAAAAGAATTATATTCAACCACAAAATGTAGTAGTTGAAAACTTTCCAAAATGTAACATTTTTTTTATCATAAAAGTTTATGCGTAATAGTTTTATGTATACTTTCACAGCAATAAACTTAATTTTTAAAAACATGTCGATAACTTTCCCCTAATTTGTTTTTATCGAAATAAAACTTATGCATGTTTAACACCTGCTTTTATCAGTAATGAATTTAATTTTTGGAAAAATGTCAGTAAATTTTTTTTTATTGGATTGAAATAAAATATATGTAAAAATTAAGTATTTCATTTACCTATCGATTGATGTATCACCGTAAATCAAATGTAATGAGGAATTAAGAAATGACTGAAAATGAATACAATTTTTCAGTATTTTAAGACAGTTGTGAGGCAGCCATTTTTTGCTTCAAGATTTTCGAGCTTCTTTTTGTTTCCTTCTTGAAATATTTTAGGATCAAATGATTTTAATCTCTGTTTACAATTATTAGCCAACAAAACGGCTTTTGTAATATATAGAACAAGTAATCTATATAAATAAAAATGTAATGTGTGTTTGTTCAAAACTATTTTCAATAGTTTAAACTTTTTTATTATAACCTCTCAAAATCCCATGGACATCAGCTTTCTCGAAGCCGTTTCGCCTTCGTACTGAACTCGTTATCTTCGAGCGTCTAGGCCGCGCTAGCGGCCTTTAAGCTCGTATCAGAGTTCTTGTTTTCGGCTGTTGCTGTACTGTATTCCTATTGGCTGGTGGTTGAATCCGGAGTAGATGAGTCTTGAGTTGGGAAAAATTTTCAGAGATGTCTTGAGATGGAGATGTGGAGAGACTGCTTTGCTATTGGTTGATGGAAGGTAGAGGGAAGTAATGCCATTGGCTGCCCCTGATGGGTGCTATTGAGTTAGATGTTGGAGGGTTTTGCTATGTCTGTGTGGGCTGGAATTAAATGAATTTAAAAATTAAATGTATTGAATAAATTGAAGTTAAAAGTTGTTTTATTAATGAGTCAAGTAGAATTCTTCTAGGTCTTTTTGAATTTGGCTGGGGGATATAATGTTCAAGATTGTTCATATTTTGATTTTCGGTAAAGGGGAGGTTTTGAAAGAAGTTTATTGAAAGCTTTTTGATATGTTCTTTGAAAGTAGAAATTTTAAGAGCTTTTCTTATTTCATCATTTCTAATATACCATTTTGCTTTGGTTATTGTTCTTAAAACTGAATTTTGAGATACTTCTAGAATATTTAGGTTCGAGTTACATGCAAAAGCCCACACAGGACAAGCGTATACTAGTATTGGACGCAAAATCGAGGTGCACAGAAGCAATTTGTTTTCTATAGTCATTTTTGAGTTCTGGCAAATTAAGGGGAACATTTTACATTTTATTTTCCGGAACTTATCTCGCGTTTGTGTTATATGTTGTTTCCAAGTTAAAATTTTGTCAAGGGTAACACCTAGATATATAGTTGTCTGAGACCATGGGATATCAGTTTGATAGAATGTGAATGGTGGGGGTGGTATCTTTTTTCTTGTGAAAAGAACTGCAGTTGTTTTATCGACATTTATTTTTATTTTCCATGTATTAAAATTTTTTTCTAGTATTTTAAGGGGATTACTAAGCGCTTTTGTGACAGTCTTAGGGTTTTTAAAAGTTGCAAGGATTGCTGTGTCGTCGGCATACATATTTAGTGTTGTGAGTGTGTAAGTGAGGATGTCATTCAGGTACAAATTAAATAAATGGGCCCCAATTAAAGAGCCCTGTGGAACTCCCGCAGAAATGTTTCTGGGGCTTGATAGTGAATTTTGTACTTTGACTTGAAAATCTCTGTTTGTTATGTATGAGTGTATTAGATGTATTAGTGGGTTAGGAAAAGAGTAGGTGATTAGTTTGTAGATGAGTCCTTCTAACCATACTCAGTCAAATGCTTTCTGTATGGCTAAAAAAACAGCACCTGTGGTTTTTTGTTTTTCTAGTCCCGAGGAGATTAATTCTGTTACTTTAAGAAGGGGGTGGAGAGTTTTTTAGTGAATCCATATTGGTTTGGTGTTATTATATTATTTTGGTGAATGTGTTCTTTGAATCTGTTTAGGATTACAAATCCAGCTAGTTTATCTATGGATGAGAGGAGTGATATTGGTCTGTAGCTGTCTGGTGATTTTGGGTTTTTGCCTGGTTTTAGTATGGGAAAAATTATTGCAGTTTTCCAACATTTTGGAAAACCTTCGTACTGAAGTTCCGCCCATTGCTATATATGCTTCTTAGCTTACGGCTACAGCATCCAATGGCAATGCGCGCTTTCGTAACTTTACTTTCCTAGTTTGTTTCGGCAGTTCCTCACTCTGTCGAAAGCCCAGGCGATTGTTGCCTTGATCCTAACTTTGATAGCTCTTTCAAATTAAGTAAAAATTAATTAATTATGATATTTTCTTCTTTATTAATTATGATGAGAGGGTAAATTTTGTTCATTAAATAGGAACCTCGTAATTTTAGCCGTTACCGTTACCGTTCACTCTAAATTTTTTTGCAATTTAATTTTTAAGTGATTTTCCAGTGTTATGACGTCATATGATGCCAGACTTCTCTCTGAATGCGAAAATTTATACTTTACACGCAGTTTTTTTCGGGATTATTACATATTTTAAAACGTTTTTCTGAATTTCACTTGGTGTGTGTCATTAAATTTTTGATCGTTAATTTAACCAACTTCCCATCAAGCTAGAGCTTTGAAATTTTGGGAATCGTTCGTACTCGCCTAACAATGCAATATTTAGACGTTTGCGACAAGTTTTAACTAATATTTTCTTAAATAATGCAGTCTAGTCCAATCACTTGGAGCGATTTCAAAAATTGGCACCAAACTTGGCGATTTTTTTGGGCTGAACGTTAAGTCCCTAAAACGGACCAGGGAAGGTACATTTGGCAAAATACCACCAAATAATTCTTGTCGTCAAGGGTGATTGAGTTAAACTGCATTCCAATCATTTAATTTACCGGATGAATTAATTAATTTTAGTGAGTTTCAACGCTTTTATGTATTTCACTTGGTGTGTGTCTGTCTCTGCGTGTATCAGTGTGTCATCAAATTTTCTATCATTAATTTAACCAACTTCCCATCAAACTAGAGCTCTGAAATTTTGGGAACCGTTCTTATTTGCCTAACAATGCAATATTTAGATATTTGCGACCAGTTTTATCTAATATTTCAATAATTTTCTTAAATAAACTTTGTCACCACTCTTACTGTAATGAACTTTTTTTCCAGGTTAGAATTAATGACACCCTATCTACCCCCACGTAAAATTAATTCTGGAGTAGCTCAAGGAAGTTTAATTGGCCAATTTTTATTTAATTACTACTTAAATGATATTCCAAATTACTCCCTTACAACACTAAATATGTACGCAGACGACACTGCTATTGTCGCTAAATTTAAAATCCCAAAACTGTAAATTTTGCTCTCAATAAGCACCTTGTGCTATTCCAGGATTATTTCAAAAAATGGAAAATCAAAATTAATGTCGATAAATCCCAAGCTGTAATTTTTACAAAAAGAAAAACCAACCCTCCCCCACCCACCTTCTTCCAAAAACAAATTCCTTGGGATACCTCCGCTAAATACCTAGGCCTCACTTTTGACATCTAACCTGGAGAAAACACATCATCAACACAAGAGAAAAATTTCGAAGACTCTCACACAAAGTTTATCCGTTAATTAACAGGAAATCTACCATGAACCTTCAAAACAAACTCCTAATATACACAGCAATCATGAGACCAATTATCAGCTACGCAAGTCCAATATGGGCTTACTGTGCAAAATCCAATCTTAATATTCTTGAAACTTCCCAGAGCTCTACTATCAAGATGATCGCTAGGGCTTCCATGTATATGAAAAATAAAGACATTTACAAAGCTTTACAACTTACTACATTCAAAAATCACATCCAAAAACTAGCTTCAAAATTTTTTAACTCCCTAGAAAACATTAACAACCCAAATATTCAGAATCTTGAGAATTATCAAATCACTCCTAATATTAAAAGACCCAGAAAAATCCTTTTTGAATATAACCCTCCTTAATTTCTTCCATTATAAAATTTTCATGACGATCACAAGACTTTACAAACCCCTCCCACCTTACTTATAGTAAATTCTACTCTAATGCGGGAAGCCACTCGCAGCATCGCAACTTCTCACTCAGCAGCCAATCTGAATGCAAGATTTCATCCTCTCCTTCTCTCCGAATTTTTCGACCACCAGTTCTTCATTTCTTACAACAAAGTTCCTCTTCTCTACAACAGAGGGCGCCAGATCTCCAATAAACTTTAATTCTCCATAACTCGTTTTCTACTCATCCGAATGCCAAGAAATTTTCACCATATCTACATCAACTCTTACTCTCCAGAATGAAAACACACCTTCTCAAAGTAACTTTTAACTTTCAAGATTTGGGCTAGAGGAGCACCCCATGCTCTAAGCGCCCATTGAAATTTCAACGTCAACGTGTTTACTCCTTTTTGCGCTGGATTGGATACAAACGTTGTTGATCGCTGAGGTACCGCAATTTTTGAAAATCCGTTATAAGTTGAAAATGTTAACGTCCAGTGAATCGTTTAAAATAATTTTTTTTGCGGATGGTTGAAGAAAATCTGCAGTAGCAATTTTGATGGCTTCGTTTTGGAAACGGTTGTTAAAAAATAAAAAAATTAAAAATGAAGTTCCAAATGCGTTGCTTTGTCTTCTAGACACGACGATTTCAGCATTTTTTTTTCATTGAATACGCCTGCTTACTTCAGAATTTGTCTTCCAGGCACGACGCCATCTTTTCTCGCTTCCAATTTGAAATACCCGCTCTGGCGTTATTTTAGTACTTCATTATTTGCCTTCCAGGCACGACGCCATCTTTTTTTTCTCGCTTTCAGAAGCTCCGGGTTTAAATCACCCGCCTTGGGGCCGTCTTAGCACAATTTCAAAAATCTCGTCAAGGGGCACTCCACAACTAGGCTTTAACCAATTTAACTTTCTTATATTTAAGTGCAGTCAATCAGTTAAATATTTCGTTAGTATTTTTATTCCCCCCTTTTTTGTTCCTGTGTTTTTCCTTTTTTAAATGTTTTGCAATTTTATATGCTTTAGTCTGAACCTTCTTTCTTCTTTTTAAGTGCAGCCAATCAGCTTCAGTAGATGAAAAAAAAATGCCTTGCCAAAAATCAAATTTAGGTCGCAATACTCGCAAAGCAAAATCAGTGCGACGAGTAATTGCTCATCAAACTGAGGAAGAACGGGAGTAAGGGAACGAGCAAAGCCGACAAAGAATGGCTCAAATACGTGCTGAGGAAGCAGCAGAGCAACATGCAGCTAGATTTGAGGATGCAAGTTTGCGAGTACGGCAGTCACGTTCTGCAACATCAAATGTGCTCCGTTCTCAACAAAGAGAACACAATAGGCTACAAATGGCTGAAAGACGTCAACAAGGAAAAGCATATCAGCCTTACAATCGCCTTGCATTTCGGTACAACCCAGGTGAGGATTATAGTTTGAGCCAGCATGTACTTATCGGCACAATGACGGTAGTGAGTCCTTATTGCAAGGCTCTGAAATTTTGCGGAGAAACAAAACGAAAGTGTTGTGCTGCTGGAAAAATTAAACTACCTTAATTTAGAGAACCACCAGAGCCATTAAAAACTTTGCTTGCTGGATATACTAGTGAAAGTACAAATTTACCATAAAGGTGGCTCATTGCTTCCCTTCCCAAACGGTCAACATAAATTTTTACAAATGTATTTTATTGGTGATGACAAGGATGAATAAGACGCTCGCTGCGGAATCTCTACTGGCATAAAAAGGTGCATTGTTTCTCAACTGCAAGAGCTTCTTCACGAAAAAACCCATTTAGTGCGTTTGTTCAAGACAGCAATTGACATGATGCCATCCGATACGCACAAGATTGTTAGTCAGGCTGACAGAACGCCTGCTGGAGAACATGTAAGAAGATTTAATGCTCCAACTGTAGATGAAATGGCAATTATTATAGTTAGCGATCAATTTCAATTCTAGAGATATTGTTCTTCACCGGAGAAATGAGCAATTAACAAAAGTTGCAGAAACTCATAGTTGCTACGATGCCTTACAATATCCAATCATTTTTTGGGATGGTGTTGATGGATATAATTTCAGCGTTAAGATAGTAAATCTAGTCAATGAAGAAGAAACAAAAAAGAAATGCAGCGCAATGAACTATTATTCATACCGATTAATGGTTCGAAAAAACGAAGATAATCATATTTTAAAATGCCGTCAATTATTTTATCAATACATAGTAGATATGTATGCTAAAATCGAAACATAGCGTTTGATATTCATCCATTTGAATCAAACCAAGCTTCGCTCTGAAGAATATGTTCATTTGTGAGATGCAGTTGTTCATGATGGTAATACAACTAACGTAGGAAGATTAACCATTTTGCCATCTTCATATACAGGTAGTCCACGACATTTGCACGAGTATGCTCAAGATGCAATTGCATATGTTCGTCTCTATGGGTGTCCAGACTTATTCATCACATTCACATGCAATCCAACTTGGGATGATATCCAACAACTTTTACTTCCTGGACAATCGCCAGTAAATAGGCTTGACACCACAGCACGTGTTTTCAGGCAGAAGTTGAAATCATTGATGGATTTCATGGTGAAACATGAAGTGTTTGGGTCTGTGCGTTGCTGGATGTGGGATGGCAAAAAAAGAGGATTGCCACATCACATATATTAATCTGGCTTTGTAACAAAATAACTTCAAATGAAATTGATGATGTAATATGTGCTGAAATGCCCGATGTTGACATCAATAAGGACTTGCACGAAGTTGTGATAAGAAATATGATACATGGACCTTGCGGTACATTTAATCCAAATTCACCATGTATGATAGATGGAAAATGCTCGAAGAGATATCCTAGAGCATTAATATCCAATACGGTCACAGGAACCGATGGATATGGTCACAGAACCGATGGTACCGATGGATGGGATGGTTTATACAGAAGAAGATCAGCAGATGAAGGTGGTAAATTAGCAACCATAAAAATACGAAACAGTGGCATTGAAATAGATAACCGTTGGGTTGTTCCTTATTCGCCTTTGCTATCAAAAACATATAAGGCGCACATAAATGTGGAGTACTGTAATTCCGTTAAATCCATTAAATATATTTGTAAGTATGTTAACAAAAGCAGCGACATGGCAGTTTTTGGTATGCAACCAGAAACAAGTGATAGGAATGCAGTTATGCATATCGATGAAGTAGCGCAATATCAGGCTGGAAGATATATAACACATCAATCAATAACTCCCGAGACTAACCCAGAGATGGCGCTCGTAGTAAACCAGTAACCAGGTCTTTCTAGAGTACTAACCTTTGCTTGAAACGTGTCAAAAGTTTAAGTCGATCGGACCAGAAACAGCTGAGTTATCGAGGTAGGAGTAAAGTCGTTTTGTAGTTTGTTTAAAAAATGGAAAAAACCGAGTTTCGTGTTCTGATAAAACATTGTTTTTTAAAGGGTAAAAATACCGTGCAAGCGAAACAATGGATTGAAAAATGTTACCCGGACTCTTGTCCATCCAAAGCAACGATTTGTCGGTGGTTTGCCGAGTTTAAACGTGGTGGTACCGACACAAATGACGCGGAACGCTCGGGTAGACCTGTGGAAGCCGTTACACCGGAAAATGTGAGTGAAGTGACAAAAATTATAATGAAAGATCGTAAAGTGAAGCTCCGTGAGATTGCTGAGATGACACAGATATCATATAGAAGTGTATTTACTGAAAAAGGTTTTTTGAAGTGAAGTGAAAAAGGTTTTTTCCAAGTGGGTGATTGTTGATGGAACAGAAACAGAACGAACGGATGATTCAGAAAGCTGTTTATCACTATTTACTCGCAACAAAAAGATTTCTGCGAAAAAAAAAAAAAAAAAAAAAAAAATTTGGGAAAAAAAAAAAGATTTGGAAAAGCGTTGGAACGATTGTATCACCCTAAAAGGTGATTAACAAAAGGTGTTATGTTGATGAATAAAAAAAAATTTTGCAAAAAAAAATGTTATTTTCAATGTTAGTCTCGGGAGTTATTGATTGATGTGTTAAGTAGCAATGAAGCAGTATGGCGAATTCTTTCGTTTCCTATACACGAACGAAGTCCTGCCATTGTTCACTTAGCAGTATATCTAAGAAATGGACAACGTGTTTATTTCACAGCTACAAATGTACAACAAATAGCCCTAAATCCACCAGCTACAACATTAACTGCTTTCTTCACGTTATGTCAGAATGATGCATTTGCGAAAATACTGTTACATTCGGAAGTGCCTACTTATTACACATAGAATGCGAGTAGAAAAGTATTTGAGCGACGCAAACGAGGTGAGCAGGTCATAGGACAACCTAGCATTTTTAAAGAAACGACTATTGGCAGACTATACACTGTACATCCGAATCAGGATGAATGTTTCTTTCTACGTATGCTATTGGTAAATGTGCATGGTCCAGTGTCTTTCCAACAACTGAGGACTGTCAATGGGGCTACACGTTACACTTTCCGCAGTGCATGTCATGCTCTAAATTTATTGGAAAATGACTTGCACTGGGATGTATGTATTAATGATGCATGCAACATGTCGCATCCAAAGCTAATTCGTACATTATTTGCAATCGTATTGACTGCCTGTTCTCCTTCATCTCCTACAAACTTATAGGAGAAATATAAATCACACATGGCAAAAGATATTTTTCATCAAATGTGCAGGGAAAATTCTAATTTTGGCATTGATTTCACAGCAGAACACTATAATGAAGCATTGATAATGATTGAAGATTTGTGTTTAGCAATTGCAAACAAAGTTCTCAATCAGTTGGGAATGCCATCACCAACTCAATCTGCTGCTGCTTCAATTGATATAGAACTGTTTCGCAAGCAAAACTACAATATAATGGATCTTTTGTCCTTTGTTTCATCAAATATTCCTAAGTTAACGCTTGAGCAAAAAGGCATTTATGATCAAATCATGCAAACTATCAATAGTGGGAATGAAAAAATCTTCTTCTTAGATGCGCCTGGAGGAACTGGTAAAACATTCCTAATCAAATTGATTATGGCAGCAGTACGATCCCAAAATGACATAGCCTTAGCTCTTGCGTCATCAGGTATAGCTGCAACATTGTTACCAGATGGAAAAATTGCTCATTCCGCTTTGAAACTGCCATTGAACATTCACATAATTGAAACTTTCACATGCAATATTTCTAGAGCATCAGGCATGGAAAAAGTATTGCAGAAATGCAAAGTTATTGTTTGAGATGAATGCGCAATGGCACACAAAAAAATCCCTTGAAGCTCTTGATCGATCATTACAAGATTTGAGTGGAAACACTAGACCGTTTGGGAATACGTTAATATTGCTTGCAAGAGATTTCAGGCAAACATTACCTGTAATTCCTCGATCAACATCAGCAGATGAAATAAATGCTTCTTTGAAACACTCTGCTTTGTTTCGACATGTGAAGACTTTGAAATTAACTACAAATATGCGTGTCTAGTTGCAAAATGATCGATCAGCTAAAATTTTCTCAATTTAATTGTTGTATATTGGAAACGGAAGGTGCCAGTAGATTTGACCTCAGGGAAAATTTCATTGCCTCATAACTTCTGCAATTTGGTGACATTCAAATGAGAATTGGTTGAAAGAGTATTTCTTGACATTCAAACCAATTTTACGAATCCCAATTGGCTGAGTGAACGTGCTATTCTTGCTGCTAAGAACAAAGACGTCTACCAGCTTAATAACATCATTCAGTCTCGCATTCAAAATGAGACAGTCACCTATAAGTCTGTTGACACTGTTGTGGAAGTAGATGAAGCAGTGAATTACCCTACAGAATTTTTGAATTCACTTGATCTGCCAGGAATGCTGTCCCACATACTGCAGTTGAAAGTTGGTGTGCCAATTATCATGTTGCGAAATATCAACCAGCCAAAGCCGTGTAATGGTACGCGGCTTGCAGTTAAAAAATTAATGAGCAACGTCATAGAGGCAACAATTTTGACAGGATCCTTCAATGGTGAAGATGTCCTCATTCCTCGCATTCCTATGATACCAACAGATATGCCATTTCAGTTTAAGAGATAGCAATTCCCAATTCGATTGGAATTTGCAATCACTATCAATAAAATTCAGGGGCAATCTTTAGAATTGTGCGGCTTAGATTTAGAGGCCGATTGTTTATTTCATGGACAATTATATGTTGCATGTTCCAGAGTAGGCAAACCAGATAATCTATATATCTACACTGAAAATGGAAAAACAAAGAATGTTGTGTACCCGTGAAGCATTGTAAAATTAACCTTTTGCCCTCAAGGACTCCAGAGTAAAGCCGTTTAGAATTTGTGTATATTTTAACTGTTTTTTTTTATTTAAATTAATGTAATATTTTTTTTATCAGTTTTGGGTTGTTTATCATTTCTATGTTTTTTACTATTTTATGAACTGCATGAACCTATTTATGTATTTTTGCATTTAAGTTATTATTAAGATAAAATCTCTTTAATTAACATCTCTGTAATTAAACCAGATTAACCATTAAAGAAAATTATGCCCATTATAAGATTCACAATTGGCTGGATGGACAAGCTCTTTTCATTTAACCAGACTGAGCCACAGCAACGCGTGGCAGGGTACAGCTAGTATATATAAAGTACATTAAAACAAAGATGCTTTATGATTTCGTAAGAAACATTTATACAGATGATGAAATTATTAACTGTTCGAATATCAATAACAATGATTGAACGCTTAAGAAAAATGACAGATAAGCAATCTGAAACTGTTTGAATAATGCTCGAAGATGGATTGCTTATTAGATTTTTAAATTTTTCCGTACGTTGTACACAGCGGGCCATTAAAATTGCAATATTAGAAAGAAATGATCTGACGAAAGTCAAAATCACATGAAAGGAGGAAGAGGTTAGGATATGCAAATGATTAGTATTTCAGCGCATTTAGATGATACAGAGGGAGAAACAACATCTGAAGCACTGCATAAAAGAAATGTTGTGAAGTGGATTTCTCATTCGGAAAGGGCTTTGTAAAATCGCAGTTTGCTCAAAATATCGTATTATGCCTCGAATAATAATAAGAAATTATTACCAGCAAGTGTCGGAATTCGATAGAGGCAGAATCGTTACCTGTCCAGAGTGTATATTATCTTTCCGTGATATTGCCGGTTGCACTGATCGAAATCCAACCACTGTCATGCGAATATGGAACCAATGGGTTGCTAAGGTTCATACTGAACAACATGAAAGATCTCACCGAGAGAACAGACATACTGTGAGGTCGGCCTGCAAAACCGTACAACCACATCACGGACCCTTAGCAAGGAAATGGGCATGTTTGCAGCACTCCCAGTATCCGTTCGAACGGTGCGACGACGTTTGCAGCAACTTGGACTGTCAGCACTCGACCACTACTTCGGCTTCCATTGACAATGAAATACAGAGAGAGATGGCGACTTTAGTGCGCCGAATGACAAAGCTGGAAGCAGGAGTGGCAAATTATCATGTTCTCAGTCGAGTTTCGATTCTACGTGCAGTATTCTGATGGCCATATACGTGTCTGGAGGCTTCCTGCTTGCATTTGATATCGGCATAGCGACCCTACATATGGTGAAATGGTTTGAGCAGCCATTGGGTACGCGACACGCGCATCTCTAGTTCGGATCGACGTCAATTTGAACGCAGATTTCTTACATTTCTGACATCTTACATCCAGTGGTTGTGCCCTGTCTTCGAGGCCATCTTCTAACAAAATAATACAAGATCACTTGTTGTTCGACGTGCTCTGAACTTCGTCGATACACAGGCTATTGTTGCCTAGACCTGTACGGTTTCCAGGCCTACTTGAAGCAGCATGGAATGAGTCGCCCATTTCTGTCATTCCAGCCCAGTTCGACTCCATGCCCAACCGGATAACGGCCGTTTTATTTGTCAGAAGTGGCAGCTATTTCTACTAATTTTGCACCTCAGTAAAACCCAAAACTGCAGGCAAATTTAATCTTTTTGTCTTCATGCCATACTGTTAATGTACCATAAATACCTTTTTTGTAATTGTTTTCCTTCATGGTGTTGCAATTTCAATGGTCAGTAGTGTAAATGCTCAACTCCGCGATCCAAAATTTTATAACTTTGACCTGGAATCAGACGACGCGGTCGGCACTTAAGTTTCTTCACATTAAATTTCAGCTAGGCGTGTACGAATTATCTGTTCTTTCTAAAATGACAAGATGAAATTTAAAGATGATGATTATGCTTGAAATGAAGAAAAGTTTGCAAAAATAATAACTTTTACTTAAACCAGTTGAAATTTTGAAAGAATTTTGAACTGGCATCAATTAATTACTATTGACAGCTTCTAGCAACAAATCCAATTAAGAGCAATTTTTCTATAATAAAGAATATAAATTAAGATGGAAATATGACATTATTGAATTTTTGAGTTACAGACAGCATTGTTTCACTTAAATTTTAAAATACAAAACTACAATGAATAAAATTTAATTCTCATTAATTTTCGGTCATTAGAGTATTATCTTACATAAAATTGTTTGCAAGAGAAGGGGGAGTGCTTAACTTTGTTCATAATTATCACAGAAACACATAAAAACAGTTCAGAAAAAAAAAATCAAAAATATACATAACAGACATTTTGCTTTCAAAAAATCGCATTTTTTTAACGTGGTTACACACAATAACAGTTAAACGTTTTTCATTCTTTCAAATACTAGTTTCGCTAAAAATGTTACTTATTTGTTTAACAAGAAATAAATGAAATCCAAGTAAAATATAAAATTTATTTACATAATGAACATTTACAAAAATGAACTACTTTCAACCAAGAACAAATAATTAAATACGTCATAAAATCATATTCTATAATTTTATATTTAACAACAAAAATTTTACAGTTTTATCAAAACATAGTTTGCATACAACAAAATGATTATATTGTTCAATTTATGATTTGTTTTCAAAAATTCGAAACATTTATATCTCATAATTCAAGTTTTATCAGTAGCAAACTCAAAATATGTACATCAATTTTGCAATTGAATTGCAATTAATTAAACAGTTTAATACAATTAAAAAAAAAGAACTGATCCCATTAATTAAAATAGGATCATTATAAGAAAAGAGTTCAGTAAGTAATATTTTAAAAATAATCAGTTTTTCAAATGAGTAGGTAAACACACATAGATGCTTGATAGACAAAAACTTATTTTAATACTGGAATTCAATAACTTAGATTGATGATTTTCCCACTAACTCTAATAATATCAGATAAATTACACGTTTAAAGCGAAAAATGGAACGTTCAGAAGTTAATGTAAAGGCAGAAGTTGCATGTAACTCTCCCATTTTGGATGTTTTTTAATTAAAGATTTCATATTCGTGTTTTGCATTATTTCATTTTCGTACTCCTCCAAACTCATTGGCTTTGACTTGCTCCAGAAAAATGACAATGCTTCAAGCACTTCTATATCATCAACTAATTCCAGCATCTTTTCTATAAAATTGGCAGGAAGATCATTTATATCTAAATCCTGACCAGCCATCTGCAAAACTGTATTTCCATGCGATAGTACATCCCTCAAATTCGCGCCCGAGAAAAGACCCGAAAGCTTTTCCCACAAATGTTTGAAATCTTCTCTGCGATACAAAATGTTCTGGCAATCGAAGAGTAACATTTCCAAGGACAATTGTACAACTGGGTCTCTCTTATAACGTTCGCGCATCAGAAAAACAGCATGTTTCCTAGCATTTTCATTGTTAGAGTTCGAAGTATACAAACTTCTGATTTCTTCAGATTCCTCAATCAATAGAATCTTCAGTTGCTTCATGGAGTGTAATAAACACTCCACTTTTCTGTTCAAGAAATGAAGAATTTTTTTATTCATGTGGTAAGGAAATTCTGTGCTAAAGAGTAAATTTCTGTTCTCTTGCTTGTCTACAAAAGTTATAAACGTTTCTATATCTTTTATATCTTTTACTGACTGAGTTCTTTTGCGTAAATCATTCAACATGTTGGAAGCTTTCTTGTGATCTCTTAATAATGCTTTCTTGAGAATTTCCCTCTTGTGACCCATCATTGGAATACCATTCAGAAGTTTTTCTTCCTCTTTTAAAGAAAGTGATGATCCATTTTGCAAGCTATTTTGTAAAGAAACTACGGATTCTTCAACTTCTTTGCATCGATCCAAGCATTTTTGTTTGATTGTAGTTATTTCTTGCATTGAAAAGTACTTAAAACTTTTCAAATCGTCTAAAAACTTTGTTAGTTTAGAATAATCAAAAGTGGAACAATCCTCGTCTATCGACACGATATCACTAAATACTTTTTTGATAATATCGCAAAGATTCATTACATCAGAACTTAGTTTCCCTTTAATAAGATCATTCAGACGTTTGTCACAATTGTTTATTACAAAATCTGAAAGAACTTTCACGGCTATTGCAAGTCTAAACGCTTCTGTATTTTTGCTTTGCCGGGAAATGAAATTCATCACATCAGAAGTTAGTTTTCTTTTAATAAGATCATTCAGACGTTTGTCGCAATTGTTTTTTATAAAACCTGAAAGAACTTTCACGGTTTTTACAAGTCGAATCGCGTGAGCTTTATTGCTTTGCCGGGAAATGAAATAAACGAAAACTTTTAATGTTAAAACTTCTTGTTTCAATTCTATCACATTCTCGTATTCATTAATTGATCTTTTTAAACCTTTTATGATATTTTCCACACATAGTTTAACTTTAGGTTTCATTAAATTGAAATATTCAAATTGCTGTTCAGAAATACGATGTGCTTCTCGAAGTATCTTATTAAAAATATTTCGGTAAGTATAAAAAGAATAGTTAATGTTGCTTATTTCTATCAAAAATATCTCCACTCTGAACATTTGCAAAACATAAACTTGCTGCACGATTTCTAGAATACATCTAAGTAAAGGGTGCAGAGATTCAAATCTCGAAGCATCATTTTCTAAATCACACTTTCCGAATGATGAGCTAGCTTGATAATGAGAAAAGCAATGATTACGAAGATTCAAAAGAACTTTTCCAAGACCTAAAGGAAGATTAAAGTTCAATAAACAACCAACAATATTGTTTTTCTCCGAAATCACCAAAGTCTCTCCGAGAACTTGCAATGCACGTTCAAATGCTAAAATTCCTTTTCGCCCATCATTTTGAAAAGATACATCGCAGGCAGTTTTCAAATACGTTATGAGTCTCGTAAATAAAAACTCATCTTTGATTTCTGGGAAATGTTCTAATTGTATTATGATATCCTTCAAAGTCATGTCAGGATCACATTTGTCTTCATTTGGGTCGTTCATTAAATGCATTAACAATTCCTTACAATGAATTCTTAACTGTTGTCTATACAAAAATGGAATACATTGCAGTCCCTTCAACCCAGGGGTAGGTAGACAAACGTTACAAAACATTCCATGATCACATTTCGGAAATTTCTTATAACTTAAAATAGTTAGAAAAAATTTAAAAATAGTGGGCATTAATATGGGATTATTAGTCGGATTTAGGTGTAAAATATTATCAAAAAGTAAAAGACAAGTAAAATAGTCAATATTTTCATAACATTCTTTGTATTTTATGTAATACGAAAAAATTTTTCTAAAACTTATGCCATCAAATGCTATATTCTCATAATTTTTCAAGACTGATACAATGATTTTTTTGTTTAAATTAAAATTCTGTAAGCGAGAATAGTTTTCTTTAATATAAATAATATCATGTATCACGGCCCTTTGAAATTGGTTGAATTTAAAAACATCATCATACGTTTTAACAGCTGATAATTGCCTACAACTAAGTGAGGAAAAATTATTACAGGTACTCAAATCATTTCTTAGTATGCTGTCAACACTTTGAAGAGCAAGAGTTATTTCAGGGCTTGGACATCTGAGTGAATATTCCGATTCATAGAAACTGTTTGTAACGTAATCATATAATATATAGAATAGACGATCACTGTCCAAACCAGTACAGTGAAAGAATGCAGAAACTCCATTTTCTACTGGAAGACAAGGATTAGTATTGAACCCTGCATACAAAAGTCTCGGTGGTATATATGGAGAATTGTAGATTTGTGGTATGTATTCTCTCCATGAATTCTTGAGTAAGGCTAAAAGAAAATTTTCATCGTAATCCAGGTTATTTACAATTTCAAGAACAATACTAGAAGGAAATTGAGCTAATTTCAAAATAACTTTCAAACGTTCACGTCTAAAGCGATAGGCATAGCATAAATTCATTCCGAAACTAAATCTTACTCTTCCAGGGGAACGATGGGCATTCTGGACTCTTTGAAATAATACAATTGTTGTATTACTATTTTGTCTTTCAAAAAAGTATTCAGTAATTTTTCTTTCCCCTTTTGAATCTATTTGATATACTTTTATGCAGCATTGTAGCAGTTTGGATATCGTTCCTAACATGCGAGAATTGCCGAATATGTCGCCATCACACATTTCTTGTACCCCACGGGTATTTAATCTTTCTCCAAACAACTTAACTAAATGTAACATTGTTTTATTCAAGAATAGAGGTTGTCTATTCAGAAATGGGTTGAAACTATGAACTTGTTCTCTAATTTTCTTCCATGTTGGTTTGCGTCGTATTTTTGTTCTGTTTTTCATCACTTCGACATCTTTATTATCCCCAAGAATGAGATCAAATTTTCCTTTTTGGTACTCATTTGAAAATCTGAAAATGGAAATAATGTAAGATAAAATGATGGACCATTTTAGACTTCTTCTTCGAGGAACCGGTATCTCCCAAATATCTTCAGGAGATGTTTGCTCAGGCGAATTCTCCAAAATCCAAGACGCTTGATCAATGCTTTGGGGAGCTGGCAAATCCATGTATGATAAGAAAAGTAAGAAATCTGTGCTGATTGTATGAAGAATAAATATATCTGTAACAAGCCTGAATCTGTAGGAAGAGATAAAGATTCAGGCCAATTAAAAATTATTTTTAACAAAATTAACGTATTTAATGAAGAAAATTATGGCAACAAAAAATGTTTAAATTATGCATTATATGACTGTTCCAAAACTGATTGTATCAAAAGATTACAATAACAATTCAAAGTTAATCTATCAACAGCACAATGATAAAGTTTGCAGGATTACTTCTTCCATGGATCCATATAATGGTAGGTGAAACCTTATTTGATATATATAAATTTTTTTGACATTTTGGACATTAAATCTTCTGTTTCTTGATTAGGATTTATTTTCCTTATTAAGCATACCTCAAGGAATGAAAAAATTCGTAAATGATATAGAATAAACATTAAATAGACGACAATATGAATATATCCCTGTCGAAATTTAAGCACAGAAACCAACATATATTCTTTAATCATGGCTTTTTTGAAGCTTTGTCATTAATGAAACATTTTCTGGGAATTAATGTGTAATTAATATTCTTTGTAATCTATTCAGTGATTTTGCACAAGACACGTTTATACTTCATTAGCAGTTGTTCCTCCACAAACAAACACTTAATTCTGAAATTTTTACATCTTGCTTGGTGACCAAGTCAAAAAAAGGAAAATATTTCACTAAATGAAACTAAATTTCGAAAATGGATCCAAAGATAATGGTTATATAAAAAAAAATGAAACAAATTTGTTTGATCCCTGACAAATATTTTTCATTCATTTACTTTATATAAAACGAGGTAATACAAAGAAATGATCTTAAGAAAGAATCATCCAAAAAGACTTCTGTGTTGCAACAACAAAAATTTTCATTTAATAACCTCATTACACACATAATAATTTAAGCATTCATATTAATGGAATATTCTACCTTTTATCAATTTTGATTGAGTAAAATGGAAATCGATAAATCGTTTTCCGTGACACATATAGGTTTGATACTTTATAAAAGCCTTAGCATCCTTAATTTGTTATCTTAATTATTATAACCAACTTTAATACAATGCAACAAAAAAAAAAACCATATAAGAGGCTGAAAATAAATTAAATTTTTGGAACTAGGAAAAAATTGCTAAATCTATCCGATGAAATACTAAGCTAGCAATATTGCTGTTTGCTTCATGGGCCGCGGTACATTGGAGGTTATGGAAATGATCCACACATACAGATATAGCAGGTCAATTGAAAAGTCCCCGGCCTACCATAGTAAAACACATTTTTTTGGCACAATTAGTTTTTTTTATTCAACATAATTCCCTTCAATGGTGATACACCGATTATAGCGACCCTCCAACTTTTCGATACCATTTTTGTAGTACGATTTGTCCTTTGCTTCAAAATAGGCCTCAGTTTCGGCGATCACCTCTTCATTCGACGAAAATTTCTTCCCAGCGAGCATTCTTTTGAGATCTGAGAACAGGAAATAGTCGCTGGGGGCCAGATCTGGAGAATACGGTGGATGAGGAAGCAATTGGAAGCCCAATTCATAGATTTTTGCCATCGTTTTCACTGTCTTGTGACACGGTGCATTGTCTTGGGGAAGCAGCACTTTCTTTTTCTTCAAATGCGGCCGTTTTTCGGCGATTTCGTCCTCCAAACGGTCCAATAACGCTATGTAACAGTCGCTGTTGATGGTCCTTCCTTTTTCAAGGTAGTCAATGAAAATTATTCCATGCGCATCCCAAAATACAGACGCCATAACCTTGCCAGCCGACTGTTGCGTTTTCCCACGCTCTGGAGCGGGTTCATCGTGTGCAGTGCTCTCGGATGACTGTCGATTGGAATTCGGAGTGAAATGATGGAGCCATGTTTCATCCATTGTTACATATCGACGCAAAAATTCGGGTTTATTACGCTTGATCATCTTCAAACACTGCTCCGAATCATCAACTCGTCGTTGTTCTTGGTCAAAAGTGAGCTCGCGCGGCACCCACTTTGCACAGAGCTTTCTCATACCCAAATATTCGTGAATGATATGATGTACACGTTCAGTTGATATCTTTAGAGTGTCTGCTATTTCATTCAAAATCATTTTGTGGATTTTTTTTAATGTTTTCGTCGGTAACAACCTCTTTTGGGCGTCCACCGTCTTCGGTGTTCATTTCACCACGTCTAAACTTAGCATACCAATAATTGATGGTTGATTTTCCTGGGGCAGTGTCCGGAAACTCGGCATCAAGCCACGTTTTTGCTTCAACTGTATTTTTTCCCTTCAAAAAGCAATATTTTATCAACACGCGAAATTCCTTTTTATCCATTTTTTTCACAATAACAAAAGTTGCTTCACTCAAAATGCTATAATTCACAAACTAATGATCCGACAGCTGTCAAATTTATACACGCATCTTTTGAGGGTTAGGGCTAACTAAAAAACATATGGATTTAATTCTAGTAGCGCCATCTATGTGTCAGGCCGGGGACTTTTCAATTGACCTGTTATATATATATATATATATATATATATAATATGTTTGTGTGTGTGATTGAGTGTATAATGATTTAGAAAATTAATTAATTAAATAAAATAAATCAAGGCATAGTTCAAATTTCATTCTCGTTTATTCCACTTTAGTTGATGAGACAGATAGAGAGTTTAATATGCATATGTCTGGAGTCACATCTCCGCCTTTTGATGTGCAGCACAAGAGCGTAGAGATAAGAAGAGAGAAATTTTCTTTACTTTCATTTTGATAGAAGGGATTTTCCCTTAATGAGTAATAGGTTACATGGTATATGATGTAGAGATTTTGAGGGACTTAAATCGTCTCCAACAGCCAAGTAAGGATTATTTTTACAGATATTCAATCGAGGGAACTGCATATTCAGCAAAATGTTTTGAGCGTGCAATCGCTTAAATTGAAGGTTTAATTTGAAATTACATCAAACATTAGATTGAACCGTTTACTTTAAAGTTAGGGTATGGAAAAAAATTAGAAAATTAAATGCTTTGTCTAATATATATAATATTTCCTTTAAATATCCATTATTACTGTTCTTGGTTTGTTTTTCTAATTAAAATAACCAATTTGTCGAGTAATCCTTTTATTTACTGTTCGTTGAGAGAGAGGTAATTTTGTGTACGATTTGAGATTACGTTGATAACAGAAGAGATGAGCAGTAGAGCAAAACAGATTACATGCAATTCTGATGATGAGCAGGGCATTGTTTCCTGCACTGGAAAGGCGTAAAACGACTGCTTTTATGTTGAAATACGTTGGAAATTGTATCGAGGACATAGGCCGCGCAGCGGTCTTCAAGCTCGGGTCGGTATAGTGAAGCAAATTTGGCTTTTGATGGAATTAGGACTTTCTGCAAGTGAGTGATCAGTAGCTGGGCTCCGATTGGCTGTCAGTTTGGTCTGCTAAAGTAGGCACTTTGAAGGTATCGGTTTCGGTCAGGGGAGGCGCTGAATGTCTTGTCTCTGGTTGGTTGATAGGTTACGGAGGTGAGCTTCCTATTGGCTGCCTTTGGCTGTCGTGTTTGTGATATGGGTGTGTTTAGTTTGGAGGGCGTATACGGCTTGTGATGAAGTTAATAAGTTAATAGAATATTTTAGGGTAAAATTTATGAGTTTAAATAATTTAAGAAGTGATAGTAATTAAGGTGGTTTGTAGGAGTATAGTAAAACAGTTCTGGGTCTTTTTGTGTTTTCGCGAGAGGTGTAAATTTCAAGACAGATCATGTTGTAATTATTAGTTAGGTTCAGTGTTGAAAAATGACTGCTTTTTCTCTGTGCCTCCAGTTATATAGCAGAGAATTTCGAGGGACATTTTGTCATGTGATACGATCTCACAGTTCTAACACATGGATCAATAAGTTCCGAGACTAACCAGAGATGGCGCTCGTAGTAAACCAGTAACCAGGTCTTTCTAGAGTAATAACCTTTGCTTGAAACGAAAAAGTTTTAATCGATCGACCAGAAAACAGTGAGTTATAGTTGAAGTAAAGTCGTTTTGTGAAGTTTGTTTAAAAAATGGAAAACCGCGTCCTCGGTTCGATAAAAACGTGTTTTTAATGGGTAAAACACCGTGCAAGAAACAATGGATTGAAAATCGTACCCGGACTCTTGTCCATCAAAAGCAACGATTTTCGATGGTGCTCGAGTTTAAGTCATTCGAACAAATGACTGCGAACGCTCGGCAGATCGAAGCCGTTACAACCGAAAATGAGTGAAGTGACAAAAATTATAATGAAAGATCGTAAAGTGAAGCTCCGTGAGATTGCTGAGATGACACAGATATCATATGGAAGTGTATTTACTATCCTTCATAAAAATTGAGCATGAAAAAGGTTTTTTCCAAGTGGGTGGCGCGATTGCTTTCGATGGAACAAAAACAGCAACGAGTCGATGATTCAGAAAGCTGTTTATCGCTATTTACTCGCAACAAAAAAGATTTCTTGCGTCGTTACGTGACCATGGACGAAACATGGATACATCACTACATTCCAGAGTCGAAGCGGCAGTCATCTGAGTGGCGCACAGCTGGCGAAAGCCGTCCGAAGCGTAAGAAAACACAGCAGTCAGCTGGCAAAGTCATGGCGTCAGTTTTTTGGGATACGCATGGCGTGATTTTCATTGACTACCTCGAAAAAGGTAAATCGATCAACAGTGATTATTATATTGACTTGCTGGTGCGTTTGAAGGAGGAAATCGCAAAAAAACGACCGCACATGCAGAGAAAAAAATCCTTTTTCACCAAGACAATGCACCCTGCCACAAGTCGATGAAAACAATGGCCAAATTGAACGAATTGGGCTTTGATCTGCTTCCCCACCCCCCATACTCGCCAGATTTAGCCCCCAGTGACTACTGGCTCTTTGCTGATCTTAAAAAAAATGCTCCAGGGAAAAAGATTTGGCTCAAATGAGGAGGTCATCGCTGAAACTGAAACTTATTTTGAAGCGAAAGATAATTTTTTTTATAAACATGGTATTGAAAAATTGGAAAAGCGTTGGAACGATTGTATACCCTAAAAGATGATTATGTTGATGAATAAAAAAAATTTTGCAAAAAAAATGTTGTTTTCAATGTTAGTCTCGGGATTTATTGATCCATGTGTTAGATGTAGGGATTCTCAGGTTTTCCGCAGTGGACAGAGACTCTAGTAGGGATTATTTCTGAAAGATTTATGATCACGAGTAAAGAGGATAAAAAAAATTTATGAGCGTGAAATCTAATAAATAAAAGGATAATATGGAATTGTATCAGAAAATAAAAATGAACTCTTCACTTTTGAATTAGGAGAAATGAGATAGAATAGAAAATTAAATTATTATTAAGAGAAATTAATAAAATTAAAGTTAAATCATTACACACACACTCACACACACACACTCACACACACACACACACACATATATATATAAAGCAATGAAATTATTAAAACACATAAAAATTAGAGAACATTTAAAATCCAAAATCTACAAAAGAAAACATTTATAGAACTATATGAAATAGAAGAATAAAAATTGAATCAGATTTGAAACTAAATGAATAATTTGAATACCCAACAAAACAAAACATGCACATTCAGGCTGGGGACTGAATTGTGGGGTTAAACGTGTTCTATGGTACGAAACCTCCCAAAATGCATCTTGTTGGGTAAAAATTGGATCACTCCTAAATTCAATTAGTAAATTAAAGAAAAGAAATAAGAAACAAAGAAGAAAATGAAAGGCAAGATATCTCAATAACTAAAATTTTTTAAAAAAAACGATATTTTCCAATCAAATAAAATAATATTCATCTAAAAACTTTCCAACTAAAAACTTTTTCATCAAAAACCATCCATTAAATTTCCCATTAAAAATTTCCGATTAAAATATCCAAAAAAAAAAAAAAACCCTTCAATTAAAAACTACCCAATTAAAAATCATTTAACTAAAAATTAAAATTTTTTTTTCAAAATATTAAATCAGTATGATTAAAATTTTTAGTTAAAGATTTAAAACTTTAAAAACAACAACATACCCATATCCATGTTTTTCAAGAACAATCAATTTAAATCACAAGAATGCAAAAGCCAAAAATTAAGATCTTGCGACATGTGATCTTGAATTACAGCGCAATAGTTCAAAGAACCTTTTAAATGAAGATGTCTAATATTATGCACTGTTGCCACATAAAATTTGGAAATCAATAATACTTAGTGAAGATGAGTATCAAAAGTTTCAAAATATGGATTATTTAATAAAAATCTCATAATGAATACAATCATGACAAGAAAGCATATCCAATGAAACACAAATCAGAATGTTAGTTATTAAAATTATTTGGAATCCATTGCAAAAAATATATGTCTGTAAATGTTTACAATATAGAAAAGTTTTAATAGATCACTAAACAGTTGTCTTTGTAAACCAAATGTTGTGTGGTGGATTTGTTTTTGAATTGAAAGTTCGTAAGAATCTATGAAAGTCCTGAAAGGCAGCAGCTTTTACGTATAAGATTAACTTTTTGTAATATATCACCATTACAAAAGGTATTAGAATAAACTCTCGCACCAAAATGTAAATATCAGAATTT
Source organism: Nephila pilipes (assembly GCA_019974015.1). NCBI lineage: Eukaryota > Metazoa > Arthropoda > Arachnida > Araneae > Nephilidae > Nephila > Nephila pilipes. The sequence goes on from BMAW01114145.1 coordinate 35,722, forward strand.
CTTACAAATCAATTCATACAATAAATATCCTAGTGAGAAAACTGTCATAATTGAAAAAAAAAATTAGATATGAAATTCAATTTACTTAACGACATTTTAATATCCTCCAGAATCCCCTAAGAACTCCTCATGGGAAATCTTAAGAACATATCAAAATTGACCATCATACAAATTATTGTGAATATATCTTTTTAAATAAATTAATGGATAATAAACTAACAACAAATACAGACAAATACTCTTTATCTGTCTGTAATTCAAACTCTTTACATTCTCCTATAAATTTTCTAATGTTATTGAATCTGTCTTTATCATGAGTAACTAGTAGTTTATTACAAAGCAAAAACTTTAAAATAATGCTTCTGTATATGAACAAGTGAATATTTCTTTCCCAGTAAGGCATTTTAATTAACTTAAGCCCAAATGCATCTCTTTTATCAAATAAATTACTATAAATGGTATAATCCTTTAGCTGTAGTTCTGTATCTCAATATTCAGCCTTACTTGTATGTGAATTTGTTTGCAATAAAACCAAATAATTTGAAAAAAAATCAATGTTCGGCTTAAAATCATTTACTAAAAATTATAAGGTTATCTATATAAAACATACAGTTATTAAAGTGGTTCGATTCATAAAAATATAAGTACAGATTATACAGAAAAATATAAGTACAGGACCTCCTTGAGCCAGGCTCTTTATCTGTCTGTATATTTTCTTTTTGAAAATTATATAATTTTCCCGCAGGACTTTCCATTTTACAACGTTTTTCTGAATTTCACTTGGTGTGTGTGTGTGTGTGTGTGAGAGTGTGTGTGTCATCAAATTTTCGATCGTTAATTTAACCAACTTCCCATCAAGCTAGAGCTTTGAAATTTCGGGAATCGTTCGTACTCGCCTAACAATGCAATATTTAGACGTTTGCGACAAGTTTTAACTAATATTTCAATAATTTTAATAAGTCAAAATATTCTTTCCTCTAGGCGCTTTTAGGATTGAGGAAAAAATTTTTTCCCCCTCTGGGAACACCGGGCACTCCCCACACCACATGACGCCTCGTAAAACTATTGTACTCACAAAGGGGAGATACTATCTCCCTTTACTATCTCCGAAATAGTAAGGGTTGCTGACTTTTAGTCAATAATCATGAGCAAGAAAGAAAGTTTCCAATATTTGGCACCATGTCTTATCACAATAATTTTTTCTGAATTCTGGTTCCCATTTTTTTTTTAATAGAATGGCTTACAAACTTTCAAATGCATGTTTTGATTTTATGAGTATTATGAATTTTTTAATACGCTCACAAATGTCTCTTTTTTAAGTAAATTTTAAAGTTAAAAATAACCAACAGTTTTAACTAATATTTCAATAATTTTCTTTAATAAACTTTGCCACCATATAAAAACGTTGTTTTTAAAAACGTTGGTTTTTATATGGAATTATTTTTATCGCTCAACTTGCACGTGCTTGCTGAACAAAATAAAAAGCACATACATCCGATTTTCATCCATTTCATTGAAATATACATTTTCATTTAAAAATACAACACAGAAATTGCGCCGTACATTGGATTAAACGTTACAAAATTATTATAACACAGGATAGAAATCAATCAGCAAGCTATTTTATCGAAATCACTATTCAAATCAGGCAATTGTAACAGGAAACAAAAAACGAATTTCAGTACAAATTCACGTCTCGAACATAAGGACATAATTTTTTTTATCGGCACATTTACATAGTCGTTTAATGTCAGATTTAAAATAAAAAAAACATACATAGTAATTTTTTTTTTAATAAATATAAATGTGTTACAAATAATTAATTTTTTAAATGTTACTTTCATCAAAATGTGTTTTCTTGTATATTACTATTTTGATGTGGATAAAAAATATTTTTTATTTATAATATTACTTTCACATCCAAAACTTTCTAAATTACAGCTTTTAGATATGTAAATTATATTTGTTGCATTTTAACAAGTTATATATGTCTTTTAAAAATATCTACTATTATGACTTCAAATATAAGTTTTTATATACATGTGTATAAATTCTGATCGAAACATTAAATTTGAAAATTTAATACGACATAGCAATAGATTCAATAATTTCAAATTCGATCAAACGAAATATAACTGTAGTTCGAGATCTACTAATTTAGATGTTGGTGTTTTCGAAATAATAGCATAAGTTATTCGGCACGAAGAGCTGTGTTGCAGATGTTGGAAAAAATATATGGATGATATTTTCCGATTGAAAATGTAATTTATCTGTACAAATTTAAACTAATCATCACCATTATATATAAGCAGAATCCATTCATTGAAGTTGTTTCATGCTTACGTCCAGCACTTAATCCCACAGTTTTGAATAGCTGTTTTATATTGCACGACTTAATTTAAAGAAATAGCTAAACATTAATATCATTTCGAACTAAACTAAACTCTTGATTCTTCCCGTCGCGAATGTTGATTTGAAGTTTATTTCTTAAAAATGTGATTAATTAACCATTTCTGTCATTTTTAATATATTCATTGATTGTTTTAGGTTCAACACTAAAAAGCGGAACCGGCATTTTAATTTAACAAAAAAAAAAA